>CM023941.1:23084685-23100464 GCA_013407115.1 Glycine latifolia
ATGCATAAAACAATTGCCAAAACTTCTTTTTTAACTGTGGAATAGTTAAAAAAGAAGTTTTGGCAATTGTTTTATGCATTTCTAAATTTCAATCTGATTTGCTTAATCAAAGGTTTTTAATTCGTGTTGATTGTAAGTCTGCAAAAGAGATTTTACAAAAGGATGTTAAAAACCTTGCATCTAAACAGATTTTTGCCCGATGACAAGCAATTTTAAGTATTTTTGATTTCAAAATTGAATTTCTCAAAGGTACTTTAAACTCCTTACCTGATTACCTTACTCGTGAATATTTACAGGGGAGAGATCGGTAAGTTCATGCCCAACTCAGTCAAATCTTCCTCCTCACGAGGAAGGGGGAAAGGAAAAGTTACTGTTACTAAACCAAGACTAGCTGTTGCTGGTTTAACCTCCCATGTAGGATCTGCAGGGGCTGGATCTTCATCTAATCAGGAAGAAGACTCCAAAAATCAATCAAAATCTGGGTCATCTACCCAGTCTAGGTCATCCACTCGGATCTTACCTCAATCTATCACTTGGACATCAACCCAGAAACCTAAACCCCAATCTCAAACAGCGGCAGATTATGTCATGCCTATCCAAACCCTTTTGGCCCTCCATGAACAGGGTCTTTCCCATCTTCCGAAAGGCCTTCCATCTAAATCATGGGTTGATGTTACTTTGGAAGAAGAAGGAAACCAAACCATCCTAGATATGATCAAAACCATGTCCCAAACTCCCATAACCCTTCACAAAGGCAAAACCATAGTTCAGCAACCAGAACCATTGGCAGTCCAAAAACCAAAACCCCAAACACAATATGTCTCAAAACCCAAATGTCAGGAGATTGTCCAAGTAGAACATGAATTTTGGGACTCCAGACCAAACAAAGTTTCCTTGAAGATCTTTCCCAAAGATATCCAGGGGAATCATTTTCATTATGTGCCGACCTCTATGCTCAAGACAAGACATTTTTATGAGTTTATTCTGGTAGACACCAACTCAGTCCAGATCAAACATCATAAAAACAGAGACTCGGAGCAAATCGCTTATTCAACTCTGCAAATCCTTAAGGTTCTAACACCTAGAGAATTTGGAGACATGAATAAGATCAAAGGTTTTTCCCAAAACTATGATCCCATTGGTTTCTCATACTGGGATTATCAAACTGCCTGGAATAATGTTTTTTATTTTCAAAATAAAGATTTTATGCATTCTTGGCTTATTTATTTCAAACAGAATGTCCAGTACAAGTTCCTTCAATGGTTCCTACAGTGGTGGAATTTCTATGGACCAATCCTTGAGATACTCCCTTCTGAGGTGGTATCTGGGTTAACAACCTTCACGAAGAAGTTCGAACATCCAGACAATGACCCATTCCCGGTGGATCTTCACTTCTTCAGCAAACTCTCTCTCGCATGGATCTTCCAATGGCGATATGCCTTTGGTAATACCCCCACCAAAGGTCAATTACCAATACTTAAACGAAAATCTCTGGTAAAATGGTGGCCCCAGTTTGACCATGCAAGGACTAGTCCTGACCAGATTTCACTTTAGTTCAAACAACATCCAAACTTCATCAAAGCTGCAGACCCTGAAGCCTGCAAATTCCTCAACCAGAGATCACAAGTGTTATCAACCCTGACATCTTCTTCCTCCAAAGAGAAGCTTGCAGAGAACATGAGGATGATCTTTAATCTTTTGGAAAAGGAGAACCAAAACGCCTGCTCCTCATCCAAGCAACCTGCTAAAGCCTCATCAGAGTCATCGGATGACTTCTACCAGAATTAAGACGATTGTTTCGACATCAATCTAGGCGACGACTGAAGAACTCAGACATCGGCGACATTGTGGTGGTAGCTCCTTCACGGCGGACGACATCATCACTAACCTCAGCATGACATCATCTTTTCCTGCAGCAGTCTACTGTTTAGTTTTTACTGTAGCAGTAGGTTTTCCGGTTTAGTATACTGGAACTGTAGAAACAGGAAATTTTCGTGTCTTTATAAGGGCTGCGTCCCTCAATCTGAAAACAGGTTCCATTTTTCTTAGTTCTTTTCGAGTGTCTTCAGGATTCATAGTGTTCCCCTTAGGTAAAACCTCTGAGTTTGTAACCATTGTAATCTTTAATTTTGGAGAAATAAACAAGTGTTTTCTCATCCTTTGTTTTCTCAACGTTTTGCATGTTTATTTTTGTATAATTGAATATTTCTCTTCTCACCTACTCCCTCTCATCTCGTTGGCTCTGCCGCACTTGAGAGTATAATTTCATGTTCTAAGGTTTTCGTTATCTGTGTGTATTACTATTCATAGCCATGTGAATTCCGTATTCTATTATTGCTTTCCATATGCATTGGTTGTTCTGATTTCTTCTCCCTAATCCTCGCTTCCACCCCATATATATATATATATTAGATAGGTCATTCTAATAGACCTAACAAGTTTTTTTTTAAAGTTTGAGCTTGACCTTTTTATTTAAACAAACTTTTCAAAAAATCTTAGTCTGAGCTTTATAATAAACAAGTTAGACCAAAATAGATCTTAAACAGGTCAGACCAAAGACCCCAAATAGGCGACCTGATCCATTTCCATCCCTACTTTTTATAATAACCTAGGTTTAAATAAATAAAAGAAAAAGAAAGAAAAGTTTAAATTTGCTATATTCCGTCAGAAAAAGCGTTAGCGACGGATTTTGCGACGGAATTAGCGATGGATTTAGCGACAGAATTGGAGTTGGAGGAGCCACGCCAGTAGTGTGGGAGCCACGCCAGTAGCGTGGGAGTGCTCCAGAAAGTCATTTTCCATGGGAATGCCACGCCGGTAGCGTGGGAGCCACGCTGGTAGCGTGGGACTCGCGCTGGGGGCCTATAAAAGGCCATTTTCGCGTTTTGGGCCATCAAAACTGCTTCTTCTTCTTCCTCCTTGCTTTTTCTACCATTAATGAAGTGAAAAGCTTCATATCTCCTCCATACGTCATCTAAACACTTACTACCCAACTAGAAACTTGATTAGAACACCTCCATAAGCTAGATTCCAGCTTCAATTTCTTGAGAAAACCATCAATCGGAGAGATCCCGTTCTCTAGGGAACTTGGGAAAACTGAGTTTGAAAGGGAAAGAAGGCGATTCAAGGATGCCAAAGCTTGGAGAAGTGATCCTCCAGCCTTCCTCGACAGTTTTGAGGTAAGAAACTCAAGTTTTACCGATTGATTTTGGAATTTGTTCATGGGATGAATAGTAACCCATTTGTGATAGGGCTGGAATTAGGCTTAGGTTCTTTAGAAAAGTATGCTCAGGGGGTTGTTCTAATGAATAATAAGCTTTGAATAATGACTACTGATGAAGTTTGATTTTGACTCTAATATATGTATGAGTAGGAAGAATGATGATTAAATGGAGGTTATTATGATGTGTATGAGCTTAGGTGCTTTTACAAAAGATGTTCAGGAGGCTAAATAAACGGTGAAAAAGTGTTGAAGTAACCATTTTAGCCAACTTGATAAGTGTTGATATTTGGCCTGGATAAAGGCAATTGAACTGATAGAATTGACTTGTGCAGAGTCTTTGGGAGACTCTAGTACCTCGGTTAGGCCGAGATAGACCTTGTTGAGGGTCTGTGAGTAGCCTATAAGATGAGTAGTTCTGATAACTCTAAGATAGAAGATAACGAGGTTTAAATGGAAAGGAAATGCTTTACTTTTCTTTTAAACGATTGAGGACTGTTGATGATTCTTGCTTGTGTGTGTGCCTTTGTATAGGGCGTGACACCAAGGGTGTCGATGGCGGAGACCACAGTCCAGGGATTGGACAGCAGAGCACTGCATTGCCAAGTAAGCTCCTTGTTTTTGGGAGTGGTTCCTTTCCTTTGTGTTCCACCATACTCTGAGGGAGTATTGGTTATTGAATAACATGTTGCATGAATATTGGAATTGAATGTTACTAATTGTGATTAAGGCATGTATATGATGCATATATGTGTAGACATCTGAGTAAATGATATATTGTGGGTGATTGAGATAATGTTGAATGAGATATACACTAGGATAGTGTACTGTGTTAGTGAGAACCTCTATGAGGTATATGCGATGATAGTATCTTGTGTTTGTAGAGAATTCTCTGGCCAGTAGCATGGATTAGATATGGACTTCCTTTAGAGCCAAAGTTATATGGAACAACTCTAAGTGGTCAATAAGTATGTGTTATTAAATCCTTAGAGAAGGTACCTGACTGCAGATGAGCGTTCTCAAGGAATATGATGTATCTATATCTATATCTCTCTATATATATGTTGTTGTATCTGAATAGGGATATCTATATGATATGCTGTGAGCTAATGAAGGCCGTGATGGCTGAGTAGGGGTGATTATCCCTTAAGTTATATATATATATATATATATATATATATATATATATATTTTGTCTCTATGTGATGAGATTTCTCTGGACAGTAGAATAGGTTTATGTGACGTAAGTCCTGAGCGAATGAGTGCCCTTCAGTGGATGATCTTCCTCAGGCAGTGAGTGGAAATCCTGAGCGAATGAGTGCCCTTAAGTGGATGATCTTCCTCAAGTAGAGTTTGAGAGTCCTGAATGAATGAGTGCCCTTCAGTGGATGATCTTCATCAGGCAGTGGTTGAGAACCCTGAGTGAATGAGTGCCCTTCAGTGGATGATCTTCCTCAGGCAGTGTGTAGGACAGGTTATATATGTTGTATCTCTAAGAGAATGTGCCATGAGTGGATGAAATTCTCTTAGAAGAGCCATATATGTATGAGTCAAGTCTTGAGTGGATTTCCCTTAGGCAATGGTGCATATAGTTATATGTTGTGTTGTATTGTGTTGCATTCCTGCTGTTGGTAGTGTCCAATGGAATGATACTGGTGTGATAATACACATGTGAATTGGTTATGAGAGCCATGATGGCGAATAGTGCTATGTTGATTTTAGTACCATATATCATGGAAGTGAACCAGGGGGAGGAAAGACCTCTAAGAACCCAGAGTTTACTGAGATTTTTATCTCACCCCTGTTGGGGATGTTGTTTTTCAGGTGATGCTTCTGGCAGAGCTGATAGGTCCCAGGGCGGGAGGCCCCAGTAGGGACAGCCAGGGTGTAGCTGCTTGGCAGTATTTTGAGAGCTTCATGGCTTGTTATTCTTGTGTTTTGGCTCTGTTTGTACCCCTGTGAGGGGAAAATATGCGGATGCATATATGATGTATATGGTTTACGATATACAGAAGATTATATGTATATCTCATATAATGTACATGTGGTTTACATTTTCTCCTGGTATATCTATATTTGATATTACTGTTATCTGCCGTTATTTATGTTATCTGGATATGTTGGGGCTGTTGTGGTATTCTTGGGCATACGTTTATGTTTTGTGTATATAGACCATACATAATGAATCAAGAGATACGGTTTTGAAATGCTTCCGTGGGTTTTACTTAAATTAATTACTGCGCTAATCTGATTAAATAATATGATAATACACCGGATGCATATGGGGTGTTACACTTTTTGTCTACCCGCACACTAAGTGCACCCAAGATTTGCTCAGCGCATGCTACAAATAGAGAGCACACTATATTTTTCATATTTTTTTGCACATTTCTCTTGTACTTGGGCATGGCTTGGGCTTGCCATGGGCCTAATTTGTGTTTAAACTCTGATTACCACTTTTAAACTTTTATCTAATGGGTTTAGCTGGTTGAATATTATGAGTAAATTACTGTAAATTTTTTAATATTTGAGTTTGATTCTTACGGATAAAAAAACTGACTTTTGAGTTGGTTGCCTAGATATAAATACCATTCAAACGCATTCCTAATCTGTTTTTGATGTTAAATGAGATTAAGATTTGCTTATCCAACGATTTAAGGATTTCTCCTTTTAAGGTTTTTGAATCAAACGAAAATAGAAACTAAAAAATATTTTTTCTTTATAATTATATAGGTTCAGTTTGATTATTTTTTCGAATTCATTTTATTTTATTCTCCTACGATAATTAAACCCTTTTCAAATTGGTTATAAATTTAGTTCAAATTTAACCGAATCAATCAAAACGAATTGTGACCAAAATGGACTGTTAATATCATTTGAATAACACACGTGGAGACACAATCTTTAGGATTAGTTGAACATTTCAAGTTTTCCTTCAGGGTATTATTGATGTTAGAAAGAGTTGCTTATTTTCATTTGAACAAATATGTAGCTTGGAAATCATAATCTATTCACTAGTTTCCTTTACACTATGCATGTATGAACACAAGAAAGTGAGACAGAAGAAAAGAAGAAAACAAAAGGTTCATGGGCACTAAGCTGTTGTTTCTAGCTTGTTCCTTCTAGTGGCTCTTATATAACAGAAAACTGACACCAAAAATGTGGTAGCAAGCCCTACAAGAATGACTCCTGCTCCTGCTCTGGACTTGTCAAATGAGTGGTGGCGCTGCTTTGACAAATGGACCTGACCATGGTGAGAACCCAAAACTTCTCCATCATATGGTTCAATAGAAGTTCTCTGATGACTAGGAATGCTCCCTTGAGAAATAGAATGCATCTTCTTTACACTTTGTGGTGCTTCAGATGGGGTAGGACTTTTGGTGTCAGAGGACCTGATTTGGTTATGTTGGTGCTTACCAAGTTTCCTTCCAATAGAGGGTTCTGATGTGCGTGGTCTTTGGTCACTAGATGGACTCTGAGCTGGAGGGTTTGAAGACGGTGCTGAAAGAGATTGGAAAATGATTTGAGGTTGGTTTGTTGCATTGGTTAGACTGAAAAGGGTATTTGCTATAAGAAAGCACAAGAAAAGAAACTTAGCCATTGGTTTAGATTTCTGAAGGTATTGTGCTTGAGGCTATTGAGAGGAAGATGGCTTGGGGGTTGGTTATATAGCTTGTGTATTATATAATGAGATCCTACAATCGTGTGGCTTGGCTGAAATTTCCTACTGTTGGATTCTGACAAATAATTTATTTTCAATTTTTTATACTTATTTTCTGTAGGGTTGTCTGAGAGGTATGATAAATTAAGTTACATGTTGAGGCATTAGAATATGAGAAATACAACTAAGAAACAGCCCAAGGGAACAACATGTCACTGATGTTTATATGCAGAGTTGTGATACAATTGGATTCCATAATTATAAAAAAATTTCAAGGGAAGATGATTGGAAGTTGCTTAATTTGCAATCAAAGGGCTTGATTATCAACCCTTTTGTTTCCATATCACGTGAAAATGAATACACTCACATCCTACAACAGCATGGAAACTTCATTTCATGCAGACATTTGTTGGCGATAAAAAAAAAGAAGCCTTTTTTATGTATTTTCAATAGATAGATTTGATCTGCTTTAAAAGCTGGCAATTCAAAATGTTATGTTTTTGCCTGAATTCAATGTAAGAGGCTAGCCAGGCCACAACTGATGGTGCATGCTTTTCTAGAATTACATATTTGAGATATAATATTGAAAGTTAAACTATGGTGCCTAGCTGCTCCATTTTAGAGAATGTAAATTAAACGGTAGGCTTAATTAGGAACATGGGTATCTTTGTTTAGATTGTTGTCATTAACATGTCATGTTTTGCAGGAGAAATAGACTTGAATTGCTAGTCAAATTATAAACACACTGAATCAGTGGTTCAAGTAAACAATCTTTCAATTTACATTCATGCTGTTGCTGAGAAAACCAGATCTTGCTTTAATATTATTCTCCGGTTGAATTTTTTTGTGCTTTTCTCCGGTTGAATTTAATTCTTCACTCAATAAATTCCATTTAGTGAAGAACGAATCTACACAAAGCAGTAGCTGCAATATGGCCTTGTATTATGTACCAATATAATTTTGTCTTAGTACTACCAAAACCAATATAGACAATTATAGACAACTCTAATCCACTAGTCTAACAAGCTAAGAACTTTTATGTATACTCAGAGCTTCTTCATATCATTTCTTCACACCAATCCAACAGTGCAACTGCAACCACTACACGGAAGCAAAAGGGTGAAAATTTAACAATTGTCAAGGTTTTAAATTGCGCAGTCACAATTTTTAATACTGTAGAAAATTATAAACCAGCTACAATTGCAGTCACAAAATCCTTTTGCTTAGCAACATTATTTCCCGGTAACCACTACAATTAGGATTTTGAGCTTCCCAGTAGGACTCTAAGGTATTCTCACAAACTTTAGTCTTTTAAGCCGGTTATGAGATTAATTTTCAGTAATTTAGTCACACTTAAAACTTTTTATCCTTTCTAAGGATGTGCCCCTGCGAGTATCGAACTCAAATCCTCCCACACAAACTTTGTATTTAGCAACATAGTTGAAGTTGTAATCTATATTCTACTCCTTGTTAATTACATGCTAATAATCTAGTTTCATTGTAAAATCAAATTATCAATTTTTTTAAGACAACTTCCAAGATCCAATGGAAGGTTAGGATATATTATTAGGAGCTAGCTAGGACAAACTAAAATCTAAGTAGACCAAGTCCATGCACATAAGAGAATCACAATCAAATTTAATCACTAATCAGTAAAATGTTTCAATCCTTAAGGACAATAATAGGTTTGTCTACCTATTGCTTGCAGATTGCAAGCTATAATAGGGCTGCTGGTTCACTTATAGGAGATTGTCCTTACTCCCTTATATGATTCAGGAATATATGCATGTCTGCAGAGGCACACCATAACAATATCTATCAACATGCACATGACATCATTTGAACCAACGAGGGCCCTTAATGACATTCTGGAATATGAAACTTGTATTTATTTGTGTCATAAAAGCCAGATATATCCAAAACTTTTTGAATTAGAAGCTTCAACCGTACCATTAATTTGGCTTTATTCAATTGATCAACATAACATAATTATATCGATGATCATTAAATAACAGGTGTTTTGCATACCTCGGTACCCGGAGCCCACCATAGGATTCTATTTGATTATTGGTTTATGTCAGTAGGTGTTTGTGCTTGTTATTTATCAATTGAATTTGGTTAGTGAAATATGTTAAACAAGAACCAAATGGTACATTAGCCAGCTCATACATCAGCAGTGTAGAACCATCCCCACGTGCAAGTGAAGGTAAGAGCGACAAAACGGGGTGTTGAGGTTCCTAGAAAATGGATGATCCATACTTGACATTTCCTAGCTGAGGATTCAATACCAACAATCAATAGATCTTAAAGGATATTGTTGGAAGGTTCTGATATTTTCAAAATCAGTTCCTTTGTTTGAACTTGAAAAAAAAATAGACTTAATTATTAAGTTGATCCACTAATTTATTTTTGAATTAGGTAGATTTTTAGTTAAACTTTTTTAATATTTAATTTTTAGTCTTTAAATTTTTGTTTGATTAACCAGGGTCCTTTAATTTTTTTATTAAGATTTTTAGTTTTTAAGCTTTTATTTGACCGGTCAAGGTCCTTCAACTTTTTTTCATTGAAGTTTTTAGTCTTTAAATTTTTGAAAATTATGTTTTTAATCCTTAAAATCTCATTAAAAATATAAATAATGGATTCAAACTTTTGTTTAAGCTCCAAAAACTGAAATTTTTAAAATTTTTGAGAATAAAAATCTTAATAGAAAAAAGTTAAGAGATATTAACCATTCAAACAAAAGTTTAAAGATTGAAAATTAAAATTTGAAAAAGTTTAGAAACTAAAAACTTAGTTTACCTTATATTTTTAAGTTTAATTTAAATATTTAATGATCTTATTATTGAAAAGTTCATCATGTCCTCTAATTTTTAAAAATGGTTTAATTAGATTCTTTTTATTTTAAAAGTTTTAATTAGGTCTTTTATTTTTCTAAAAATAGGTTTAATTTTGTCTAATTTTAATTCCATATGCTCCAAAAAAATTTAAAAACTAGAAATTTAATTTTAAATGAAACTAAATTAAATCCATTTTAAAAAAAAGACTAAACTAAAAAATATATATTTTCAAATTTGGGTTGACATTTTCTACTGCTTTTGCTTATATAGAAGTTGAACGTGAAATTTTTTTTTGTGGGCACATAAAAGGTTTAGAGGCCTTTTTCGTAGACATGATCAATTGTCAAAGTGATTGTCACATACAAAGATCTAGCTTTAATGAATGCAGTAAAAATTGTGTTTCCTGATTCACATGATTTTTTGTGCCAATTTCATATTGATAAGAATGTGAAATCAAAGTGAAAACAACATGTAACTCCCAAAGAGGCCTGAGATCAAGTGATGGAGGCTTGAATTTCTGTTATGGATTGTCCCATAAAGTTTGCCTATGAAGATCATTTGACAAAGTTTGAAGTTGTCTATGCACCTTGGCGTGAGTTTGTTGCCTATGTGAAAGATAATTGGTTGATCTCGCATAAGGAAAGATTTGTAAAGACATGGACAGATAAAGTCATGCACTTGGGTAACACAACAACCAACAAGTATTTAACTTATAACCCATGGTCTATCAAACTAGTATTTGTATATAATGTTCATTTTATTGGGACGTTTGTCGCAAACTTATTGTGTAGGGTTGAGTTTGTAACATCCTCAAAATTATATCTTGAATTTATATTTATCATTGAATTATGGAAGTGTGATAATATTTGGATACAAGAAGAGTAGGATAGAATTTATTTTAACACAAGCTTCTCAAAATTATCTACACTCAATAACAGTTTCTGCCACCCGTATTGAAAAATTTATTTCTCTCATTTCTTATTCAAATTAAGTGTATGATATATGGCATTAAAGATCTAGATGTCAAATATAACATATAAAAATTTCAGATAAATCTAGATTGTGTAATGCCTGCAGTAACAAGAACATTAAGAGATGTCAGTGTGGAAGTTTTCAGCTTGCTGGCAGTTTTGGAGTCTAGATTAAAAATGCTATATCTTGAGGTTTATAACTCCAAATAAGGCATGTGGTACCTTGTTAGAAATATTAGGAAGTCTAGTTTAACATACTAAAAGATGAGGATTTTTGAGCTAGTAGATTGGTACAAAATAAACAATGAACAAAACCCCATCTGGTTAAGTGTTTCTAGCCTTTTGGACCTTTTAGATTGGGCACAACTTGTAACTCTTGGAATTTTGGCCTAAGGAATCAAATCTTTAGCCCAAATTTGGAATAATCAGAAGTGGATGAATACTCTCAAGGCATTCACGTGCAACAACCATAGAATAAGCATAGCTAAGTGAACTAATAGAAATAAAAGTTTGGTAAACCAAAGTCAATGGTAAGTCAATGAGGATAAGGCTTAAGGTTAAATATCTCCTAATGAAATGATTACCTAGTTAAAATCTAACTAAACTAACTTCTAAAATCAGTTTTAAGCCAACTAAAACCCTTAAATATGAACCAATTAAAGTAGTATAAATAGCTTGAATGCTTCCAAAATTTGTGCATGCAAATTTTCAGCACAAAACCTATCACACCTACTATTTGCTTCTTGCACCCACTTTTCACTTCCTACCTCCTTTGCTTGCTTTTGACCATTCCTTCTTTCTACCACTTATCTATGAGCCAATTTCTTCTTTCAAGACCTCATTTCTTAGAGGATTTTCCAAGGAAGACAGCCCTTGCTCCATTCCATTTCAAAAATCAAACTCACTTGAGGTAGGCTAGGCTTCAATCTCTAGTTAAGCATTTGTTTGGATTAACCTATATGCTTAAATGGGCAGATTTATGGTTAATATTTAGGCTGGAAATTCATGTCATTTGAAGTTTATTTTATGATGTGAAAATGTTAATTTTAACCATAGGATAGGTGATGATTCATAGGCTGAATTATTAGTGATGTTTGGAATCACATTTGATGATCTTTGGAAGTGATATGATGACCTTTGGGCTGTTTGTTCATATTTTTATTATGAGACTGTTTTGAATTAATTTTTTAGAAGTAGAGGTTGAATGTTGTGTAATTAAATGGTTCAAATACTAGAGTGATTCAATTTTGAGGCTGAAGTAGTAAGGTGGTAGGTGAAAGGAGATTAAGATGCATGCTAGGTTTTAATCTTTTCTTGTGAAGGTTTAAAGGAATTAGTAATTATTTAAAAGATATATTGTGGTTTATTAGTTAGACTATTAACATGTTTTTTTCTGTAGCTTGAGGATATTCAATTGTTATGCCTAAGTTGGTATAATTTTGCTTGAATAAGGTATGGTAGTTTATTCAATTGTATGCATTTGCTCATGGATTGTATTATGGATGGATTTTGATGTGATGATATTTTGGTTCATGTTTCTGAGTTCAGTAAGAGATTTGTGAAACAGAATCTAATACTACATACAGTACGATATGTAGTGACCAGGTGCAAATACATATAATAAATCATGCATGTTTGCGTAAAACGACCACAACGTCTACATCCAGTACGAGGTGTAGCTAGATACAGTACGATATGTAAAGGCCATGTGCACCCTGGGAAAATTCATTTCATGCATTCATATAGTTTGCATAATTGTTTTTATGGATTCATTTGAATATATTGATGATTTTACTAACGTACTAATGTGTTTGGTGGTTTAGTTTTGCCTATTGAGAAATTTTATTTCTCACTAGATTTTGTTTCATTTTTTTCTTTATAGATGGAAACAGTGATTATGTTCCTTGATGCTTTGGATTTGGTGATGGTGTAGGAATGAAGATAGGAACTAGGCTGGTGTATGAAAAATCTTGTACTTGTACAATAAGACGTGATGTAACAAGTAATCAGTTCCGCTTAATGAATGAAGTCTCCGCTTATAAAAAAATTAATACGTTTTAGAATTCTTACTAATATATGTTCTTTAAAAAGAAATAGTAGTAAAAATTATCTAGAAATATATTAGGTTGTTACAGAGTCTTTCTATTGGGTGTTGAAGCAGTTACTCCAGACTAGCATGGGAGACTTATGTAAATGTTGGGATGCAATAAACAACATGGTCATTATTTAGCATAATGAAATTAAAGCCTCATTTAAAATAACATTCACATTGTCGGTCACACTTTTAATGTACAATTGTATGAGAGACTGTGTGGATATGTTTCAAGGTATGCATTGAATTATATTGCAAATGAGGTTCATAGAAGGTAGTTTTGTTAGTGTAGACACGTCTCATTGTGGATGCATTGTAAGATCTACACGTAGGTTGTCCTATGCCTGTGAACTAGCTAGGTATGCTTTAGGTAGAATACAACTTTAAGCAGTTCATTTCTACTAGACCAGACTAAGTTTCAGTGACATAGGGTCTACTGATTTAAGTGAAGAGTTCTTAGTGCAACAAGAATTTGATGCTATAGCAAAACATTTGAAAGAGGTTGACATAGCTGGCAAGGTTACTATAAAAAATAATCTTCATGAAATTGAATTCCCTGATATGACTTCAATGTGTCCACTTGTTGACAAGGTCAAAACCAAAGGTTCACAAAAGGATCGTGTAGGTGAATTTGAACGGGAGCGAAGAGTCATCCTTCCTTTTTTGAGCATGTGGATACATTACATTCGCAGCATGATAGTTCATCTTTGTGGAAGTCACCTGATACATCATCCCAACAACCAGCATGCAAGAGAAAGATTCCCATGTTAGATCAATTCCATGGAAAACATCATCCGTACATTTCAGACATTATTGATGTAAGATCATATGGTCATGTGGATATCAGGCAATTGCAACTTTACTTGGTATGGGTGAAGACTCTTGGTCTCTAGTCCATAACGATTTGCATAAAGAGTTGGGACAATGGCGTGACAAGTATACAAATTTCTTTGGAGGATATGATCGCTTTTATCAGATAAAACAATCTTTACTTGTTGATCATGTCTCAATGGTTAGTGTTTTACTACGTATAGATATAACATTTTTTATTTAGCTTTCACACATTATGAATTCAATGTTTTTTATATTTAAATAGGTTGGTGTGGATAAATGGATGACTGTACTCGACATGGGATATGTTATTGCTAGTCGGTATAATGTAGTTCTTGTTTTGTTGTCACTGAAGCAAAATAGAAGTTTTTTCCCTCTAAGAACTCAACCTTATAAAGATAGTTTCGTGCATCGTATCATTTGCATAAGTCATGTTAATGGGAATCATTGTGTTCAGGTAAACCATTAGTTATGGTAGAAGTCATAACATATTATAAAGTTGACTTTCACATTGTGACTATGTATTTTATTATGTTATGTAGGTACATTTAACAGATTGTTGTCCAATATTAGGGTCCGATGTGTTATGGTCCACACATAGTCATCCACTAGCAAAAGAATGGGTCGCCCCTTATGTTGGCCGAATACAACAGTTTTCACAATTAATAGCTGTTAGAAATGATTATGTCAACCTTGGAGATGATTGATTTATGTAACATTTTTGGTTATTTCTATTGTAGTAAGTTATGTTCATGTACTTACTTACCATTTTATTTAGTTACTTATTTCTATAAAAAATTTGACATATCCTTTTCTAAATAAATTACAGATGCATAATTTGTTAAAATACAATAAATTCATATATTCACTAATGATAAAGACAATAAGTTCATACATTCACTAATGATAAATGCAATAAATCAATTACTACAACTGATCAATCAAACTCAACATAGACAATAAGTAAACAAGTAAACAGACAATTTGGGCATTAATACATTCCAACAATTATCAATGTCCTCCTCTGCCATGCCCACCTCTGCTGCCACCCCGTGCCCTACTAGTGTTCACAGGACCATCATTAGTTACTCCACACGCTAATGTTAATGCCTCTTCAGTCACATAATATGCATCAGTGCCTTGGATAACCAACCTATGATCAATCATATGCTGCAATAGTTGACCAATCCTACGACATGTTTCCGGCGATAGATATAACAAACAATTTACCTGGCACCTAATTCCTTGAAGAAGAGTGGCATAGCCACCAATCTACTTTGTGCCAGCAAAATTATCACTAGTAAGATGCTCATAAAGATATATCAAGGCAGCTGCCCACCATGAATACTTGCAAAAATCCTTCGAGGTCATGAAAAAAAGCTAAGAATTTTACCTCCACATAGGTTGCACTTTTATTAGCAAATAAAGTGTAATTGACTAGATGAAACAAATAGGCTCTTGTTGCTTCATCCCATCTCTCTTCTTGGCACCTTTCCTCATACACATCCCGCAACTAGTTTAAACGGACTTGTGCCCCTCTTGTTTCCTTTGTCTCATAAAATGCATTTTTATATTCAACTCCAAGTAACTCAATAAGCACGAGAATTATTGCTTCCTTATCCATATGTTCACAATTGTAAAAAGCGCCAATAATGGGAATGTCAAGTAACGATGCCACATCATCAAGTGTTATCACCATCTCTCCCACAGGCAGATGGAAGGTGTTTGTCTCTTTGTGCCATCTCTTAATAAAAGCAGACAAGAGTCTCTTGTCTATTATCTGACAACTACATGTAGTCAATGGGAATAAATCAAACCCCTTGACCACATCATGTATCTGGTCACGTAGCACTATCTCTGACTCCAAGCTCACCACATTCCTACAACAACATATATAATTACTAAATAAGTCCCTAAAATAAAAAACCTTTCAATGATTGAATCAATTTTAAATATTCAAACAAACTTAGTAGTTTACCATGCCACCTTATACTTCTCAAGCCACATGATCAGTGTATAAGGTCAATAGTGACGTGTCCTTAGGGCCACCTAGAAAGACAACATCTAGTTATAGCTTCTGCTGGTCCATAGGCTGCTGATAAAAGCCATATATAAGTCAAAATAAGATCACATTTAAGGCATTTATCTAAGGTTTTATTGAGAAAAT
>CM023941.1:23100564-23154603 GCA_013407115.1 Glycine latifolia
TTTTTAATTTTGAGATTTGGGGTTGATATTTTTTGGTGAAAAAAAAAACAAGATAAAGTGGGCTGAATTTTTTTTAATTTTTTAAGTGGACTGGTGGACTGGCCCGTTGGTCCACTAACCCACTTTAAAGTGGGATGGGCCACAACTTTCAGCCCACTTTACAAAAGTGGGCCAGCCCGGCCCGACCCATTTTTTAAGTGGGGTGGGCCAGCCCAGCCCATTTTTGGTGGGCTGGCCCACTTTGCCATCCCTAAATAAACCATCCCTTTCTTCTAGATAAATGTAAATAAAAATGTCCCATAACTAGGCCTGTCACTATCATTATTTTTTGGTCATTTTCATTGGTGTGTCAATAAATATAATAACAAGCATGTTGATCTAGATATATTTCACAGCCAAAACCTCCAATCTTGGAGTTATTCAAGTCTCACAAAGCTCTCTCAAATCTAAATTCGTCAGTTGCTCCTCCTAGCTCAAATTAAAGGTTTTTGAAGCTCACAAGCAAAAATTTGTGACATGGGTATCGTGAATAAGGCTCATGTGTTGGTGGTGTTGGTAGTCTTGATTGCTTCATCAGTGGCAGAGAAGCCTTCTGTTGTGGAAGCAAGGATACTTTCCTTAACTTCATCTCATCAAGGTGAACAAAAGCTTCATAATATTAGTCTCCCTCTCTTTTATCTAGTGGTATGGTTGCTGATTTTGTGTGATAAAATTTCAGGGTACTCGAAAATTTTTGCCACGCTTGGACTTGTTTGCAAGTGTTGTGATGGGGTTGGAGGTGCCTGCACAAGCACGTGGACAGAGTCTTGCTCTAACCTTCAGTGTTCCCCTTGGAAATCACACTAATGAAAAGTCTCCTAGATTTTTTCTTGTTTTTATTTGCATACATATTCTTTAGGAGATATTGTAGAAATTAACTCTTCAATCTGATTGTGTTCTATGCATTCTGAATTTTGTGTATAGTTGTGCTAAAGTTTGGGGCGTATTTGTCAAGAGCAATAGCAAATAGAAGTCTAACTACCACATGTCCACTGTGGCTTTACTATTCGTTAATCATTGGGACGATGTCTTGATGGGAAAATGGTAGAGTCGAGAGTTTAAATTTACAAGGGTAAATAGGAAGTTGTGGGTACTAATATACTATACCGCATAATGACAAAGGGAACCAACAAAAACTTTTTAACAATTCTCGCCTAATACACCTTTAAAAATGGGTGAAAAATCTTAAGTATAATTAAATTTTGGACTAAATTTCAGTTATGGTTAATAAAAGAAAAACTTCCGAACAAATATTATTTCAATATTGCAAAATGAAAAGATAAAGAATTGTATTTTTTGGGTTAAACTGATATGCGAGTTTTTATATTTTTATCAAATTTTTAATTATATTCTTGAACTTTTTATAATTGAATCCCTAAATTTTTTTTTTCAATTAGGTCCCCCGATCTAATTGTCATCTTGAAATAATTAATTGCAAACACCTAATTAGAGATGCAAATAGTTAATTGGTGCTTTTAGGGGATGTTATAAGCAAAACTAAGCTAATTATGATAGTTTTCTTAAAAATTTTAACATTCTGCTAAGCCAAATAATTGTGAGAGGTTTGTGGAATAATACATGGGTTGAAATAGCCTATGAAGATTGAAACTCTACAAAAATCTATCATGGTTGACTTAGTTATGCTTATAATACACTCTAAAAATATCAATCCACCATTTTCCCATCTAATTAGGTCTTATAGTTAATTTTTGGTAATGATAATTAGATGAACAATCCAATCGAAAAAAAATAAAAGTTTGGAGACCCATTTAAAAAAAATTCAAAAGACCTAATTGAAATTTTGTAAAAATTCAAGATCCACAAAATAATTAAACTCATTTTCCTCTTTTCTTCTCCTCTTTTCTTTATATTATTAGGCTTAAATATGTTTATAATTTCTAAATTTGAAAGATCTTGAACAAGGATCTTGAGCTCAAGACCTAATCTTCACTAGATCTCCCAATAAAGAAGGTGAACAAATCTTCAATATGGAAAATGAGATCATGTAGAAGAACTTTAAGATCTGCACAGTATTCAAAAAAGAATAATTTTTTCTTCTCTCTCTTCTTAAGATCTTAAAATAAGATCTACCACTAAAGAAAAAAAATGGGAGAGATCTTGAGAGATCTTCAATCCTACGTTGCACTATGAGATCTACCAAAAAGTTATCTAAGATCCCAATTTGAAATCTATCACTAAAGATGTTCTTAGTAGTTGCATATTCTAGTAAAATGTAGGAAGTCGTTAGATTGTATCCTTTCTCATGATCAATGGTAAGGGTTGATCCTAATGTCTTCTCAAGGTACTTGGTGTTTAACCTTGTGTTTGGTATCCCATTTGGTTAACACCAAACTTGGACCCAAGATGTAATAAATAGTACTAAACATGGATCAACTAGTTGTTTTATGGATATTTTGATATGTATTAAACATGGATTCCCAAAATTAAAAAACACATGCATTCAATTTTTAAGGAGATGTTACTTCTTTAATGCAATTAAATTATCCTCATTACATCATTTCTCATGATCAATGGTAAGGGTTGATCCTAATGTCTTCTCAATGTACTTGGTGTTTAACCTTGTGTTTGGTATCCCATTTGGTTAACACCAAACTTGGACCCAAGATGTAATAAATAGTACTAAACATGGATCAACTAGTTGTTTTATGGATATTTCGATATGTATTAAACATGGATTCCCAAAATTAAAAAACACATGCATTCAATTTTTAAGGAGATGTTACTTCTTTAATGCAATTAAATTATCCTCATTACATGCATTTATCTGGAGGGCTAGTAGAGTGTGCTTGATTTTTAGAAGAAAAAATTAAATAGATGAAAATAGAAGAAAAATAATTTAAAAAAGAAGAAATTAAGTAACAATCAAGTGATATATTTTGTTGTTTGGTAAGAAAAATAGAGTAAAAATAATAATTTTTTACTGCAAAAAAATTGATTATTTTATCTAGAAAATTAATTTTGTGTGCCTAAAATATATATATATATATATATATATATATATATATATATATATTGCAATTGGAAAGATGGAAATTTTAAGCTACGGACCCACCACATATAACTTTACTCTCTTATTATTTATTCTAACCAAACTCGATCACTGCATTTTCATTGTAGGTTATTTAATTCTATCTGTCAAACCGAATACAATTGTAAAATGAGTTAGGACCACGATGAAAAATCTCCGCCAAAGCATGAGGTGGTTTATGGGCAAGTGTCTATAATTGTGGGTAATCCAAAATGCCTTGACGTTACAGATGTTTCAATTTTTTTATTAAAAAATCATTCAAATCAAATATAAAAAATTAGGATTAATTATAATTTTCAATCTCTAAATTTTTTAAATTTTCATTTTTAGTCCTTAAATAAAAGTTTGATCAATTAAAATCCCTCAATTTTTTCAATAAAATTTTAGTTCCTAAACTTTTAAAAAAATTATTTTTTAGTCTGAAATCTCATTAAATAAATAAAAATAATGGGTTCTAAATTTTGTTAAGAGACAAAATATGAAATTTCTAAAAATTTTGGGACCTTTACCGATCAAACTTTTGTTTAGGGACCCAAAACATCTTTAACGGTAGATCTAATTTTAAGATCTTAAGCTATTTTTTCATGAGTCTCATAGTGTCACATGTGTATCAAGATCTTTCTCATTTTTTGCTCAAGTATATATATCTCACTTTGGATTCTTAAATCATTTTTATATAGGTCCTACAATACCCCATTTTTTAAATTGTTTTTAAAATTTATTTTAAAATAAATTTAAGTAATTAATTGTAGAATTTTTAATTATGAAACAACTAACATTAAAAAATGAAAAAAAAATAAGTTTTTACTTATGGGTAAAAGTTAAACTAACAATTAATACATAATATTGATCGCTAAAAAATATAAACTTTGACATTGAGAAAGAAAAATTAAATTTTATTATTTTTGTCATTGAAATATTCTCAAATATATTCCATCAAGTCTACATAAAAATTAATTATATAATTTTTTATTTATCACTAAAACTTAAGTTGATTAGGAATACATAACATTGATATTCAGATAGAAAAATGAAAATAAAGCTACAACATTAAACTAATTTAAATATTTTTGAAAGTACTAATGAAAATAAAATTACAACATTGAACTAATTTTACCTATCTTACGTCTAATAATTATAATATAATTCATGGTCTCGGTGTTGACTCTCAGACATGATAGATGTATCCCTCGTTAGGATGTCATACAACATTACTATGTTCTCTGGCTTTTTTGTCATGGCATCATTTTTTCTCTTATAGCATTTTCTATGCTAGACAAATCAATAGTGTTAAAAGCCATTGCAATTTTTTTCCCTTGCTCTTAGATTGATGAAGATCCATTTTGCAAAAAAAAAAATTGAGATGCAAAAATATTATGAAAATGAAACTAAAAGAAGAGATTAAGATTGGAGAATAGAGATTGAGAAATTGAGAATGAGATAGAGAGATGTCATGCAAAATATGATCACCAATGGACATTTACAAACTAGTAATCTACAAACTAGCAAACGATTCCTTTTTTCCCTACTGATTGACAAGCTACAGCAAAATACACCAATGGCTCTTTTATTAAAAAAAATTACAATGCAACAAGATTTTTTAACAATCCACTGTCGTTGCATGGAACTAGGAATTAATTTAAGCGAAAAACTATATTTTAATTCATTTAAAACTCTTCAACTAATTTATTTATGAAAGTATTTGTAAACCTTTCACATCTCAAAGGTCAAAGACTAAAACGCACAAGACCAAAATAAAAACTTCATATAATATATACACCACATCATAGTAACCCAAATCTCCTTAGAACATGCATATAAACATAAACCACACTATAAGGATAAACTACATATATAAACTCTAAGTTGGTCATCATTATACATAACTTTAAAGAGGAAACAAAAACAAATAATGTGTCTTCATGTCCAGTTATGCATATTCATGAAGTCTCCAAAGACATAGGGCCACCTCCTATCTATCTACTCTCCATGTATGTCAGATATTGGATCATCACAAGCACGAATCACACGTGCAACAATGCAAGGCTAAATTTACAAAAAAAACACGCATATTAAAATAGTATACAACTTAATAGTTAAAACATAAACAAGTCTTATCATATACATATAGAACATAATATTCGAAAATCATACTTAAGGCATTAATCTTAGAAATTCATATAACAGAGCATCTCATAATGATCCTTAATTCATCAACTATTACATTAGAATTCAATCATCATACATCATTAATCAATCGATCATCATCACCATGATTCAACCATCAAACATTATTATCATCATCAATCACCTACATCGAAGACAGACTCGACTCCATGAAGATTTACACCACATGAGCAATTAAACTTAGTGCCCTTAACATAGTCGCACCTTCAACCATTCTGGAAGACCTAGATTAATCCTATAGTGGAAGTGTGATTTTATCAAAAATGAATGAATGTGGGTAGTGGCTTACCTCGACAAGGCTTTCAAAGACCTTAAACTTATTTAGGGATTTGCCCACCCATTCATTCTATAAGCCTTTTCACTGTTAGCCATCACTGACAACCTTCAGGACTAGGTTGAGGGTCTTCTTAGCACCTCTTACTTACGTGCCTACTCATAAACAACAACTAAACTTAGATGCCTTGAGGTTTTGAGATCTCAAGGACCCAAGTTTCATCATCAACAACAATTCATTCCATATGCACTAAAAGGATCACTAATTCAAAGTCAAAATATAAGCGTGGTACTCAGGAAGATACTCCACTAGGCAAGATCCCCAAATCACTTTAGTGAAACAAAGTTCTAGAATGAAACTCACCCTTCCAAGTATACCAATTTCCAACAACAAAATTTTTCCTAAGGATATAGTTAACTCCTTTTCACACATATGGATAGTTCTCAAAATAAGATTATCATCCAAAACAACCATACACCATCACAAATTTATTTGCAAAACTTAACTCCTTAAGAGGTTATAATATTATAGATTCACCATTCATATGTTCATCACACTCATAAACTCACCTATAGTTAAATAAGCATAACAAGACATTCCAATACATTGAATTCTTGCAAACAACTAACCAAAAACTCATATGAATGTGAATCTCATGATCTCAACATAAAGTCAACTCTAATCATAAAACATCATCTAAACCACATCTCATATCATCATCAACAAATCAACCAACACAACTCAAGACATTCAACAATTAACATAAATGTCTCATCATCAATATAATCATTTTTTCAATATAACAATATTTCATCAAATTATCATATCATAAATTCATATTTCATATATGTGCATTACCACTCCTGAACTCATCAACAATCCAAAATTCAAGACATTCATACCTTGAACTTTTACCATCAAATACCAAGACCCCATATGAATGTAAGTTACACAATAATAGCATGACATCAACTTCATACATCTCATGTTAGTTCATAAAATGAGTTAATTACATTTGGGTTCCATTTGGAGAATCATATTGAGATATGTCAAAGAAAACTAAGCTCATTTAAGTTTTGTGCTTAAGCCCCAAAAACATATTGTGCTTAAACCTCACACTTAAGCCCCAAAATACTCGTGCTCAAGGATGAGGTCTGCAACTTTCATCAAATTTTGAAAATCATTGCATGGCTCTTCGAAATGGCACCCAATGCTTCAATAATTTTGAAAATACATAGCTTATAACATCCAAAACTAGAAATCAACATTTAAAACATCAAACACATCATAAAACAAGAATTTAAGCTTTGCTTACCTTTATAGAACAAAAAAGAGAGCTTTGTGAAGAAGGAGGAGAAAAGGATGAACTTTGGGTGTAAGATGAGATCTTTTCCACTATTTCATAGCAACTACCACACAAGGGTATGAGTCATGACCCAAAAACGCACGAAAACATCAAGTAAGAACCTAAAAGAAAAGGTGAAGAAAAAAGGTTCTTACCACACTAAGAACAACCCAAAGAACAACAATGAGAGGAGAAAAAAGCTTTCTTTTGCACAAGGAAGACCAAAACTCAAGCTCCCAAGAGAATGATTCTCTTGGAGAAGAAGAAAAGAGTAGAGAATGATATTTTGATTTGGATTTTATATTTACTAGTGTTTTATGGGGAGTTTATGACTCTCTCACTTCTTTTTCTTTACACTCTACATTTCACTACATTCACCCACCTTTTTTTCGTAACCCAAGACCCATCCACTTTGGTCTAAACACTCTAAAACTTATCAAACCACACATATAACATGACATATACATAAACCTAGGCATAAACATAACAAACCATCATCTAATTCAAACACTTAAATTAAATTTAGTTACTCTTGCAATCTATTTCAAACACTTAATCAAGCATTATAAAAATCAGTATTAGAGATTTAAATTTAAATGAATAAATAAATAACCACTCTTCACTACCCATTTCTTTCTTCAACTTTCTCCTTTCCCCTTTCATTCTCTCTTCTGCAGTTCACACTACCCCCATCCCTTTCTCCTTCCTTCATGTTCTCTTCTCCTTCTTCCACGCAACCCTTCCTCTCTTCATCCCCTTTCCCCTCACAATGGTTCCCTCATGTTTCCATTCCCCACATAAAAAATGACTTCTCACTTTTAAATTTGAGATTGGTGCGGTCTAGGAGATTTTTGCATGTAATTGATCTTCATCTATGAAGGCCAAGAAAAAGACATGTGGCGGTTGAGAACATCTACTCATGGCCATGACAAACGACAGAGATCCATGACGATGACAAACAACTATGGAGAAGATCTACATATGGGCACTTTGGTGAATAACGACAAACTGTGTTTCCATTAATAGGAGTGATTCTTCCAAATCTGTCAAGTTTGAATTTCTAATTTTTGGTTAACTAAAGTTCGTTAACTCTTTAATTTTTATCACTTGATTTTTATTTTTATTTTTTATTTTTGGGTTGGACTAGATTGTTGTCAAATTTATTATTGTTGCTGTTGTTGATATGGTGTTTTGTTCTTCCTTCCCTTCTTCATATTTGTTGCTTCCCTATCAAAGTCGTTAGGGTGACAAATTAAAAAATAATTTTTAAAAGTGCTGCAAATCTAAGGATTCTTGTGCAAGAATCGATCTTGCACAAGAATCGATCTTGTGCAAGAATTGATTTTACACTCAAGATCCTGCACTAAAGATGTTCTAAAAACCTTAATGGAAAAAAGTTGAGAAACTTTGATCAGTCAAACATTTGTTTAGGGACTTAAAATCAATTTTAAAAAAAATTTAGTGACTAAAAATTTAGTTAGCCTAAACACTATATGCAATTTGGTTCTATTACATTTGAATGTAATATCAAATTCAAACTAATTCAAATTAGTATTTTGCTACTTTGTTTAGATTGATTTGATAGTGTGTTAAACTTTTTTAATTTGTTTTTATATGACTTTCAAAATGATTTTGATTTGACAATAATAAAATAAAATTGCACAATATAGAATCCGATAACTAATTAAGTCAGGATCAACCCTTTAAAATGACATTCACATAAATATAACAAATAGCTTAAAAAATCACATGGTAAATTATGTTATGAAACTCATAAAAAAAACACTACAAACTATTATTTTATCAAAACTAGAGTGTGGCTTAACTAGGATAATGGAATTTCAAATAAGACTAAAAGTATAAAACAAAAATTAAAATAAGTATAATATGTGATTTGGTTTAGTTTTTAATGTCACGTGAAAGTAAATTGATTGTATCAGCTAAAAGCTCTAACACAATTCCAAAATAATGTTCAAGTGATTGGCATTATAAAGGAGAATATGCTTCCTAACAATGGATTCCCAAGTTACTCCAAAAAGCACTTGGAGTAGGTGAAGTAACAAAACAAAACAAACTCAAAAATGGTAAAAGGAAATTCAAATGGCTAGAAAAACCAAAAGATTGGTAAATTGTGAAAAGATAATAACTAGAAATAAGATAAATTGAGTTGAATTTGAGTTGAAATTACTCTCAGTTGTTACAATTTGAAATATTTATAGATGAATAAAACTGATCCACAAAAATCGGGATTGATCATCGAAAACAATTTTCACCCACTAACTAAGCCTTACTCTTTAAGTTTAGGGATCTTAGATTCTAATGACTCCACTCATTTTTGACCCCACCAAGCCTAATCTTTTCATGAGTCAACAACTAAATGGACTCATTTTATCAATTAGGCTTCAACAAATCTATGGCCCAATGCCTTATATCAATCAACATCCCCATATCGACACCCTGTACACTTTCAACAACCAACCCTATATCATGATTGTTTTTTTTATCCTTTAATTGTAACCAAGTTTTGCTATGTTACTGAATTTTAAATTTGGTTACCAACAAATGCCCCCAAACATTTATGAATTTATTTAATGAAGTTGATAAATGTTATCATTACAAAACAACTTTATCTTTTGTACCGTTAATGACATTAATTTTAAAATTTGAAACAGTAACAAACTCTTCACATGCCCACTTTTAATTTCAAAGCTCTCTTTATCTATCCGTATAACTCGATCAACTTTACTCTTTTAATTTTTATTCACCCCTTTTAAATCATCATTCATGAATCTTGATTCTCCTTCACTAATCCTCAAACTCACCTTTTACATGAAGATATTTTTTCGATGCCCTCAACTTGGAAAACCTTGATTATATCGATCAACTTTATGACGATTTGACGTTGCGTCCCATTCTCAAATCAGATGGATTATTCACTCTCCAACCTTATACTTTCTCTTTGGCTAAAGTTGACAATTTTCTCAAAAACTTCCTCTATTCAGTTGGAACTCCCCTATTTATCAGTGTTGAAGATTATTTTTTGGCCAAACTTCCTCTTTATGTCTAAACATGGCCGCATACAATTCTAAATTATACTTCCTGGTATGATAGGGTTTCGACAGAAAAAGAAAACAATTGGAAGCAATGTGGCATATACTAAATGATTCCTTTTTCCTAAAATGAAATTACCCCCAATTGGTCATTATTGTTCACGTTCATGAGCTTTTGGTCAACTATTATAAGTGAATTTGTTCTTTCTTTTTGGCATGATGAGTCTAACTCTTTGGGATGTTCAATGGATTTAGGGATTTTTGGTTTAGGGAAAAGAGCTACCCGCTTTAAAGGATTTAGCCAAAAGAGAACTTGACATCAACTATTCTCGGCTAGTAACAATTTTGGCACCTTCATTAACACCAATGCGAAGAAATCTGGCCTTATTGCTGATGCCAAACATGTTGCATTCCTTATCTATTGGTATAGTAGACATTTTGTTTTGCACTTTTGCTAAAGCAATCATTGGTGAGTTTGCTTCTATCATTTCTTTAATCATGTCTAGCAAACAAGCCGCCTTAGGTCCCTACTTTCTTGCACTTCTTTATCATTCTCTTTTCGGTATGATTACCAAAATGTTGGTGGTGTTGGCAGCCATTTTTTATTCCTTCATATATAAATCGCTAGCTATTTTCCTAAATGCATGGCTCCGACTGAGGAATCAATTAAGGCCGCCCAAGAAGACTCCGAAAAATCATTCTTGTGCCATTTTTTGAACCATACTCCTTTTGTTTGCAAGACCATGACCGAATAAATTCAGGACATTCTAAATATGTGAAATCGATCAGTTATTAGCTTTTCTTTGCCTTTGGTTCACTTTAAGATTAAACGATGGGTAGTCATGAATGGCCAAAGGCCCAATACTGGTTTTGAATGTCAAAAGGAAACTCTAAGTTGGGGAAGTTTCCTTTTGACAAGGAACCTTTTGTATAGCATCAAGCCTTCTTCTAAAAACAACAAAACCACCATTGAAGCATACATGCCTCAATGCTTTACTCATCAATTCCTTCTTTATTAGAATATTCCATAATCTTGTTATTTTTATATATAGTTATAGATTTTTTTCTTACAATATCTCACTTTCTTCCCTCTATCTTATTATTTTCTTTTACCATATTATAGGTATAAAGTAGTTACCACTTATATCAATACCTAATATTTGTCAAAAAAATTGACTTAGTGAAGTCTCTCCTCTTATTTACTTAAGCTAACTAGCAATGTTGGTCTCCTTTTGATTCTGGATTTGTGATTTCGGTCTTCTTAATTTTTTTTATAATTGTGGTCTCTTATTTTAAAAATTCACAATTTTAGTCTAATCTTTAATTTTACATATATTTATTTCTTTTATTTTTTATATTTTAATTAATTAAATTACTTTCTATGATCCTTTGGTGAATATGTAAAATTTAAGTTTCAGTTGGACTAGAATAAAAAAAATTAAAGAACGTCGATTTTCTGGAATACAAAAATATTAAAAAGAAAAAATCAAAATCGCTAACCAAAAGATAAAGGGAGACAAAAACTTTATCTACAAAATTTAAATGTGATACTTTCGTAATATTAATTCTCTGGCCTACTGTCTAAATTTATTTTTTGAAAACCCTTTCATAAAATTATTTTTAAAACTTGAAGAGCAAAAACACGATCAAAACGATTTATATATAAATTTTTTCAATTCATAATTCACTTAATTTCAAAGTTACACATGACCCACACATCTTGGACTTCATTTAATTCAGCTCGTTAAAAGAATGCCAGAACCGTCCACCGCCAGTATCTTTCTTCAATGTTTAAGAAACTAGCTGAAGATTTTCGTGTTACTAGAAGCAAGGTACCATTGAGCGGAGCCAGAAATGACAACTTTTTCCGCTGGTTTTCTTCCAGAATTTGGTTTTCTTCCAGATGGACACGGCAGCGGGGAATCCAAACTATTGAAAAAAAGGGTAATTCTAAAATAAATAGATATTAAATAATTACATTTTTATAACTTACTAGCATGATATCCGTGCATTTATACGTATCATTCTCGTTCATATTTAAAATATATAACTTATCAAATTAAGTTTTTATATTAAGACAAGCATAATTAACTACTTATATTCTCTAAAAATAAAATAAAAATCTATGTATGCAAAAAATAAATAATTAAAATATTTCATTTAAAATGAAATTGAAAATAAATTTAATTTAATTCCAGTACATATATTCAATAAAATTTATTTCAAATACATTTATTATGTCACTTATGTAATATAACTCAACAGTATTACATGAATATTAATCAATACAATTATTTATATTAAATTATTAAAGATAGAGTAAAAAATTATTCTGTAATGAATGTATTAGCTAATTATACATGTATTTAAAAAAAATTATATAATAAGTATGAGACATGTAATTGGATACTAATTTTTTCGGTTCCATTTAAAGAATCATATAATACTCACACTAATAAGCTGTCAAAGTGGATATTTTTTTATTAAAATCGACATAGATTTGGAGTTATTCTTCATGTCTAAATGAAGATTACTTATGCAATAAGTAAATTAAAAAACATAATTATTTATGTAAAAAAATTCAACATAATTCTATAAATATTAACCAAAAATATTAGTTTGTATGAAATTATTAAAGATACAGTGGAAATATTTATGTAGCAAATATAGTAGTTAACAATACATGTGTTTAACTAAAATTATATAAATAGGTACAGAGCCAGTAGTTAGATTTTTATCCCCATCTTTGGGAACGATACTTGTGATTCTTAGTATAAAATATTAAAATTAATTTAATTTATTGTATTATTGTGTTTGTAACATTTTTAATAATAAATTTAATATGTTTATAATATAATTATGTAAGAATTATATTTAACCTTATTATTTAATATTAATTAAAAAATATTAATATATGAAGTTATCAAACATATAGACAAAATATTATTTTGTAATAAATATATTAACTAACTATATTTAAATTATATTTGAGTATAAAATTTTCAACCACATAATATAAATATTATTCAATAAAATATTCATTTATGAAATAATTTTAGAGGATTTCAAATTAAAAATAAATATTTTTAAGTCTTTGATATACATTTACATTAAATATTTGAAGAGTTTTGTTGCCTATAACTGTTTGTCCATAATGGTGTCAAGCTTGATTGTCTATAGTGAATAATATTTGTGGTATCTATCTTTAAAAATTAAAATTAATTTGATTTATGACATTATTGAGTAAGTATTTTAAGAAAAACTATGATAATAAATTAATTTGTAATAAACATATTAATGAATTAGATTTAAATTTATTTTTAGTATAAAAATTTAAACCTTAAAATATAAATATTAATTAACAAAATATTCATTTATGAAAATATTTAAATTTATTTATATGATTTTCTAAATAAAAATAATTTTATATGATTTCAAATTAAAAATAAATATTGTTGATTCTTTGATATACAATCATATTAAATACTCACAAAATGAGCTTTTGTTCCCTTATTCTTCACCAACAATGTTGTTGAGCATAATTGTTTCCCACGAATGATAATTGTGGTCTTTATCTTAAAAATAAAATTAAAATGAGTTTAATTCATGATATATTGAGTAAGTAAATCAAAAATATTTTGCAATATAAGTATTTTTAAAGAATTAATTTTAATAAATTAATTCTATATTATTCAAAAATAATATTTAAGTAAAAATGGTTTTAAAGGATTTCATCATAAAAATAAATATTGTTAAGTTTTTGAAATGCATTCTTTTAAATACTTAGATAAAGAATTTTGTCATCTATATCTTGAGTACGGTTGGCTCTCAGGAATAATATTTGAGATCTCGATCATAGGTAAAAGTATTTAAATTTATGATATTATTGATAAACTAATTTAAATTACTCAACTTTGGTCGCCTAATAACAGAATAAAATTATTATTTTATAATAAATATATTTACTAAATATTATTATTTTGATAAACATATATTATTTAATATAAAATTTCAACCTCAATAAATAAATGTTATTAAAAAATTATGAAATTAAATAAAACTGTTTTATAAAATTTCTAAATAAAAATGATTTTAAAGAAATATATATACTTAAAACATAAAAAGAAAAAACGAAAAACATTTTAAGGAAAAAATTAGGAAAATAGTATTGGCCTCTACATGTTTTAGCCAACTAAAAATGTTTTCCTATCTTTGGGAGAAGAGGCTCTAAAGATTCCACTCTTTTATTTCAAAAAGTCACTCCTAATTGTTTCCTTATGGATTATAGGATTTCATTCTCATAAGTTGGAAACCAACTACTAATGGCATCATAATCTAGTGTAGGGTGTTAAGGACTTGCAAAACAAATGTTTTTAGTGTTTAAAGAAGTTGGTAGTAGTACCTGGGTTTCCCATATCTTCTTACATTCTTCTTTGTGCACTAGAATGAGAATCAACTCCATGCCTTTGTTTGATGTCATCATTGACACTATGGGTGTTGGCAGTGGTGTGCTTCTCCCAGTGTTTGAAGAGGCGTCTTGGTTTATAGAGGTATTGAGTTGGTAAGGAGCTGTCGTTGATGAGATTGAAGGTGAATGTGAGGAAAATTAAGCAAGTAAAAAAAGAACAAAGTCTTGCGAATTAGGGATTGCAAAGAGAAGTGGTAGAAGCGTAAGTGGGATATTTGGTTTATATATATAAGGTTTAAAAGGTAAAAAAGAATTCAATGATATGATGTTAATATGACACATTAATAGGATAGGCGATTATAGCCGTAAAAAAAGTAATCATGCTTTAATTAGGTAGATTATCATCTCAAGACAATTGTTACAAAAATACTTTATTCTTGAAAGATAGTACTCGAGCACATTATTTTTGGGGGCATTTGTTACCTTTGTTACGTAAAATTTGTCTAAACTGATGTGTAGTTTCGATCAACTTGTCTCAAGAGAAACAACAGAGTGCGTCCAAAAGTGATCAATGTGTGAATTACAATTTGGGGAGTTGAATGCGCCATCGAAGGAATTGATTCCAATTTAAATTGCCAGTTTCGATGACTTCAATAAGGCACGTGGGATTGGAAAACTCTCAAAAACATGATCTTTTCAAAAATCAAAATATCAATTGATGCGATTACAAAGAAGTTACATGAAGACATCAAATAACATTATATCTATGTATTTATAAATATTGTTGTACACGTGTTGAAATCATAGAATTTGATCGTTAGTATTAGAAGTTTATAAATAAGACCTCTAACTGTCAATTTTCGATTGATCGAATCGTATCACTTAACTCCTCAAACATCGACAATGTCTCACATCGAAATTGGCTACTGGTTTAGAAGGTCATCTTGTATGTATTCATTCCCACCTTTTATAAATTCATGTCTCTTTACTTTACTATACCTTTCTAAACCCTTTACTTTTTTCAATCTTTATTTCTTCTTGAAATTTTTACTTTTCTAATCTCTATTTCTGGTTACTATTGAAATTACTATCAAAGCATTATAATTATTGAAATTAACTTTTAATTGAAATCTTTATCATAAAATCTACTTACAAATTATCTTATAAACCTTATACGATACTACTATAATTATGTATGAATATCTTTATCAAAATTACTATTATTATATGTATTAAGTATTAGACAATTTTCTGATAAGTTGAAAAATATGAACTTGCTTGTTTGATTAAAAAAAACTTAAATTCAAGAATGAATTATGTATCTCATCTTTAAAAATTTATTTGTTGATAGAATCATTTAGTGAAAATTATTCAATTTGTTATAAAAATATATTCCTTTCAAGGAGTAAGTGCAATTCTCAGTATTAACAATGACTCTCTTAATAATGACATTTGCATGAAACTCTCTAAAGGATATAATTTGCCCAATAATGCATATTCTCGATATGCATACCCTATATGCACTAAAGCAATCAAGTCACATGTGATATAATCGACTTAGTGAGTACTTGTTTTGTATTTTCACAAAAATCTAAAAATAGATTTTCATAATTGTTGTTTATGTAAATGACGTAAATATTATTGAAACTCTTGGAAATCTTCCAAAAACTATGAATTGATTAAATAAATAATTTTAGATGATGGACCTAGTAAGCACAACGTTCTATTTGAGAAATTGAATATTTAAATAGTAGAATAATTGAAGGTTTCTAGATGTGAGCTAAAATTCTTCTAGATCTTGAGAAACAAGTGAAGAAATACTTGGTTTTGAAGTACCATGTCTTAGTGTTATTGAAATATTAATGTATCTTATTATACATACACGACCTGATATATCATGTCCTACTAATTCACTAGCAAAATATAATTCTTGACCAATATGAAGACATTTAAGTAAGTAATTTGTTATTTTAGAGGTTATCTGTTAGATCCTCATAATAATATAACATAAGATTACATGAGGTGATATAACAATTCCATGACAACATGTGAAATAAGCCAAAATAGGCACATAAGCTAACCATGTAGAAATTTTTGCTCAACATGAGGAAAAATTGCATCAACAATCACATGAAAATACCGTTACATGTATTATTTAGTTGAAAGGATGATACATCAAAGAAGATAGAACAAAACATATTTTTCAAGTTCTTTTTTATCCATGATCTTCAAAAGAATGATGATATAACTGTTCAACAAGTTTGTTCGTGTGAGAATCTAAAAGATTTCTATATAAAATCATTACCAATGAAGACTTTTGAACAACTAACTCACAAGATTGAATTTCATCGTCTTAAGGTAATTATGTATTGGAAAATGATATACTCTTTTTCTTTCACTAAGTTTTTATCCAACAAGTTTTTCCTACTTGTGTTTGTCTATATCTGTTCTGTTCGTGATGAACAGGAATGTCCAGCAATGATTGCTAGATATTAATGTATGATCGAACTCTCTCTTTCTCTGAAGATATTTATAGGATAAGAATATCTCAGGGAAAATGATCACAATGCTATTATATAACACCGCAATTGATGTGGGGTGTGTGCACTATGTGAAAGAAGAGAAAGTCAGAGTTGTGTGTACCTTGTTCTTTGGAAGCACCACTATTTATAACCACTGACTTGAGAATTAGTTGGGAGAGATTTTCCCACGACCTTAATTGAGATCCTTGGATGGCAGAGTGATTTTATTTAGTCTTAATGTGCTTCTTTCTCAATTGGGCCTAACTAAAATATTCATAACAATATCTTTTATAATTTTTTTTATATTTATCTTTTGTAATTTTTTCAATTATTTTTTACCTATAAATAGATTATTCTTATTGGAAATAATAATACAATTTTCACTATCTCTAAACTCTTAAAAGTTCTTATATTTTCTTGGTCTTTACTTTTCTCTGTTCTTTACTTCTTTGGAGTTATATTTTATATTTACATTTAAGAGTAGATCAAAAATCTTTTTTAAATCACAAACTGAATATTATTTATTTTTTAAAAAAGGGGTTCCCCAAAACGGCGTCATTTTCAGCCTAACCCCGTTGTCTGTGGCCTCACGAACACGAAAGTCGAAACCCGAACTCACTTCCTGACACCATCATCAGCCTCGAAACCCTCGAGTCACCAGCGCAGCCCCGAAACCTATTCCAGTAAGTGTTTTATTTTTTAGATTCTCTGCGATTTCAATTGTTCAGTTCCGAAAAGCGACACTTCGTTTTGCCCTCATTTGTTTTTTCTTTTTTTTTTTTTCAACTACTGAAGTGAACTTATTTCTATATTTTAAATTTGCATTTGGTTTCGTTTCAATTTCTGCGGTGTTGGGTTTAAGGTTTGCAGCTTCTTGTGCGGTTTATCATGGGGGATAGTCAGTATTCGTTTTCTCTCACCACATTTAGGTATTGTTCTTACTGATAACTTTTAAATTATTTTGATTTGATTTGATTTTTGTTTATGATGAGAATGGTGTGGTGTGTGGTTTCAACTAATTGTATTGTGTTGTGGAACAGCCCTTCTGGAAAGCTTGTTCAGATTGAGCATGCTTTGACAGCTGTTGGCTCTGGACAAACGTCTTTGGGAATTAAAGGTGATTGATTGATCATCTCTGCCTCTGGGCAGGATCGGATTATGATCCTCTCTTTTCAGTGTTTCTGTTGACTCATCTTTTCAATTTGAATGAAGGACATTTTGTAGTGTTAAGTTGTTTTGTTGCATTTCTAATTGTTTTTGATAACTTAAAATTAACTGGGTGGGTTCTGGGATATGGGACTTAGATTTGTTCAGCGAGGTACCTGGGATTAGGATGCTAAAGCAGCTTTAGGTTTTGAATTTCAGGCCTTAGTTTTCATAAGTGTTCTGGGATTTCTGAGCAAGTTTAGTGGGATTGAAGTAGCCGAGGGTGCTGGTAAATAGACAGAAACTGGAGTGATGGTGTATGCATCTATGATATATTAAGTTTGACCTTTGTTTGGTCGTGTGTAGAAAGATCACTGAAGAAACTTGTATGGGTTTGATAGGTATTACGTTCTTGTTTTGTTTCCTTGTTCCAAATACAGTATCATCTTAGTGTCATATTATTATAAGAAAGAAAAATGACAGGTTTTCTTTTTCCCCTAAGGTTGAAAGAATGAGCTTGTATCTAGATGGGCAGAAGATTGTTTTGGTACAGAAAGGCTTGTTAGGCCATTTAAGGGGCTTTGACATGATGGGGAGTCAAGTTCTGTTTTGGGAAAATAGTGCTCTCTAAAATATAGAATTTCTTGGGTTGAGTAGGCTTTTAGAGGACACTAGAGTTAGTTAGAGATTTCTAAGTATGTGACTTAATCTTGTATAAATGTTGTAACTTATTTTACATCTTGGGGGTCCATTTTATTTGCTAAAATCTATGTCTGCTATTGTTTGTAATATTTACTCTCTGTGGTTTGTTGGGTTCTTGTGTCTTGTAGATGATTTGGATCCTGTAATGTTTGCTGTAGTTGTAATTATATGTCTGGTTTTTAATTTTTGCAGCTGCAAATGGTGTTGTCATTGCCACTGAGAAGAAATTGCCATCTATATTGGTTGATGAAACATCAGTGAGTTTATTTTCTGTTATTAGATTCTTTTTTGTTCATTATTCATGTTATAACAGTGTTTACTGTGTAATGTTGTGTGTCTTGAATGACTACACTAAGCCTTTATTTATAATGAGTAAATAGGATCAAAATTGATTACATAGGATCAATCTAATAATTAGTAATAAGGACTAAATCACTAATTACTATCTAATCATAAATAACAGAATAATATGTAATCTTAACACATGTAAAAAAATTATAAAATTGTCCTATCCAAATATCCAACATAGAAAAATCCTTGGTGACCCTACCGGCTCTTAGAATGTGGGTTTGAGCCTAACTTAACCCCAAAAACTAGCTCATAGGGTGAGGGTTGCCCCCCACTTATATACTCTATATTGACACTATCTCTAGTCCATGTGGGATTGGGTTTTTCTCAATACACCCCCTCACGCCCAACACTTTTGGACTTGGTGCGTGGATAACATTGTGGGTGACCCTTTTAATGGATCTAGGATATGCTCTGATACCATATTAGAATGTGGGTTTGGGCTTAACTCAACCCCAAAAGCTAGCTCATAGGGTAATACCGGCGGTTTGTACATGGTTTTAACAACTTCAATCACTCTATTTGTACTCTTAAAATTATATATAAATGCACATATATTCATATGTATATCTTTGATTACATATATCTGTGTACATGTGTACAATATTGTTTTCAAATTTATGCTGACTGATAAACTACTTCTATTGGATATTTAATGATTTTGGTACCTTACAAGAATCTGCTGCTTGTTCATATGGAGCAATCCATTTTGTTAATACTGCCTTGTCTTCCTATTACTATAGCATAGCATTGTTTAATTTGTTTTGCCTTACTTTTCTTCGAAAAATATTTGCTAAGTGGAATGATGTTTCTGTAATATTAGATAGTTAAGGATGCTTCAAAGTCTGGCCATTGATAAAACAATCTTTTATGTAGTTTTTTCAAGCAGATTGTCAATATGCTTTTAAAATTTTTTGAAGTCATTTAATTCATGATGCATTCTGTATATTTATTCTTTGTTATGTTTGATTGCAGGTCCAGAAAATTCAGTTATTAACACCAAATATAGGTGTTGTATATAGGTTTGTTTCTTTTTACATATTTAAATCATTTTAAGTTAAATATAGTTTATAACATTGTTAATTCATTGTATCCTGATAGTGGTTACACATTATGGAAGTTGATGGTATAGCTTAGGATGTGTTCTTAAACATAAGATACTACTTAAGTTACCTAGACATATCAACAACTGAGGTGGGAGGGATTAGGGACATGGCACAGCTATTTTGGGGAAACATTTTTCATAAGGAAGTATGAAATAGAAATTGACATGTCACACTTAAAACTGATTAAAGACTTACTGGATGGAATATATTTATTTCAGTCAAAATATGTCGATGATAAACAGCTAACTATTGTCTGTATACTGATGTAAACAAACAGAAGTATACTTAAAGCATACTTGCATGTGCCAGACTGGTAATCTGCATTGTTTTTAGATATAAATAGATCATGGCTGACTGCTTTAGGATTTCAATAGATTCCCTAATGAAATAGATTTACTGGATTCAACCTTCAACCAGCAAGAGAGACTTGACTGTTGAAATACAAAAGAAAGATAAAAATTCACTTTCTGTTCTCTTTTTGCACTTTGTAAGAGATAAACTGTGGAAATAACTTATTTTCTGATGTTTAATTTGAAACTTCATAACCAGGCTTAGTCTACCTTTTTCCATTTCCAATAAGCTTTTGGTAAATAGAAATAATTATCTATCCTTAACTTGTCTTGCAAATATCTTATTTAATAGACCTAAATCTAGTCTTTGTTGTTTCAGTGGCATGGGTCCTGATTTTCGAGTTTTGGTTCGAAAAAGCAGGAAACAAGCTGAGCAGTATCATCGGTTATATAAAGTATACCAAATTCTATTCCAACACATTTTTTTACATACTACTGAGTTCTTGTTCTGCTTAGACTTTTAGTTGAGATGATTCATCTAATAATGTCAGCTTCACTTTGGAACTTGGTATTGTAATGGTTTATATAAATATAGAGTCTTGTATATTATTGGTCTCAATGATTGTTACTAGGTTAGACATCTGTATGTAGTTTTCATTATCTTTCATGCAATGCATGTTTTTTTGACTGAAAGAGTCATTCTAGAGTGTTTATTTTTGTACAACTCTCTGTGTTTGTAACACTTAAACAGATTGATGGGCTTAATTTATATTATGGTCCTTCTTGTATTGAGTATCTTTCATTCTTTGTTATAATAAAAAGGATATTTTTTGAGGAAAAATAAAGTATAAAATTCTATATATGATTACGATGGACAAACTACAAAAGTCAATGGTATGTCCAAGCTAGATGTGATGAAGGGATGTCTAGGATGAGAACGGGTTTAAAATTCTATAATTGTACTGATTGTTTGTATTCATCTATTATAATAGGATTCATCAAAAGTAGCCACTAAAACATAACTAAGATAGGCAAACTACTACAGTCAGTGTTACATTCAATCTCTATTGAGCACAAATGTTGTACTTAATTTTTTTAAATACCCATTCTTAGATTTTATGTAGACTAGCAAAGGAATCAGTACCTATAGTAACTCTTTTTGCCTAATAGTTAATTATTGAGGACCTGGATGGGCACTAGAGAATCACTTCAGCTTTTTTTTTCTTTTTTTTTAAATGTTTATTTATTTATGCTCAAGTCTATAATATTCTTCCAGAAAGGCAGATTTTGTTGCTTATTTGAAGGGATAAAGGAAATACTTTGAAAGTTACAAGTAGTTGCAGATTTAATATCTTTGATTAAGTACTGGATGTTAAAGTGCTATTTATGCTGACAAGGATTTAATGGGGTCAAATAGAAGAATCTCATTATTTTTTCTTAAATTGAGTCTTACAACTCATGCAGTGTACAGTTGTTTTTATGAGAGAATAGTTACAATTACGTATCATATATTTTCTATTGCCAAGAATTATTAATGGCACATTTACTTTTTCCATCAGTGAATTTTGCAATTCTTGTTTGTAGGATGTCTGCCTGTTAATGTTGATTGTCATATATTGATTAGATTTTCCCTAGAACATTTGTTTTTCTTTTTCTAAGTTTTGATACTTCTTAGTCATTAATGAAGTTTGTTGTAATTAAAAGTATAAGAATTATGCACTACCTATAATGTTTTATGAATTTACACATGCTCTTCTTTTTCTTGTTCTTTCTGTTTGCTTTTTGTATTCTATGTAGTATCATTTGTGAAGTGGCTATATCTGATAAGTAATAATATAATTGAAATTTGCAGGAACCAATTCCTGTCACTCAACTTGTTAGGGAAGTTGCCGCTGTAATGCAGGAATTTACTCAGTCTGGGTAATTATTTCTTTGTAAACTGATCACTCTTTGAGATATGTTTTGGCCACTGAAATGTACCCTGTAAACGCACAATATAGAAGCTTATATCATGCATATACATCAACCCCCCTCCCAATAAAAAGAAAGAAAAAAATTCCCCAAGGAAAGTGGGGATGAAAATACTCAAGGGTGTAATTCAGTTATAGTCTTTGGCAATTGGATCCCTTAAATCTGAGTGAGTTCTAGCTCTGTTTTTTGTTTTTTCTTCCTTGTCATCCTCTCACCAGAATTTTGTTGCTACTGATTTTCTTCTTGACAGACTATTTTTTTATAATAAACTATTTTTTTTTTTTTAAATTCTCCATTCCAGTGAACATGATTCAGATGGCTTTGATTGTTGAGGAGGATTACTTGTTGTAATTAAATGCCAAGGGAATGCTTTGCCTAAGTCACAATTATCATTGGCTTTTGGAACATGAATATAATTTCTGGAAATTGGAAGCTTGGAATAAGTATAAACCTAGGTGCCTAGAACGGCCTTATCTTTCTGAAAAGAACCAGCATGAATTAATATTGATTGAAGTGTTACTCTAATTGTTTCCTTTTCCTCTGGAGGTATATGTTAGATAAATTGGTCATATTGTCATCCATATAGAAATTCCATGTCAAAATTAGACAGATCTTTATAGTATATAAATCCTTAATAAGCATCTCACTTAATGCATTGAACTTAGTTTGATCCTGGGATTATTTTGTATACATCCAACTATGTTTACTATCCATTGTTGCCCTTTATCATGTTTTGAATTCTGACGTTTCTGTTTTGGTCCTGGTAGTGGTGTTAGGCCTTTTGGAGTGTCACTGCTAGTTGCTGGATTTGATGATAATGGACCACAATTATATCAGGTGTGTAAACATTCGTTTTTTGATGTAATTCTTGAAATGTTTAAACCCTGGTAAATGACCATCACTTGGAATATTAGTTTGTGATTACATTGCATTGTCTAACCCTTTGTTGTGATTGAACTCTGTATGTTTAGCTGTCATATGTACAGACTGTATGTAACAAGTCTAGACTTCAGAACCTCAGTCATTAGAGAAATGAATAAGTGCTCCTGAGATTCTCTAAAGACTTTATACTTTAATTACATAAATTCTATGCTATCTTGTTTTGCTTCACCTGAATTAGTTTTGCTTTGCTCATTGATTTATGCGTGTTCAAATTCAAATGTTCTCATAAAATTGGTTGTCTATATCACTATGCATCTAGACATTTGTGTATTCAATGTGTTTGTACTTGGCTACTTGGAACTCTTTGTATTAGAGTATATTTTAAGAGGTGCAGTTACTTAACTGCACACTCCTTAGTTAGTTCTGTAAGGAAGTAGTTAAGCTACTTATGCTATCTGTCTATGAAACAGCAGATACTATATATATATATATATATATGAGTACCCTTTGTAAGAGAGGGAATTGAAGGTTGTGATTTGATGCGATTTGTTTTTTCTGTAGGTTGATCCATCGGGTTCATATTTTTCTTGGAAAGCTTCTGCTATGGGGAAAAATGTTTCTAATGCAAAGACGTTTCTTGAGAAGAGGTAAGTTTTTCATCAATAGTAGTTCTGCAAGCAAAAGCATGTGTCGAGTGAATCAGAATTTGTTTGTGTTGTGTCCATTATGTGCTGTGGCCCACACCCTTGTAGTTACTGATAAAAACTGTCAATGCTGACCATTAACCATTAATGTATGATAAGGTGATGCAATAATTAATGATTGTTAAGATACTCAAAAGTTACTTAACGAGAGCTTTAGAATCCTTTAAATATGCTGAGGTGGCTCAGATGGTTGCTAACGATACATTGATGTTGTAATCTTGAAAGGAATCATAATTCATAATAGCTGAAGTGATAGATTCATGAATGCACACTTTAGAAATTATTTTATTTATTATTATGTATTATAAATAGATTTGTCTGTTGTGTCTATTTTAATGCATCTCTTCTTGCCTTACCAAAACAAAAATGCATATCTTCAAAAGTTGTCAATTTTGTGGTTTGGAACTTTTTTTCTTTGAAGATAATTATGATTATATAATATTTGTTTGAGTGATTTGAGTTGCATTAGTGTTACCTCATTTCATTTTCCCTATCATTTCTATGGTTGACTTGATTGACCACTTACAGGTACACAGATGATATGGAGCTTGATGATGCAGTCCACACAGCAATATTGACTCTGAAGGAAGGGTAGGAGCATCGAGCATGCCATTTTTAAGTTTATGCACTAAAAGTTTTTTATATTATTTGGTTATTTTCATCTCTTTTTGGTCAAATTTTATTCTCCTACCATATGTAGTAATGCATGATGGCTTGTGTCTCACAAATATTTTTTTGGGGAGGAAAACGCATCTAAGATTTTGGCTAATTTAGGTTCAGATGAGAATAGAGGCTAATCATATCTAGCGTATTTAGGCAAATAGTTGTCTTGACATTTACCTATGGCACATCCCTCCAAACCGTCTTCACATCTACTGGCTTTATTCTTGCAAGTTTTAAATCGAGCTTATTACATTAAAAACTTTGGTAATGAGAGGGAGTTATGCCTGTTCTTATTTCCCTTTATTGACAGTTTTTATGTTATTGTTTTTTATTCTCACCTGCTACTGTATTTTTGGAACTTGTGTGGTATTTGCTTAGTCTTTTGAAACGTTTCTCAAACTTACTCCTGTTTTCTTTTGTGGGTGTTTCACAGGTTTGAGGGACAGATCTCTGGAAAAAACATTGAAATTGGCATAATCGGTGCTGAAAAAAAGTTCAGGTGCATATCTATTTACTTAAAATATAACTAGTTTGCTTGACTCTGGTTTCTGTCATCAGTAGTGCAATTGAGTTGATTTTTGGGTTGTCCAATCTGAAATAATAAATTTAGAGTTTTTCAAAGTACAAGACAATTGCATCACAAAACTGAGACTTTTAAGTTATCTGCTTCTAAATTCTAAACCAATCTAGACTTCAAACTTCAAAATCATCCTCATATACTTCTATTGTTTAACTGGGTGATTAATAATAGCATGTTAATAATGTTGCAGGGTATTGACACCAGCCGAAATTGATGACTATTTGGCCGAAGTAGAATAATGTGCAATGAAGTAGTCTATTCCTGAAGTTGTTTGTTTCACAGTTGGGTTTAATTGGTAGAGTGATGGCAATAGTAAATTTGTGAGCTACTCGTTGTAATGACCAGCAAGCCTTCAGATAAACCTTTTCCTAAGTCATCAACATTTTCAAAGAAACCTAGTATGTTTAGACGATGCGGCAATAACTTAATGAATATTTGCTAATTTATTATCCTCCCCTAGGAATCTGATTGTTCCTCTATGTTATTTTATTTATTGCCGGTTTAGTTCAATGCAATATAATTGCACTGCGATCTTAAATTCCTTTCCTGGTTCACCTTTCCTTGCCAACGATCATGTTCATTCACTTATGCATTAATAGGCTTTTTTTTTTCTCCTTGGGATTTTGTTATGTTAACAAGGTCCACACTAGTCTTTCAACGTAAGTAAGAGTATCTTATTTTATGTTTGAGAAATATATAAACTTAACGTCCATGCAACAACACAATTTTAATATATTATCTTGATTTAGATATATATGAGAGCTTATCATAAATACAACTGATCCGTTTGGGCATTGTAAATCTATATAATTGCAATAATTTAGCCAATCAAAATGTTAGTCACAGTTACAAAACAAACTAACAAAATCCACCACTACACCATGCATAACAGGGCAACACTTGACCAACTTAATTGTTACAGCACCAAAACTGCAAAGGAAATGCAACTTGAATTGATTTTATTTGACAGATCGACTCATTAGTTTTGCGAGACAAGTAATAACCAATGCTTTGAAAATTAGATTGGATGATTTAACCGGTCCAATTGAGAATTGGTTTAGTCACCTATATGCACATTTCAAAAAGCTGGAACATTTCAGAACCCGATAAGAACAGGTTGAACAGGTCCAAAACTGGCGCAGAGAAACAGTTTGTACTGTTTTTCTTTTCCAATTATTTTAATTTAGTCTAAACTAAAATACTTTAAATAAAAACATTAATTATTATTAATTTTATCTTATAAAATAGAATTTAATTATTTATTCTTATTTATAATTTTTTAGATCTAATTTTTTTCATAATTGTATATTATTTTATTACTTAAAATATTATATAATATTTAAAAATGTAAAATCGATTCATTCACTGTTCAATTATAGTTAGCCTATTGAACCTTAAACCGGTGTCTTTACTACTTCATCACTGGTGTGATTTTAAAGACCTTGGTAATAACAACAAATAATCACACATGCAACGTCCGAGAAAGGTTTCAAACATAAATGATAGTGATACGAGTGTAATTATCCATCAAGATGAGAGTATGAGACATACGCAGTGCGGTGTTGACAGTAAGGCCGATTAGGCATGGGCCTTAGGCCCATATATTGAAAATTATTAATAGTACAGTTTTTTTTATAATAATATTGTAGATATTTGAGGGACACACAATCAAAGTTACGATCATGGGTAAATTACTAGCAAATTAGAAATATTCACTAGGAATGAGATACAATCATTAATTTTTCAAATTTCAATATTCACGTAATAATTGGTCACATAACTTTTCAAGTTAGCTTTTTTAATGATATATTGAAAACATTAATTTTTAACAGTAAAGTTTTAATAACAATATAAATTTATGATTAATAATAAAAATTTAATTAAAGAAAAATCATTTTGATGATTGACTATTTCTAATATTATATCTTAATGGTTTTTTTATCTCTCTCTATATATTATAAAAATTAATATTTTCACATCATTCTCTTCACTATTTCATTTTTAATCTTTTCTAACTTCTTTTCCTCATCTTTCTATTATTTTTCTAAGACCTAAAGTGAATTGTCATAGTGGATAACTAGTATCAAATTGTTGCACTAGAAAAACATCTTGTAATTTTCTCGATTTTCAGGTTCTATCTTTTAACCGTTTTCTCTTTTTTATTTATAATATTTCTATTTATAAATTGTATTGTTGTCTTTTAATTTTATTTTTTCTTATACTTTTAGAATTGTGATAATATAAAATGTAAAATAAGAAATATGAATCTGGTTTTGAATATTTTTTTTTAAAAAAATGAGAAAATTTAATTCAATCTCAATGTGGTGTTCTTGATCAATTTTTTACTATTCATAAAAAGATATAGGAATAATAAGTACAATTGATGAAAAAAATTTAATCTTGAAAAAATATTTGAATTTAAAACTTTAAGCAATGATGGTTTTTTATTTGCATTTAAAAATTTTAAAACTTTAAGCAATGATGAATTGAAAAAATATTGTATTAATCTTGAAAAAAATATTGTATTGAAAAAACTTTATGCTCTAATAGAAGTATTAAACTATATAAAAAGTTTAAATTCTTTTGCAAATACGTGTATTACTTATAGAATATTATTAACAACCATTAACATTTACCGTTGAAAGAAGCTTTTTAAAATTAAAATTGTTTAAATCTTACCAAAGATTAACAATATTACAAGATAGAATGAATAAGTTAACTATTTTTTTCTATTGACAGTGAAATATTAGAATTACTTAATTATAAAATATTAATAAATGATTTTGCATGTCAATAAGCTAAGATTAATAATTAATATTTCATTTAATTTTTTTAAATTTTTTTACCTTAGATCCTAATTTATCTAGACACGGCCATGGACATACGTGATTTGTTTTTACTTTCATAATTTTAACTGAGGAGTTTATAACCTGTATGGCCAATATATGGTGTAAGTTTAATGATTTAAACATGGTGTTAACGGATTCTGTCCATACACACTCTTACACTATTCTCAGTTATTCTCTATTAAGTATTAATACACTCTTACACTTTTTTCAACTACTCTTTAATTAATTTATTTGTGGTGAATTTTTGGTATGTTTATAAAGGATTTCTCTATATATGATATGTATAAAATATATAAATGTTTCTCAATAAAGTGAATTTTATTATTAAATAAGTTTGTTTTTTTATAGGAGTGCATCGTTTTAATCAAGTATTAAATACATTATTTTAGGCGAATCATGATGATATGTATGTCCATATATAATACAATACTAGATAGTATCCAAATGAAGCACTTGGAGGGATAACCTTTTTGGATTATATAAAAAATGTATTAATAATTTAATTAATTTTTATGTTATTGACAAGAAAACAATTTATATTCACGTTGACATGTGTTAAATTTGATCAGATATCACATTTATTACTTGATAAAAAAATTTTCAAGAAAAATATTTTTAATAATTTTTAAACAATGAAAGTTAGTAAGTATGAATTTAATTATTTAATTTCAAATATTTTAAATTTAAATTAAACATTTATAACATTTAAATTTTTTTTATAATAATGTTCAAAAAATTAAAATTACTAATTTACATACAACTATTCTCAACATTTAAAAAGTATTTATAATTTTTTTAAAGTTTAAAATTTTAAGAAAGTCTTTATAATAATTTAAATATAATTACTTAATCCTAACTATTCTCAATTTCAAGAAAGCATTCATAATATTTTTAAAAGTTTGAATTTCAACAAAGCATTTATGATGACTATAAATCAAGCTCTTCACGTCAATGCCAACCACGTTGCACCTGCCGTGTTTTTCTCTATTCCCACAGTTGAAATCTTCCTCTTTGTGGTGTTCTCTTGGTGCAAGATCACCGCCCTCTCCCCCAACGACTTTATGTACACGTTTCTTATTTGCGACTTCCCGTGACAACAACCGTAGTACATTTGTGCTCGCTCATTTTATCTTTGAGAGTCTGAAAGAACTTGCTGTGTGAGTCTTTCAAAGATGATAGATAGAGATTGAGGTATTTTGGTGCTTAAAAAAACAACGATTTCAGTCTCAGTAAAAAAATAAAAAGTAAAAATTTAAAAAAGAAATTGAGTAAATATGTGGAACCGATGGACAAGTAATACTTGTAAAAAATTAGATGAGGTGGACCGGGCAATACGAGAGAGAGAGAGAGAGGGTTTCCAAAAGAGAGTTTTTGAGGGAGTCCTTGTAGCATTCTTCTTATAAGTTCCAAGTCTAGCTAGCTACATGTAGAATTGCTAGTTTACCAAACATCTATTACTCGCATGGGTTATATACAGAACCTTTGCGCCTCGTTTAGAAAATCAATGCAATTGTGCTAAAAACAACATATGGCAGAAAGTTTCCCCCCTTTCAAATATAATCGTTGCTTTCTTTTCATCACAAGCATCTTTTTCATGTTATAAAATTATTTCTCTAATTATTTAACATAATTACATAGATTCAAACTTAAAATTACTCATTAAATTAAAATAATCTCACACTCATTAGTCCATGCACTTAAGGATTTTCTTTCAAATAGAATGTTGTATATAGTATTTGATATGTAGATTATATATATATATATATATATATATATATATATATGAAAAACACTAAAAAATGTTTTTCCTGATATAAACTTTTTAATAAAAAAAATTATAAGTGTATATATTATTAGTCTATAATAATAGGGAGGTTAAACTAGCTTAGTTGTTCTAGAATTGATATAGTTTTGTAATTTTTTTTATTTCTATTAATAGTTTGTGGTAAAACAACAAGACTTAATTAATATGACGTGTCATTTATGTTGTGTAGATATATAATTTAGTGTTAATAATTTGAGCTTGTAAAATTGTTTGTCATATAGAATTGAGTCTCATTAGGGTTTAATTTTATTGGTAAGTTAAATTCTAAGAGTGCATTTAGGAGTATCAATGCGCAAACTTGTTTCTTTTTACAAGATTGAATCTAAAATGTCTTTTGTATTAATTATTTTTTTTTATAAAAAATTTCTTAACTAAAGTCAAATTTAGAATGACGAGTTAGTGAGAAAAAACATAATCCATTAATTTATTTGTTAGTTTTTGTGAATGATACTTAACCATTTGAGCTTAATATATTTTTTATTGGATCCAAACCTTTTAGACCCTTTTTCTCACAAGTCAAGGAAGGTAATTATTTAATGCCCTCATTATTTGCTTTAGTGCACCCAAGGTGCATTACAAATTAATGCATTTAAGGTGGACTAAAGCAAATAATGAGGTGGGTTAATAAGGAGCAATATTATCATTTTCTATGTTCATATTGCTGCAACGTGAAAACATGGCAGCGAAGGAAAGGTTGGAGCGGAGCATAGAGGGGAAAATAGGGAAAGAAAAATAAGATAAGATTGAGGGAGAATCAAGTGGAAATAAGGGTTTGAGAGAAAAATTGAGTGTGAAATATTGAGTTTTGCTGAGGGTTCATCTTGAACACAAAAGGGAGATTTTTTTTGTTTTCTTTTTACCAAAGTGGTATTTTAGAAGAAAAAAAAGTATTTACAAAAGTAGTACATGTTGCATGGGAAGTATTTACCATGCATGTTATTTCTATAACATCACATGTATGAGGCACCATTTTAAATGTCATCACTCTTCTACACAATTATATATATAACTGATATAAAAAAAATATTTTTTTATATCGATTATAGGTATAACCAATGTAAAAAATGTGATGGATAGAGAACACAAAACATCACTTAAGATGACGCATCATGCATGTGATGTGACAAAAACAACCCATACAACGTAAATACTTCCCATGCAATACTAGTTTTGTATAAAAAGTCCAAAAGGAGCAAGAACCAAGGGTTTTCTATTGTATCTTGATTCGGATTTTGATTCATAGTGGAGTTGCTCTATCTGTGAACATATGTCACCTTGACCGAACCACATAATTAATCTTGTGTGTTCTCTTTTCCGTTTCTCTTTTCTTGGTAATTTTGTGATTTTAGATTTGTGTTTCTTGGGCACTTTTGTGCTGCATAATTGCTTAATTCTTGCTGTCATAGTGCTACTTTTTCCAGTTTTGCAATATTTTAGTGTTGTACTTTTACTGCATAGTTGCTGCACTTGCGTTGCAATTTTCTGCATAATTTTTGAATTATGTTAGTGCATATTATTGTGTTTTTCACTGCTTCATTTTCTGTATAGTTGGCACCTGAAGTATTACTGTTTTTAGTATTTTTCTGCACAATCTTCGCAATTCTGCTTTGTGCCTATTTGTTGTGCTTGTGGCTGCTGGTTGTGGTCCATTTGTGTACAGGGAATTTGCATTTCCTTATCTGACTATTGGACCCATAGTTTCTTTTATGTGGGTAATCTTGAAAAAAAAATATTAGTTCGACAAATTTAAGACCTTCAAGTCTCAGCTAAATTAACCAATTTCTTTAACGAGGACCGGAGATAGAAATACACATCCCATAATTATTGAAAAGGGAAGGAAGAAGGATTGATTATTAGAATTTGTAAACAATCAGAACTAATTTCTCTTAAAATAGAAGATACATCATTAAATTTATGATCAATCCTAAGAATAATAGCAAAGATTACACCATGAGATAGAACTTTCTTATTATTAAATCTCATAAATCTAATTGTTTTTTGGTACAGGTAGGAATGAAAACAAAACAAACAAACTACCCTACGAAAGAAAGATCATAAAGAACTTCCTCCAACACAAAACCAGCTCCCCACTTGGCCAGCCGGTATGCTACAGCATTGACTTCACGAGAGATCACTAAAAAAGAGACTCTCCAATCCCGATGCATGAAATCCCAGATTCTACGAATTATGTCAATATCCTTATGCTCACTAGACACTTGAAGAACAACATGGGTAAAATCCACACACCAGCTCTTTGACTCCTAGGTCACAACAAAGTTGAAGGCCTCTCTTTATCGCTAATAATTCCACAGGAAGAGGATCACCCTGGAAACTCCATCAACCACCTCCCAACCGAGTCTCTAACAACACCCCAATCCTCTAATTCCAACCCCCGTCTACATTATCCTTCACACGCACATTTGAGGGAGGGCACCAATGCATATTAAAATCACCCATCCTTTTATGCTTCAACATCAGCGATGACTCCCCCAGAGAACTCTGAATTAAACTGTAGACATGATTCAAGGACCACCATATTGTTCCTAAGCCGCCAAACCCACCAAACCAAAAGTACAAAACGCAAGGCTTCTGGGCTATTGACCAAGTAACTAAACCACAAAATGGAGTCATTCAAAGCGAAAACGCCAGATGGAATATGACCCTGCCTGAACCATATTTCATGGGAATGAGGGCAATCCCTCAACCTTTTCTCATTAACTGGAATAGCATTATGCAGCCCTTGCCAGACAAAGAACTTCACTTTCTTTTGGAATAGCCATTTTTCAGAGTTTCTTCCACACAGAATCAATATCACCTTGAGGCTTAGGGAGAATCCAATCATAGCCAGAAGCCGCTGAGTGAATATCTGAGGTGTTCTTTTTCCAAGAGCCTGGCTGGGCTCAAACCCATCCTGCAGATGATCAAGGGCAGTAAAAAGAGTATCCTCCCTCAAATATTTATGCTTCATAACTTCAACCCAGGGTTTCCTATGAGAGCATAAAATATACCATATCAATTTCCCAGGAGAGAAATTTTCACTTTGTGGGTTTCTCTCAAACCAAGCCACCCATAAGCTTAGGCCTAGCAATTAGGGATGGAATCTAATCTACCCATAACTCTCTCCTCAACATGCTTGAAATCAACTAGCTTTGCTCGCCCTTGGATAATGGGAATGCCAAGATATATATTTTCCAATCTTGGAAGTGCTTGAAATTCCTAAAATTTCTGTTTTATTTGTTGTTTTAATTATTGTTTTTTTAAATTTAAATTTAAATTCTCAAAATCCCATATTTATTGTTGACACTAATAGCCTAAAACAAAGGTAAATTAACTTTATTTATTATTATACATAAATTATTCTATATAAAATAGAAATAAACTATATTAATTTGATACCCATCTTTACAATATGTCATTTAAATTTGATTAACATGTAAGCAATAAATACAAAAGTTTATGCTTTTTGAATTACAGACACTTTCAAAATCTAATAGAAGTATTCATATTTAGTATGTAATTTTTTTTTGGTGAATATATTTAGTATGTAAATGATTATAATTTTTAGGAAGGCTACTTTATTATCGTTGCAAATTAAGATATAAAAATTTCTAAAATATTTTACTGAGTTCTCAGGGGATTTTCTTGATTATTTATGCATTTAAAAATATAGAAAATAAAAATAAGTAATTCCTTGTATTCTTTTATGTACAAGTTAGTCCTTAGAGTTATCTGAATTAGATAGTACTCGTGCCATGGTTTGTTCCCACCACTGCTTTAATTAATTAAAAATGAAAAATGTTGGTCGGAACAAGCAAAAGTGAAAAATAATAATCAGGTATATTTTCAAGTTTAGTCTTGTATATTTGCCAATTGTCTTGGGATGATGACAAATTGTACGTTGCTCTTAAAATTTACTTTTTAAGGTTTAAATATGTTTTTTATATATGGAAAATAGGTCATTCTTAGATTATTACCTTAAATTTATTTTTGGTCAATTAGGTAGTATCTGTGATTAATCCTATTCTGTTAAGTGATGATGTGACAGATAGAAGTATCATGTCATTAAGTCTTATCACTTAACATGTAGATAGATATGACCATGTCATTATTTATTATTTATTTTTTAAGAAAATCTAATTTTTATATTTCATTAATAAAATTAAAAAAAAAAACTTGATTGGGATTTCGAAAACGTTGATTCTTCAAAAATGTGAGTTCATCTTCTCGATAGTCGTAGTAGCTTTCTTCAATGGTTGATTGTGAGTGTTATCAAGATTGATTGTGATATCTACTAAGTAAAAACAAAACGAGAGTCTACTTCTCGCGTACGTGTTGTCGCATTCAAGAGAGGAGTCATCTTCGAACTGTAATAGGTACTATCATTTTTTCATTTTGGTTATTTGCTTTCCCTTTCTTAGTAGTCCCTTTGTCTCCTATTATAACATTACAGTGGTCTCTCTTTTGTGAAGTTGAAAATTTTCAAATTTTTATTTGGGTTTTTTCGGGTTTTATGAAGGTTCGAGTACGGAATGATTAAGGGCTCGAGGAAGGTTCATTTAGGGTTGGATTATGGTTTAATCGGGTTCGATTAAGGTTGATTAGGGTTTAATTAGGATCTAATTAATTATGGACAGTAAATTGATAGTAGTTGATGGCAGAAGTGGGTACAATTGGCAGAATTCATCATTTCAATCTGGTTCACCTTTATGGATTTTGCTTTGAAAGAAACATGATAGCACTAGTTTATGAGTACATGGGAAATGACTCTCAAGACAGGTATTTGTTCAACAAGAAGAAACCTTGTTACTGAACTTGCTGAAAGCCAAGAATGGTTTGTATAACAACTTGCCTCGTAGCTACGATATCACTAACTCTAGATCGTGCAATTTCAATTTTTAATGAAAACTTCATTAATTTGATTATGAAAATGGTAGTAAATTTTTTTTCACGATAATAAAATTATTATACACACGATACAATTACAGAATTGAATACACATGTATGCATATATTGAACCAATACATATCATTTACATATCAGAACTTAATTTGGTTTTACATATATTTACACTTAGAATCTTACATGACCAACAAAAAGAATCGAATAATTCACTAAGAAAGAGTGGATTAACAAAAACAAAACTCTTTCCCAAAAAGAATTCCAACGTCATCACGTCGGCTTGGTGGCTCCAACAAAAAGAATCCCCCTTCAGAGTCACCTAATGCTGCTCATCTGCTCACACGACACAGGTACCAACCACACAGTACAACAAATGCAAGGGTGAGTTTATTATATAAAACCAAAAAGCATCAAATAACCACATTGGAAAGGAAACAATATTAACAACCACAATCATTACCAAAAATTCATCAGTCTAATACACACTCGACAAACTAATCAACCAATTCATTTCACAACTCAAACAACCATGCTCAGAATGATGCATGCACCTGACTCATCTCTTAAAATGCAATGTGGTACTATCCTCATGGAAATAGCCTCTCGCAGGAAAATGATGCGGTAGCTCGTCGAGGTCACCCTGTCGTGCACTGGTCGCTCCCCCCATGATGATCAGCCCTAAGTCACAAGGGAGTTTCAAACAGAGTGATTGCCCCCTAGTGTAATGACCCGCCATGTCGCTACTGTATTACTAACTCATAATCATGATATAAATTCATTTTAATAAAAAGAACACCCCTTTGGTTACTTGTGAAAACGGTGATAAATTTTTTGCGAGCATATAACGACCATTATCATAGAATATACACGTAGATCAAGGTACTCATAAAACATTTCAAATATATGTACGCACTTACAAAACATAATTTAATTACAAGTACAAATATTATGTCTCAAAAAGAATATACATCAAGTGTTTTACAAATGAAAAGAGAAGTAAAAGAGAAATAGAAGTCAGGGGTGTGATTAGCAAAACAAGGAGTGCATCCATTAAAATAATGGGTGCATCTAGCAAAATGCAACTCCTGCCTGGGATCATGTCCATTGACATCCCGACAAAACACGGCGGCTCCAAACAACCCGGTCTTCTCCCAAAAGCACCTACTGCTTCCCATCTGCTCACACGAACCCGGTTCGCGATCATCACAGGTACTAAACCACAAGGTACCACAAAGCAAAGGTGAGTTCATCATATTAAATAACAACAATAAATACAACAGGAAAGGAGCACAACCCGGTCAAGAAGCAACACGATCATCAACATATCAATACAAACATTCCAAGAATCCATCAAACACTAACATATACGGACATCCACAACCATTTCATAAATCAACTCATAAAATCTAGCATGATGCATGCTCTTGACTCAATTCTCATTATGCAATGTGGTACCATCCTAGAAATAGGCCAAATCCATGGTACGAATGACTACTACAACTCGTCAGGGTCATTCTGTTCTGCATTGGACTTACCCCCATGGTGATCAGCCAAAATGGGTGTCATAAGGATCTCCCTACAGACGTGGCCCCCTAGTACTTCTTGTACTATGCAGTCAATTATCCTATTTCCACCATGCAAATGTCGTATGTTACGTAGGCACCATCAATGTATGACTCGGTAAGGAACACAATCCTTCCTCGCAATGGTAATCTGTCATACACCCCCTATGTAACATACCGCCCACACAAGGGCCCAACAATGCATTGATCGTGGTTTTCGCAAGGTTTACCACCACCCAGTTCCGGCATCTCACGACTATACATAGAATATCACCACGACACCATCAATGTATGACCCAAAACCAGGCTCAACCCGACCTGGCTAGGATAACACCATACACCCCCGTGGGTATTTATGTGTATTCCAAACGCATTCCTCATCTCGGACCATCACATAGGCCGAGTTCAAATGCCACCAACGTAATCATATACGTCATTCACAAACACGTACAAACAAGTGAACCAGTATGAAGTACGAGGTATCCGGGTTGGCACTTAGGCATACTATCTCAAGGTAAGAATCCGAACAAAGTCGGACGAAGGCAGAAAAGGTTGGTCAAGGCCGGTAGAACTCGGACAAGGTCGGTAGGGGTCAGTCAAAGGGATAAAGTTTGGGTAAGAGAAGACAAGGGTAGCAAAAATGAACGAGGTTGAAAGAACTCGATCGAGGTTGGTTGGGTTTGCTAAGGATTTACCAAAGATGGTCAAGAGGTCCTTAGGTTTCTTATAAAGTTCTAAGGACAGGTTCAGCACTATGTAATCGATTACAATAGATAGCGTTTGTAAGACCCCGGGTTTGTATTTCACTAACCCACACAAGGGTGTAAGGGAACCCAATAGCTCATTTCCCAAGAGCATACAAGCTCTGCGGAGTAGGGAACCCGGTAGTTCTCAAGGAAAAATGGGTTTGGACTTGGTAATTCTAAAGGAAACAGCCCACCCCCGGGTAAGAAACCTAGTCTCTCTAAGAAAAGGGAAGGATGAGCTTCTAGAGGCGACACGTGTATGTAACCCGATCGTTTTAGAGAAAGGAACACAAGCTCAACCGAGTAGGGGAGTCTGGTGGCTCTTTTCTTGAGGGGACACGAGCTCATCCGGTTTAGCAACCCGGTAGCTCCCTGTAGGTGAGGTAACTTGAGCTCAACAGCTCTTACGTGTCACCCGGGTAAGGAACCTGATATACCTTATAAAAAGGGAAACAAGTCATAACGACTCTAAGGGAACGACCCCGGGTAGGGAACCCAATCTACTGACATCCGCCAACAAGGACTAAGTTACGTCTCACATGCATGCATGCATGCCACGTAACCCGCTTAACTCGGCCTACCCATCCCGGTAGCCGACATCAAAACGCGAGGGTTTGACACGTATATCTAACTCGGCCTGCCCATCTTGATAGCCGACATCAAACACAAGGGATTTATGTCTACGTGTAACCCGACCAACCCATCCCGGTACTCATCACCTTCACGAACACTTCCAGAGGTGTCTTAGAAACTCTTCAGCATCAAAATGCCAACTTCACCCACATGCACGGGGAGTTCTTAAAACATCTACTCCCCACAAGAACACCAAACATCAACACAAAACAACACTCAACAAATTTAAGGCATACCAAATCCCATTCATAAAAGACGTAGCTTTTCTAGGAAAAACATCGCACACACCAGGGACATGCAGTTATCATCACGGCTGGACTCCCTGGCCCCCAAACCATGGTACCTAAAGCTGTTAAGAAACACGATAATCTCCCTTACCTAACCAGGAGTTCGCCCACGAGCTTCACGGTGTGTTTGTCCTAAGCTTTAGCTCCAACCACGAGGTTTCTCTTAGCGTTGGGATTTTCGCAACGGCTACGGTGACTCTCGTAGGTAGGAGATAACAAAGAAGGGGGTCGAGAATGAGAGGTTTTTGGGTGAGTTTTTTTTAGAGAGAAACAGAGGAAACGAAAAGGTAGAAGAAGGAAGAGTGAACTTGTTGTTGTGCCAGCTTGCTGCTTATAAACACAGTATGTCCTCTTAGCATGCTCAGCTAGCAACCACAGCACAGCAGGGCTGACTTACGTCCAATACCCATCAAGCACGCATACCAGGACAAAAGCACTCAAACGACAAGTTATAAATAAAACAATTAATCAACATAACACATATAATTTTAATTAATATAATGCACATGCATCAAGCATCCAGATTAGCACTTATAATCCGGGTCGTTACAACTCCCCCACCTTTTTAGGAATTTTGTCCCCAAAATTACCTGATGTAAACAAAGTCGGGTAGGCTTCCTGCATCTGGTTCTTTAGCTCCCATGTAGCATCTTTTCCAGATATGCCTCCCTAGATAACCTTGACCAGGGGAGTGTCTTTTCCTCTTAGATGTTTTATCCGTCGATCCTCAATCCTCAAAGGTAGTGTTTCGTACGTTAAGTTTTCTTTTACTTGAATGTCATCCAATTCGACCACATGAGATGGATCATGAATGTATTTACGAAGTTGAGACACATGGAATACATTATGGAGATTGGAAAGGGACAGGGGTAAGACAATTTGGTAGGCTACGGGACTGACTCTTTTTAAGATTTGGAAGGGACCAACAAATCGGGGTGTGAGTTTCCGGGATTTCAATGCTTGGCCGACCCCAGTCCATGGGTTGACCTTCAAGAATACATGATCATCGTCCCCAAACTCTAAGTCCTTCCTCCTCTTGTCATGATAGCTCTTTTGTCGACTCTGGGCCATTCTCATCCTATCCCGGATCAACCTGACCTTCTCGGTCGTTTGTTGTACCACCTCGGGTCCTAGCACAAGATCCTCGCCGGATTCTAACCAACATAGGGGTGTCCTAGACCTTCTACCATATAGGGCTTCGTAGGGAGCCATGCCAATGGTAGAGTGAAAACTATTGTTGTAGGTAAACTTTATCAAGGGTAGAAAACTATCCCAGCTACCCCCTTGTTCTAGAACACACGCCCTCAAAATGTCTTTTAGTGACTGAATGGTTCGTTCATTTTGCCCGTCAGTTTGAGGGTGATAGGCCGAGCTCATCCAAAGCCGGGTTCCTAAGGCCTTGTTCAAACTCTCCCAGAATCTAGATGTGAACCTCGGATCCTGGTCGGACACTATACTAGAGGGTACACTGTGCAACCGGATAATCTCGTTAATATACAAGGTGGTCAACTTCTCTAAGGAAAACCGGATGTTGATCGGGATAAAGTGAGCAGACTTAGTCAATCTATCAACAATAAACCAGATAGAATCTAACCCAGCCCAGGTTCTAGGAAAACCTACAACAAAATACATGGAGATAATATCCCACTTCCACTGGGGTATCTCCAAGGGTTGCAACTTACCCGATGATCTCTGGTGTTCCACCTTGGCTTTCTGACAAACCAAGCACGCATAAATGAACTCACTAACTTCCCTCTTCATGTTCGGCCACCAAAACATAGCCTTGAGGTCTTGGTACATCTTGGTGGCGCCAGGATGGATACTTAGATTACTCCTATGCCCCTCCTCTAGGATCACTTTCCTGAGCCCGGGTAGGTTGGGGACACAGACTCTACCTTGAAGTCTCAAAACTCCGTCCGGTCCCACCTGGAAAATACTAGCACTCACTGATGCTATGGCTTCTAGTTAGGTCTTCATCAAAAGGTCGAACCTCTGCCCTTCTCGGATCTCTTCTAGCAGCTCGCTCGTAATCTGCAGGGCTCCTAGTTTCACGCTAGTAGGGGTGAGCTCACATGCTAGACTGAGGTCTCTAAACTGCTCTAACAGATGTAACTCCCTAACCATCAAGGCAGACACATGAAAAGATTTTCTACTTAAAGCATCGGCCACCACATTGGCCTTGCCGGGGTGATAACTAAGCTCAAAATCATAATCCTTAAGGAATTCTAGCCATCTTCTCTGACGCATGTTCAATTCTTTCTGGCTAAACAGATACTTAAGGCTTTTATGGTCACTAAACAACTCAAACTTAGAACCAAAAAGATAATGTCTCCATATCTTAAGGGCAAACACCATGGCGGCCGGTTCTAAATTGTGGTTAGGGTAGTTCCTTTCATGCGTCTTAAGCTGCCTGGAAGCATAGGCCACAACCCGGCCACCCTACATCAACACCCCTCCTAAGTGCGTCATTGCTGCATCGCAGTACACCTCAAAGGGCTCTCCTAGGTTAGGCAAAACTAACACGGGTGCAGTTGTCAGCTTTTCCTTAAGAGTTTGGAAGCTAAGCTCACACTGGTCATCTCACACAAACACTTGACCTTTACGAGTCAACTTGGTCAAAGGTAAGGCTAACTTGGAGAAACCCTCTATAAATCTCCTGTAATACCCGGCCAAGCCCAGAAAACTCCTAATCTCGAACACGGACTTGGGGCTTTCCCATCTAAGGACGGCTTCCACCTTAGAAGGATCTACAGTTATACCACCTTGGCCTATCATGTGCCCTAAGAATCTCACATTCTCCAACCAGAATTTACACTTAGACAATGTAGCATACAGTTGTCGGCCCCTAAGGGTCTGCAGCACAATCCTCAAGTGCTCTTTGTGCTCCTCTCTGGTCTTAGAATACACTAGGATATCATCTATGAAAACTACCACAAAGCTATCAAGGTAGGGGTGAAAGATCCTATTCATGTAATCCATGAACACACCAGGAGCATTGGTCACACACTGAAGGGCATAACCAAGTACTCGTAATGACCATAGCGAGTTTTGAAAGCGGTCTTTGGGATATCGTCAGGATTTACCCGGATCTGATGGTAACCCAACCTAAGATCTATCTTACTAAACACACAAGCCTCGACCAGCTAATCCATGAGGTCATCTATCCTTGGCAAGGGATACTTATTCTTAATTATTACCTTATTCAGCTGGCGGTAATCTACACGTAATCTCATAGTCCCATCTTTCTTCTTGACCAACAACACGGGCGCTCCTCATGGAGATACACTAGGTCGCACCAATTGCTTATCCAATAGTTCTTCTAACTATTTCTTAAGCTCGGCTAGCTCTAAGGGAGACATCCTATAGGGGGCCACAGATATAGGTCCAGCTCCGGGTACCAAATATATGGAAAACTCGACCTTTCTCAGAGGTGGTAACCCGAATACATCCTCAGTGAACACTCCTGGAAACTCTCTCACAACAGGGAGGTTGGATAGAGGGACTTTGGTCTCAACATCCGAGTTCAATAAGATCATGTATACTTGAGCATTCTCTTTTAAAGATGACATAACCCAGTTTGCTGAGATGGACATCCCATCCTTTCTCACATCTGGGCTACCAAACACGACCGTCTTATCATAGCAATTTAACAAAACCTGGTTGGAAGATAACCAATCCATACCGAAAATAACATCAATCTGGCTAAGAGGCAAACAAACCAGATCAACACGGAATTTTCTACCAGAAATTTCCACAAGGCAGTCCAAACATACCTCGGAAGTCAACACAGACCCACTAGCCGGGGTCTCAACCACAAGTTCATTATTTAAAAAAGACACATGAAGTTTTAGCTAGTCTACACACAACCGAGATATGAAAGAATGGGTTGCGCCGGAATCAAAAAGTACTAGTAAAGGAACTCTGTTTATGAAACACTCATCTTGGATCAGATCCCGGGAATTCGAGGCTTCAGCACCGCTAAGAGTAAAGACTTTTCCTGTGGTCCTCGGTTGTCCGGGTTGGCTCTGCTAACTTTCACCATTCCTCTCCTTCTTGGGGTGTGGGCACTCCCTCTAGATGTGACCCTTCTTCTTAGCGTGCTCAGCCAACAACCACATCACAGCAGGACTGACTTACGTCCAATACCCATCAAGCACGCATACCAGGACAAAAGCACTCAAACAACAAGTTATAAATAAAACAATTAATCAACATAACACATGTAATTTTAATTAATATAATGCACACGCATCAAGCATCCAGATTAGCACTTATAATCCGGGTTGTTACACCTAGTACCCTCGGTACTTACTATCCATCATTCTATTTCCGTCCACGCAAATATGAAGTATGAAACATGAGGACCATCAATGCAATGACCATGGATAGGTAGGGACCAAAATTTTAAACAATCCATTTTCTCTCTTGGGATGCTTAAAATTCGTAAACCCTCAATCGCAAGGTTATCCAGTCATGCACATACACAACATCACCGATGCACTGACCATGGATAGCTAGGGACCAGAATTTTAAACAATCCCTTTCTCTCCAGGGATGCTTAAAATTCATAAACCCTTCCTCGCAAATATATCTAACCGGTCATTGCACCCCACGTGTACATATACCGCATACAACCATGGGCACCATCAATGCATGACCTGACTAGGAACAAATCATTCCCCGCAAGGATAACAAGTCATACACCCCCAATGGATATCCATGTATATCCACATCACACAATGACATTGTCCACATCAACACTATCTCTCATCAATGTCATTATCAACGTTAACACCATGTCACCTCAATGTCATCAACAACATCAACATCATTTTATTTCAATATCATCATCATGAACATTAATATTATCTCATTTCAACATCATCAACCACATCAACATTTTCTCATTTCAACATCATCAATGACATCAACCTTATCTCAATCTCAATATCATCAACGACATCACAAGCAATCGTATTTCACATTCCCTAGGTCTTTAGACAACCCAAATTTCCTACATTCGCAATTCATCATACCACAAGACTGATATTTTTAGGATAATTCTAAATTTAAGAGGAGGGCTACAATATATAAAACACACTTTTATGCCCATTTAAAAATTTAATAAAGAATTAAATAGAAGAATGCATTATAAAATTATGGGCAAAGTCTCCTTTGTAATTAAGACTTTTCCCAAAAATCCAATCATTATAACAACAACATCATTCACAGTTTTATCCATCAACAAGAAAATTCATCACATCCCATTAGTTAAAAACATCATTTTCCTTGAAAACGAGCACACACAGGAACAAACACACATCACTCAAATACATTGCATCCCATTAGTTAAAAACTTAGTTTTTCTTGAAAAACCAACACACAGCAGGGACATGCAGTTATCTTTATAGTTGGACTCCCTGGCCCCAACTATAACTAAATAATAAACTCCCCTTACCTAACTATACCCCTCTGTTAGCTCCTTGAAACGTCGTTTTGAGATTTCTCAAGTTCACGTGCTTTGGTCCAAACGCAGAGCTCTACATACCAAATTGAAGATAATCTAGTATAGATTTCCAAGGTAAGATCAATATTAACATTTGGGGTCAATAATATTAAAAGAGGCTAAAATGGTGTTTTGAGAGTCCATATCAAAAGACATCATTTTGAAATTTCGATCACACCAATTGACCGGGGTTCAACAAGGATCATAGAAATGACAATAGTTTCATAAAAAGGAGACTTTTACAACATCTCATTTTCAAAAGGTTTTCAAAGGAAGTATAAAAATAGTCAATAAGGGTACTCGAATCACAACAGATATCAAGAGAGGCTTCAAACTAGCTAAAAAAAGACAAGGAAACCATGGTTACCTCAAAGAAACCAAAAAATGAGGATTGGAGGTTATGTTATCTACCAAATTCTCGGGTTGATTTTTGAAGATTTCACTCTGATTAAAGTGTTCCTCTCCGTGCGGTGGTTCAACGACAAGAAACGACGGCTCGTGGCGGTCACCGGTGGCTGTGGCTGGTAGAGGAGGAGGGGGAGGGGGTTGGGTGCTGTTTTGGGGGAAGAAGACCACCATTTTTGTGATTTAGAGGCTGCTGCATGCTTTTAAAACCACATTGACTTGCTCAGGCGAGCCAAATAGCCTTTTAAAATTCGCTTGGGCGAGCTAGCCTAATTTTAAATTTTATGGTTCAGTGAAAAATTATTATTTCATTCTACGGATGTTATTTCTTCAATCCCAATGGTTAAAAGTTACATCTATGAGTTAGAATTCTAAATTTAAATTTTGAAGGAAATCCAACGGTTAACCAATCTATAATGATGATTTTACTAAAACAGGTTTTTGGGTCAAACTCAGAATCACTCAATTACAACGCAGCTCAAACAAACTCCACATAACTTGACATCTACACTAAGCAATTGCACATGGATAATTTAAATAAAATTTCAATTAATACTAATTAATAAATTAATCAAATAATACAAGGAATACATTACATATATATTTTAAGTTATCGAAATTTCAGGATGTTACAGTTTCCAATGTGGGTTTGGAAAATTTGATGCTGGACAACTTGGGGAGTTACTAATAGACTGTGGGATAGAAGAGAAAAGTAAACACATTTCAAAAAGAATGGCTAAGGTAGATTTGTTGTGTGCTAAATATAGGCCAAAATTAAGGCCCATAATGATGTGATGAAAATGCTGGAAAGTTCATTGGAAATTCCAAAACCTATGAACCCATTTCAATACTTGATGGGTGTGATTTATGTTGCTCATCCAGTCCAAGTTTCACAGACCTATACAACAAATATTTCTTCTGGTTCTTCTATTATGGTAACAGAGTCCAACATTGTATGTGCTACTCCTATTATGAGTAAGTACGAAATTGAATTAGCCTCTAGCAATGTGTGGTGGAGGAAATATGCTATTTGATGGAAGCTTTCCATGGGTTAAATAAGTTGTAAAATATTTTGTTTTCCACTAATTGGGTTCAAATGCATCATTTTCATGTGTCCTGTTTTAAGGTGATAATGTTCTTCTCCTTTTTCCCTTAAACTATTTGGAGTTAAAACATTGTTTCTATTTCTGTTGCAGGTATGAGTTTCAAATTAAAATGACATCATGGTGGTTTCTTTCAAAGAGACCTTGTGATGCAATAAGTTGGGAATAGCGATTCTGGAAGTGTCATTGATATAGAAGTTGACAAGTGGTCATTCTTTGAAGCAATTGGGATTTTAAAAGAAGACTTTGGATATGGTGATCAACCAATAAGGCTGTGGTGGGCAGGTAGTGATGGTGAGTATAAGGAGATTACTATGGATAGTCATGCATTGGAGTTGTCTAATTATGCCATTGCTAGCAGTTGTGAGGTGGAGCTGTTTGTGGAATGTGTTGGTGGTAATAAGAAGGTTGTGGATGACAATTTTTCTAGTGATTTTGAAGATAATAGTGATGAATTAGTGAAGGATGTCTAGTTAGATGACTCTGAGGTGGAAAAGGCAATTAGATTGGATGATGGTTTTGATTTACCTATTTAGAAATTGATAGAATGAAAAATAAATGAATAAAAAGGCCGGCTTTAAAAAAGGTGTGTAATCCAAGGGAGGAAGGTGATTCAAGTGATGATGCATGTGTCAGTGTTTTGTTCATAAAGATGATGACATAGCTAACATCCAACATGTACGTGTTGAATTAATTGTAGTATCTGATGATTACTTTAGCTAGGAGGAAAACTTAAACCTACCAAGTGAAGTGCAGGGTGATGCACATTTCAAGCCGTTGAACAAGACTGGTGGTGGTAAGAAGGCTACTGGTGCATTAATTTTTTTAATTTGCAAAATTTATTAATTTTGGATTGAAATAATGTTAAGTAATTTTTATATTGATCTAAAATTTATACTGAATTTTATTTTTAAATTAATTCTATATTAAAAATATCTAAACATAAATAGTATCAATTCAAAAACAATTTTATTCTAAATTAATTTTATTTAAAATTAATTTTTTAAAGTCGATCCACACACACGCTAATTAGAAAATGTTGAGATTCTTGTTCCTGGCAAATTTTTAAAAATAATACTTTTTTAATAAATATTTTGAAATTTGGGGTTGTTTTTAAAATATTTTGAAATTTGGGGCAGTCAAACACGTCCAATTTGGGCATGTTTACTTTCGTCGCTAATTCGGTCACTAATACTTTTTACAAAATAATGTGGTTTTTTAAAAATCCGTCACTAATGCGATCTCTAATTCAGTCGTTAACACTTTTTTACAGAATATTGTGTTTTTTTTAAATGTGTTGTGACCACAATATTGTGATTTTTTAATTTTTTTAAACTGAAATTGTTTAAAAATTTATAGTATAATTTTGGTAAATAGATATACAAAAAAAACATTACTTAATTTGGGCTAATTTTTTATTAACTTTGTTGTTTTTATAACTGAATTCCATAAAAATGGTATCTATTTTAATTTTACGAAGCATTAATTTTTATGAAAATAACTTGTGTCTTGTGTCTAGATACACTTTTTGAGTTTTTAATTTTGGTTCAATTTTTTTTAAAATTTGAGTCAAAATTCAATTTAATTTGTTCAAATTCATTATTGTATATAATTAAATATGCATGTAATTTTTAATTCACCCATGATTGTTTAAGTTGATGTTTTTATTTTTACATATTAATGTCTGCAAAAAAAATAACCCAAATTAGGTGTACGATATGTCCTTCAAACGGTCATAGCCCAAATTAGGTATACAATATGTCATTCAAACAGTCATAACTTTTGATAGGAATGTCTGATGGAGGCGTATTTTATGTCAAAACGCTCGAAATTAAGAGAAGTAATTAAAAAATAGAAAATAACATTAAATTAACTAATTAAATAATCAAAAAAGTAGATTGTTTGAAAATTTTGGATGATTGAATCCTAAATCCTAATTTTGAGGCACTTAGAGGCATTTTTTGGAAAAAATAATTGACCAGATCCACCCGGGGAATTTGCTTAGGCCTTCCTCTCTCAATTTCGAGCATTTGACACAGACTACGCCTCAATTGGACATTCCTATCAAAAGTTATGACCATTCGAAGTTTACTAAACACTACGTATGCATGACACGTATCACAATCAAATGAAACACGCCCAAATTGAACGTGTTTGACTGCCCCAAATTTCAAAATATTTTCGAAACAATCCCAAATTTTAAATTATTTATTAAAAAAGTATTATTTTTAATAATTTCCCTCTTGTTCCTTCTATTTTCTAAGTGTAAATATAAATGTAAAATTCATAGACAACATATACAGTGCAAAATATCAAATCAAATATCACACGTCTGTCCTTTCACAAATTTGTATAAAGAGGATATCATAAAATTAATCAAACGATCTTCTGTTGCAGTACTCAAAGGCTCAGCGGAAATTTTGTTTATATTAATTAGATATCCAGATTTTTCCTTCTTCTTAGTCTCCAAAATTTAAAGCAACAAAAATATGGCATCAGAAGGGGTTTGAAATCTTTGATTTGCTTCTCCATGTCTTCTTTCTTCCCTTTAATGAAATAATTATATATTTTTTTAAAAAACCCTGCTCTTACAATTATTCTTTTATTAGCTCTTAATACGAGAAAATAAATTATGCTAAGAGAATAAAATAATTTTACAATGTTAACTAATTATAAATCATAATATATAATAAATTTATTAATTTATATAATAATAACTATCTTAAAAATCATAATAATTATTTCTCACCAATTAATCATATAAAATAATTTTATATCATCAATATATAAATATTAAACTCTATTAATATTCACAAGGACAAAGAAAGGAATAACAACAGCGGAGCTGAATGAAAAATTGACCTTCATACATAGGGATGACGAAGGTAAACGTTTTTCTTTATTAGGTTTTTTGGGAATAAAGGAGAAAAAAAATCTTGAGAGACAAAAGAAATTTCCTTTCCTTAATGGAGAGGAAAGTATGAAAGAGAAGTTAACTTTTTGTTTTTATTTTTTTAAAAAAAAATCAGTTTTTAACATAAATAAATAAATAATTGTATGCTAAGAAAAGGAAACTTTTTAATTTTTAACCAGTATAAAAAATTTATACAATTTTTGTGTTTATTTTCACTTACTCTTATCATCATCTAATAAATCAATTTTTGGCATTTGAGTACATCCCTCGTGAGGCCAATGGGGTTGTAGATAAGTTGGATAAATGGAGAGTAGGTTCGATGGACCTCGAAGACGCCTCCAAATGTAGTTCTTGAGCTTCTAAGGAAGGATTTGGAATCTGTTTTAGTGCTTTCTTGCGATTATGTTTTTTATGTACAATATATATATATATATATATAGTAAACTTTTAGGAATAAATGATAAGTCTTGTGATTAAATTTTCAATTAAATCATAATGGTGATTGTTAATAAAAAAATTAATAAATGGTAATCTCTTTATATTTCATTATATTAAAATTATACATATTTTTATTAGTATTATTTTATTTTATATTTTTTCTATTTCTTTTCCCTCCCTCTTTATTCATTTAATTTTAATCGAAATAGAGAATTCATGTGACCTGAGACTTAGGGAGACAAGCGTACGTCATGCGAAGACATAAGTTGTGAGCAGTGATGCCTCAACGAGTTCGCCTACAATGTGGACCTTTCTTTTGCCATCTTTTTCTCTAATAATTGTTTTCACTGTTTCACATTTGCTGTGCAAATCCCATTGGGGGCCATTGCCATTAGGGTAAACTACCAATTTGACCCTTGAATTGAAAGTGTAATTTTTTTCATGCATTAAAATTTTAGTCTTGCGTTAATTTTTTTTTTCCATTAAAATTAACATTCATGTCCTTCCAGAGATATGGTATTCCTTTTTTGGCAGTTGATAGTGGACAGATAGAAAACATGTGACAATGAATAATAGATGACGGTCCAATTAATATTATTTTGGTCTTTAATTATATTGTCAATGTTACACCATAAATTGTCAATATATATTAGATTGTCACATATCATTTATATTTATATTTGTATAGTCAATTGTCAAGTAGTAGGTAGATAACATATCACACGAATATAAATATTAACTTCAACCAAAGATTTTTAATGGTAGAACTAATGTGACAGAAAAATTACATATTTTTAAGGATCTAAGGACAGTAAATAACACATCAAGGATCAAAGATACAATTCTTCCTTGCCGTAATTAATATGTTCTTATCCTCTATAATTATTAATCACGTATATAATTATCATTAGTTTTATGCTTTTTGTTATTAAAATATCTCATTTATCTTTGCTATCTTTCATGCTTCACTGCATTTGTTTCTATTGCGAAGTGGTCCCATATCTGTATGGTGTTATCTTATATTTAATTAAATATATCAACTGATGCGCCCTAATGCATTTTAGATATGAGCATGACGCATTTCTCGTCTTATCCAAAACCTCTGGTTCATGATTCATTCTTAATGAACTCAATTAGTGCAATCTTATTACCACATTCTTATCCAAAACATTATGAGCCCTTTTGCGTGTCATTCACAAATATTAAATTCTAGAATAGAAGGGCTTATCCATCCTCCAGGTGATTATCCTCCAGGTGATTATTCTTACCAAAAACAGAAGAGAAAAATACATCATGATTTGGTTAAAGAAATAAAAAGAGAAAGTAAAGTTTGATTGGTTTGTATAGGCTGGAATTATTTTTTAAGGTTTGAAAAGTTATTTCAGAAAAAATACTGGAAATGTGACATTCCCATACATATTTAGTATAAAAAATATTTTTGACCATTATCGGTTGTTGATCTTCAAGAAAGTGGCATTTTTATGTTTTATGTTTTATTTAATTTTTATTCTGATAGTGAGACGAAGTAGTAGAAATGTTATATTCTGCTAAGAATTTTGGCAGTTACTTTTACAATGTGGTTATGACTTCATAAATACTATGTCCGGTCTTTTTTATAATCAATAAGTGTAGTGTAAAGATACTATACTCGTTGCTTATAAATAGAACTATAGTTTATTAATTTTCACATATCATTTGAATTTTAAAAATTATTTCTGAAAATATTGAAATACACGTAACCAAACAATTTATAAATTTACTTAATAATAATATTTCTGATCATAATATTTCCAAATGAAGTGTAAAAATACACTTTAAGAAGTAAAGATGGTCACGTAATGTAGTACTCACAAGTCAAAATGCTCTGAAACTTTATAGGATCGCATTTCCGAATTTAATTGTCATAGGCTGGAATGTACGGTATATTAGTTTTCAATCTATTCATTAATAGGTAATAAATTAATGGATGAAATGGAGTGCATGTGTAGACCCAAGAGAAGAAGGCATTTTGCTAACTTTTGTTCTCATCACTAATATTCATTGCTAGTACTTATATGAGTTTCGTAACTTCAAGTAATATTGTTTAATTTTTTTTATTGGAGCAGATAATATAATAATATTCATTGCTAGTACTTATATGAGTTTCGTAACTTCAAGTAATATTGTTTAATTTTTTTTATTGGAGCAGATAATATAATAATATTCATTGCTAGTACTTATATGAGTTTCGTAATTTCAAGTAATATTGTTTAATTTTTTTTATCGGAGCAGATAATATAACATTAGTTATATAAGTAATGGTTGTTTAACAAATTTATATCATAAATATAATATTTTTCAAGCATTCATAAAATCATAAAATTAAATTAAGTATTCATTTCAACAACCTTAATATTAAAGTGAATTATCATATAAAATATTTAAATTTATGTGAAATTATAAGACCCACCAAATTATAAAAAATAACTTATCTAAATAACTATGTATCATAAATGTTCTTAGCTCTTTTGTATGAATATGATAGGTTTAACAAATTTTCCCTAAATAGGATCAAGCCTATTTTTCCCAATGTTGCATAAAATTTTTCCTACTTCCTAATATAGCTCTTCTTTTTTGAAGTAGCCTGAGGCATTTTGATAAAAAAGCGCACTAAGAAAAAGTCTAAGAGGTAAGATTTTAAAATATTATTTTAATATAAATTTTTTTTTAGATTTTAAAGATATTGTAAGAATATTATGACTTATCAAATTTTTTTACAAAACTTTTATGATAGTTTAGATTTTAATGGATTTATATCATAAGCATTTAAAAGATTTGAAAGAATTTTATAAATTTATAAATTTTGAAAGGACTGTGTGAATTTTTAAAAACACATTCAAAATTACCAGAGTTAGTAAAAAAATAATAAGAAATAATGAGGTTTGAATAAAAAAAAGTAAAACATTTTTTTCTAATCTTTTAATAGTTATATTGATTCTAGCTTTATGTACTCTTATACTAACCTTTTTTCCAATAGCATTTTCTCATTCTCACTTTTGGTTTGAACAATAGATTTAAACTTGTATATTGGTTTTATGATTTTTTTATAATTACTACAATTATTTCATAATAAATCTAATGACATGTTTAAATGGGATGCAATAATTAACATATATTAGAAATAAGTAGTGATGATGGAAAATCGTTATGAGGGTTACTGAGTTATGTGGAAACGAAATTAAGAGTGACAATCACAAAAATATTACGTTGAGCAGGTTATGGGCATAGTCAGCATAAGGAAAGCATGGTTAGTCTTAACATATAAGACAAACATTAATTTAATTTAGAAAATAAAGGGAAATAGTGTAGAGAGGATGAGTATATTTGACATATTTTTTATTCCAAAAGAATAAGAGAAATATATATGCATCTTGAAGAATACTACCTTCGGTATTATTATACACAACATTTTTCTTTAGTTCTAATTATAAGAAACAATGACCAGTTTTCAAACTTATTCAGAGTTAATTTTTTTATACCTGTACTGTCCAAGGTCCACAAAATACACGTAACAAGTAACGAGACGTTCCAATACACATGTCATCCCTTCATGTCAGCCTTGGCACAAGAGCATAGGAATTTCGCCCTTAGCAGTCAGACTACTGGGCCGAACAAGTTATCTCTAACGTCTCATTATTTGAATATTAATGATAATGTTGCAACCTCCTTATCATGTGGCAGATACTTAATTATCTATAAGCGACATATTATCTATAATCCACTAGATTATCTATAAGATACAATTATCTACTAGCAATTATCTATAAGGCATAACTTATCTATTAGTTAATTATCTGCAAGGGTTGTTACACAATTGTAATATGTAACATCATCAAAATTATATCTTGAGTTTATATTGAATTATGGAAGTGTAATGATAGTTGAAACCAAGATTCTTGAAGCATCTTGTAAGACCATTCACGTAGAAACTTAGGAGAATAAGCTGCAAGGAATAATCTCGGCCAAATATTATAGAACCAATCAAAATTGGTCATTTGTACTAAGCTTTCCACCTAACCACATAGTCATTTAATGCATGGAATCTTTCTTTAAAATATTAAACAATTGGTGCAGCAGATATATTTGCCTATTGTCGTGAATATCTTCAGCCAAGCTCCACGTGCATATGGGGAAAAATTATTTTTAAGAAAGATCTAGTACGTAAGATAAGGTTTAAGCATAATATCCCCCAATGAAATGATTACTTAGTTAAAACCTAACTAAACTAACTTCTAAAATCAGTTTTTAAGCCAACTAAAGTCCTTAAAACTGAACCAATTAAAGTAGTATAAATAGCTTTGGCATTCAAAATTTCTGCACGTAAATCTCAGCTTTAAAATATATCATATTATCACTTACTCCTGCACCAAGCTTTCTATTTTCTACTACTTTTGCTACCATCTCACCAATCAGCCATTTTCTTCTTCAAGATCTCATTTCCTAGAGTATTTTCCAAGGAAGACAGCCCTTACTTTATTCCTTCTCAAGCATCAAACTCACTTGAGGTAGACTAGGCTTTAATCTCTAATTAGGTATTTGTTTAGATTAAATTATATGCTTAGTTGGACAGACTTATAGTTTTATTTAGGATGGAAATCTATGTTTTGAAGGATATTGTATGATGAGAATACGTTGATTTTAACCATAAGATAGGTGATGATTTATAAGTTGAAATATTAGTGATATTGGAAGTTACACACTATGATTTTTAGGAGTGATTTGATTATTTATAGAAATGGTTAATATTAATTTTTGGAAGTAGAGGTTGAAGGTATGGAGACAAATGGTTCAAAAGCGTGAAGATTAAATTTGAGAATGAAGTAGTAAGATGGTAAGTGATGATTTCTTTATGTACAAAAATAGTGAAACTCGGTCATCCTGGTCACAACTACTGATATTCCATCCAAGATGTACATACCCCGACCAACCCGGACACAACTATATAAGTTATAACCATCCCAAGTGCCCATACCCCGATTATCCCGATCACAACTAATGATATTCCATCCAGGATGTACATACCCTGACCAACCCGGACACAACTATATAAGTTATAACCATCCTGAGTGCACATACCCCGGTCATCCCGGTCACAACTAATGATATTCCATCCAGGACGTACATACCCCGACCAACCCGGACACAACTATATAAGTTATAATCATCCCGAGTGCACATAGCCCTGTCACAACTAATGATATTTCATCCAGGATGTACATACCCCGACCAACCCGGACACAACTATATAAGTTATAATCATCCCGAGTGCACATACCCCGGTCACAACTAATGATATTTCGTCCAGGATGTACATACCCCGACCAACCCGGACACAACTATATAAGTTATAACCATCCCGAGTGCACATACCCCGGTCATCCCGGTCACAACTAATGATATTCCATCCAGGATGTACATACCTCGACCAACTCGGATACAACTATATATGTTATAACCATCCCGAGTGCACATACCCCAGTGATAAGTGCCATATCTTAGTAAAAATAGGACTACAATGAAGGCACTTATCTTTGGCTTTCACTAAATTTATCTATGAAATTGCCCTA
>CM023941.1:23154703-23201983 GCA_013407115.1 Glycine latifolia
CATCCCGGTCACAACTAATGATATTCCATCCAGGATGTACATACCTCAACCAACCCGGACACAGCTATATAGGTTATAACCATCCTGAGTGCACATACCCCAGTCATCCCGGTCACAACTAATGATATTCCATCCAGGATGTACATACCTCGACCAACTCGGATACAACTATATATGTTATAACCATCCCGAGTGCACATACCCCAGTGATAAGTGCCATATCTTAGTAAAAATAGGACTACAATGAAGGCACTTATCTTTGGCTTTCACTAAATTTATCTATGAAATTGCCCTAAAACCTAGTTAGTTTGTAATTAGTACATTTGATGAATGTTGTTTTCATATTTTGGAAGAGTTGTCCAATCATATTTTGCATTTTGATAGGTTCAAGGAATTCTGAAGCTTCCGAACAAGAAAAGCAAGCAAGAAGGGCTTAAAAAAGCAAACATGGGAGGTGTTACAAGCAAACAGGCCCACAATTCGTCCAGGCCCAGAAGGATTCTTCAAGGCTAAGTTTTTAACTCGCCCAGGCGACCAATTCTAGTGTATTTGGCTCACTCAGGCGAGCACCGAGTTCCAAGAAGATAAAGATAAGCTCGTCCAAGCGAGCAAACTTAGGCCAAAACACTCGCCTGGGCGAGTGAAGCTAGCAGGAGGGAGATTTCTATAAATAACCAATGAATTTTTGAAGCCAAGCATGAAATTTTCATTTATTTTGCTTCCTAAAGATTTTTCTTTAGTTTAGGAGCTTAAATAATAGTATTAGGTAGGTTAGGAAAGTGAGAGAAGTGAGAATTATTATGGAAAATCTGCCGGAAAGAAGCGGTGATGGGGCCCTTCATCAATTCTTCCCTTGAGGAGGTTCTCTCCACAATGAGTAGCTAGCTTCTCTAAGGATTGGATGTAATCTTCTTATCCCTATGTATCTCTTTTAATATTTATTATGCATTAATTTTTTCTATTCCTTGTTGGTAATTTCATTCTGTCTCTAATGCTTGATTCTACTTGATCACTAGTTTCATGAATTAAAATCCTAAGTGAGACTGAAAAGTAATCTTAAGGTTTGAACTAAATGATTTTACTCATTACGTTAAGTTGCTAGGAATAGGGCATAACGTTTTCATTGCATAAAGCACGCGATTATGAATTTAATGCTGGGGTATTTACTTCATATGCGAGGGATTGATATTCGGTAGATATCCTTAGAACTCGAATGCGAGGGATCAATTCGGGGTAAAATAGTGTGCATCAATAAAGATAGAAATTGATTTATGCATGGTAAAAGTTAAATTGAATACTAAGGGTAAGAATGATAAAACCCAATCCCACTTTCTCATAAATATATTTCAATTTACTAAGTTCCATAATTTTCCATACTTTCTTAATGAAATTCCGCTTATCCTTCCTGTACGTAACTATTGAACTGTTGAATTCTATTTGGATTAACTGAGAAGCTCAAGTCCCTGTGGAGACGATCTTATAAATTTTGTAACTTACAACGACAAATCGATGCACTTACCGAGATTTCATATCACCCGACTATCCCGGGTATCTTATACATGTTATAACCATCCAGGATTGTACTCTCCCCGGCCATCCTAGACATAACTATTCATGATTATAACCATTTCAGGTTGTATCCATCCCGGCCATTCCAATGACACCAACCATGTTTCCTGGTCAATCTCTGTCCTTATAGATGCCCAGTCTTATGTAATTGATTACCGAAGAGTTGTAATTGATTAAAATAGTCAACACACGTTTATTACCACAGATAACCATATATCATTACGGAAGAGGAGATGCATTATGGTTTAGTAGTTAGACTACTAACATGAATTTCTGTAGCTTGAGTATATTCAATTATCCTGTCCAAGTTGGTAGGATTTTGCTTAAATAAGGTATGGTGGTTTAACCATACTTTTGGTACTATGATGTTATGATGGAAATATTTTCCATAAGATTATATGTGAATAATGGATTTTTGATGTGTAGCTATGATTGATTCATGTTTCCAAGTCCAGTACGAGATTTGTGAAACATAATCTATGATACTACATCTAGTACCAGATGTAGAGACCAGGTGCAAATACATGGAATGACATGTATGACTAGCGTAAGACGGCCGCAACATTTCTACCAAGGTGTAGCTACATCTAGTACGAGATGTAGAGGCCATGTGCACCTGGAAAAATTCATTTCATGCATTCATATAGTTGCATAATTATTTTATGATGATTTACTAACGTACTAACGTGTTTTGATAGTTTAGATTTTGCCTACTGAGAAATTTTATTTCTCACTAGATTTGTTTTAATTGTTTTATAGATGGCCTCCGTGATCCTCTTCCTTGACGCTTTAGATTGGGACTGATATCTTGATGAAGATGTAAATTGTTATGTTCTTACAATGCATCCTGTAATACGTATGTATGTATATTTTGGCATACATTTCCCGGTGTCTGTATTAAATAATATGTTCAACCTAAATGATCCTTTTATGCATGGCTATCATGATCCGCCTCTGGAGCCTATATATATTTCCTTTAGCCACAGTTTTCCTGTTGTATCTAATCTTGGAGGAAACATGAATTTTAATGACGAGGCTGATGCAGAAGAAAGCTTAGGTGGAAATTTCTAAGATGATGGAGGAAGTATTAACATAGACCTATGTAAAATAAATAAGGATCATAACTAGTTTAACTAACATGTTTTATGTTTTAATATGGTAATGTATGAAAAACTTGATGACTGATAGTAATGAATCATGTAATAATGACTGTATCTGTGTATAATAAATTAGATTACAACTTACATAATTTATACATTGTAGAATTTTTACTAATAAAAATTTCTTAAAATTTAACCCTAATACTAAGATACGTTCTTTAAAAATGAAATAGTATTAAAATCATCTAGAATAATTTAGGTCGTTACATAATAGACTTAACAAACAAGGACCCGTAGCTCCTACTCCCCTTTCTAAGTACCAGGTTTTATCTCACCCTTTTCATATCTCATTCTCACCTAATTCACGTACTTACTTGAGCATCAGAGTTCTTTGTTTTGCAGGTCCCCCCTCTTGTTCTCTTAACAAAGGCTACTCATAGTCTGATGTGGAGATCTAGGAGCTGCTCTTGGCCACGTCCACCCTGACGTGGGTTAGTTCCGGATTTTGGTAAGTACATTTGGCGGCCATCGTGAGGCCATGATAAAACTTATCCCACGACCTCTCTTTTCCACTAATGGTTAGCACGCGGTCTGGCCTTAGACACGAGACCCCTTTTGAAAGCTGTAATCCTCCCCTGACAACTATGACAAACACAAATACTCTCTAACAACTTCAGACCCGCGTTACAGAGATGGAGCAACGTCATGAGGAGGAACTCCGAAAGCTGAAAGTTGACCATGATCAGCTGGAGGCTCATGTGAGACGCCGCCAAGGCGACGGGCACTCTACCTATACAATAAATGAACCTACTCAAGGAGAATCACACCCTCGACACACTGTCAACTCTTCAGGCGACCCAGTCTATCACACATACACCACTTAGAAGGGAGAACGACTTGTCAACACCCTTTTGTCAACCACATCATGGAAGCCGACCTACCTTTAAGTTGGGTATCTCTCAACCTAGAGCGATACAACGGAACCACCAATCCAGATGAACATTTGGATGCAATCATGTGTCTGGTCTTTCCAACGTCCCTCAAATGGACAACATTGACATGGTACGGAGTGAAAAACAAGGATGAAAACACACACTAAACCAAGAGAGAGGTGAATTGGTTTAATTTCAGACTTTTAAAACTTTGAGCAATCCACAGTGGAATTTAGATTGTATCACAAATATTGCTTGGTAAAAACTACAGTTTTTAATCAATCAAGACTCACCCTTCACCTTACATAATTTCAGAAACTTTTTCTGTTGATCTTGAAAGAAATAAACCACAAGACAAGTTAAATACATATAACAAGATTCAGAAACAAGTTTAACACAAGATCTATACTGGTTCACCCCTCAAAAGAGAAGCTGCATCCAGTGTCTTCTAATCAAAACTAGATTAGAGTTCTACTAAATCAAATATATTCTTTTACAAGTTGTTACAAGTGATTATCTTTATCAACCCTAGATAAAAAACCAGTATTCTAACACCCTATTAGAAATCTAATCACAAAGAATCTGAGAACCCTACTCAGTTCTTTACCCCTAGAGAACACTACTCTAGAAAGCTTGAAATAAAACTATTTGATCTTAGCCTTACACAAATTTAAAACACACAAAAAAATTTACAAGATAAGTTCAAGAGAGATATAACCTGTGATCCTCAGTGTATGAATGAATGAATGAATGAATGTTACCAATCAATTCCAAGTTGCATGAATGCTAATGAGCATAATCAACTCTCTTGAAGTTCTTTTGAAGAATCTTCTCTTAACACATCATCATCAATGAACATGTAATATTTTGATCTCAAACAAGAAATGTATCACTCAGAAAATCTGTTTCTTTGACCTTTGAAAGCTTAGCAAGTATTGGATAATTCGTAAACTCAGATTGTATGTTGTATCTCAAAAGCACAGACCCAATAGCTTTAAATAGAAAATAGATTTAACAGAACGTAATCGATTAATACGTGAGTGTAATCAATTATTTTACATAAAGTAATTGATTAATATACCAGGTAATCAATTAAAATGTTCTTGAGACAATCTAGAAAACTTTCATGAACATGTAATCGATTAAACCGTGATGTAAACGATTAAACTAGTATATATCATTTATGTAACAAGCCTTTGTAATCAATTACATATGAGTGGTAATCGATTAAGGCAGTCATGCTATGTTTTGTACTAAGCCTGGGTAATCGATTACAGTTAAGTGGTAATCAATTAAGTCAATCAGGCATGTTCTTCATTTTGTGCTATGTAATCGATTATGATTTGCTTGTAATCGATTAAAATGTTCTTCATGGCTTTTCCAGAAATAACACAAGCTGGTAATCGATTACTTATTGCCTGTAATCGATTAAGGCAGTGCACATTCTGATTTTTTCAAAACCTAAGCTGTAACGCCCCTCCTTAGTTATAAGGGTCATTACCAAGCATAATCACAAACAAACAGATAATCAATCAGAGTTTAAGCAGTTTGGAAGCATAACTAAAAAGTGACATCATCAAGGGTCACTATCATAACACTGTACACTATAGTATGGTGAATATACATCAGAGTTCTCTGTACAGTACAAAACTATACAAATATTCCATCAGGGTACATCAAAACAAACCAAAGGCTAAGTACAAAAAATATCTGAGCAATATGCTCAGGTCCTCTAACCTAAGGTATCATCAGCAGCTAATCCTGCATAGGCTTCTTGCCTTGGGATCTATCTGCTCCCCCTCCTGATGAATCACCTGAAATATAAGTCCCACAAACGGGGTGAGATATAAAATCTCAGTAAACTCAGGGCCCTTGAAGGTATTTCCTTCCCCTGGTTCACTGACAATACATATATATATAATCAAGCAGTGAAACATTCAACCATCATCATTAGTGTACATCAATACACAATACACCTGATCACAATCAGGCTACACATCCATCAGCCAAAATCACGGCATACTCATGGCATAACGCCATTCATCACATCAATCACTGTCATGCAGAGGCTACATCTAAGTATATAGGAACATCTCCTCACAGGGAGGCTACCTCTATATACTAGGCACATCTCTTGCATGTATTCCTAGCGGAGGCTTCCTCTGAATATATAGGAACATCTCTCACACGAGGCTCATCTATATATATCAGGTACATCTCCTTTTGGTGAGGCTACCTCTATGTACATAGGAACATCTCTTATCACGAGGCTACCTCTATGTATCACAGGGCCATCTCATCCTCTAACTCAATACAATTGCCTGGGAAAGGCTACGTCTGTGTATATGGGAACATCTCCACATAGGAGGCTACCTCCATATCACAGGCTCATCTCTCACCAGGTCTTTCTCAGTCTCAATCATCTATCCTACTACAATAGGATACTATTCAAGCACAACTTACATATACAGGTTTCACATTCAACCAGTCATGCCACAATTCACTCACATCATAGCCATGCATATCAATCCCCCATAATAGGGTTCAGTTCACATTTCAAGCATAGCAGATCAAATATAAAACATCAGCTACCCTTTCATAGGGTTCAGACAACATCTATCATTCATTCACATCATTATACACATTCCTCTACTAGCACAACATATCATAACCATAATCCCCGCGGATATATGGTGGAACACAGCAGAGGATACACAATTAAGAACCAAGAGCTTACCTGCTCTAGATAGATCACCGGCTCTCCCGGCTTCGTGGTCAACACCACCAGAGCTATCAAGCTCACGTCCTATACAAAACAAGCGTATAATACATCAAATACAGTTCTAGGACGTTCAAACGAAAGGAATTATCATCCTCTTTATAAACATATACTAATCACTGTACAAGTGATCTCAGACCCTTCACAAGGTCCTACTTAGCCTACACAAGGCTTCAGAGCCTCTATTAAGACTCTAGTCAGGCTAACATAAGGCATATCTCTGCTTACAATAGCCTAAACCCCCAACTTCTCATCATCCACAGTTTCAATCGGTCATTCTCATCTATACTGTCTCCTGAGCAACTTTGTCAACTGCTCTAAGGTTCATACTAGTCACATTACTAGTCTTTTATCTCTGTTCATATATACTCAGAGCCAAAATCAAACTTCATCAGTAATTATTTCTGAAGGCTCTAACATCATCACAGTAACTCTCTGAACATAATCTTCTACAGAATCCGAGCCTAACAACGGCTCTAACACCTCCTAAAACACCCCTTAAGATAACCCCAAAACCTCAAAATCCAATACACAGAACCAACGGTTAAAGCTCGAGTTTCTTACCTCTGTGATGTTCAGAAACACCAGGGAATCACTTTCCCTAAGGTAGCTTGCTCAATCAAGGCCTCCTTTGCCTCTAAATTCCGAGCTCTCAAAGGTTCTCTCAGAGAATTCGAATCTCACTGTTTCTCAATTATTCTCAGGAATCAATCGGGGGTTTACTCTTATCTCGGGGCTCTGATCACTTTCTCAGTTGGGCCAGAGGTGTTTAGATGAACGATGAAGGAGATACGGAACTCCCACATTCATCAATGGATGTTTCTCACTTTTCTTCTCCTCCATTTTCGTCCAAAATGAGCTATTATATAAGCCTGCCCGTCGGTCCCGCGCTACTCGCGCCACTCCCGCGCGATTCGCGTGAAACTCCAGAACTATGGCGCCAACCGCGCCACATCTGGCGCTGACCGCGCCAGATTCCAGCAGAAACTGGTTTTCTAGGCCACTTGTGGCGCGACTCGCGCCACACATGGCGCTACCCGCGTCAACTTCCAGGGCCACGGCGCTGATCGCGTGAACCTGGCGCTATCCGCGCCATAACCCAGACAGGGTTTTCTCAACTCTTTTCTCAAGCTTTTCTCTGAATACTCTTAAGCATATTGATTACCCTTAATCATGAGCTTAATCTAAGCTTAATTACATGCTTAAGAATCCAGGCATTACATAAGCCATGAGAATTCCTTTTCAAATGCAAACATGTAATCTTATATGCTTTTCTTAAGTCATGAATGCATGTATGTGAATATGCTTATGCAATGCAAGGATCACAAGCCAAGCTTCTTGAACAACTAGACAAATTACAAATGCCTTCAATTTGATTGGCATGTCAAAAGCTAAAACTCTAAAGCAACAACTTCATCCTTGCCTTGATCTTCTTCCAGCTCCCCCTATATTCAACACGAAGGGCTCCCTCCGTGGTCAATCAATAGCTTGACACCCTTGTCGAGCGTTTCAGTTCATAGTATGCAACCAGCTGGTCTCATCGTATGACCTTTGCTGCGTGGGCCAGTCTACAACAAGTAGATGATGAATCCCTCTGGAAGTTTATGGACAGGTTTGGATGAATTGTTGACCAAATACGAAACCTTAACCCAGAGGTAGCACTGCACTCCATGCTACTAGCCTTGTGACCCGACAAGTTTGCGGACAAGCTATGCAAAAAACCTCCTAGTAGCATGGACGAGTGGCGTGAATGAGGTAAAAGATACATCCAGATGGAGGAGACGTCGAGGTTCAGAAACGAGGTCCGACAAGCTGGACAAAAGCGTGACAAGCGAGAAGGAGGTACCAAGAATGACCCACATAAGTCGGATAAGCTACACAAACCAGACAAGCGTCATCATCTCTCACAGGAACCCAGGTACAAGCGCTACACACCCTTGACGGCCAATCGAACTACTATCCTAGAGGAAGCATTCAACACAGAGGTACCCATAAAACTACCTTTGTCACTTCCTCCTAGGCCAGGGTTAGATAGAAACAAACATTTCAGGTACCATTGCTATTATGGTCACAATACAAAAGACTGTTAGGCTATGAAAGATAAAATTGAAGAGCTCATACAGACTGGGTATCTAGCCCAGTTTATGAAGAGGCCTGGCAATCACCCAGGAGTAAGACTCAAGGGAAACTAAGAGGACCAACACAAAAATCAAGATATTGAAAAAAGACGAGATAAAGCAGAAGATAGAGAGAGGCAAAGGCACTACCAACAAAGACACAGGTGTCAACCTCCGCAAGAATAGGAAAATGATCCCGCCCAACAAATCCGACGTGTAATCAACACCATTGAGGGAAGGTTTTCCTATGGAGGGCTGTCTAGTCAGTCCTGAAAGCGGCATCTCCATGCCATCTGGGACATCGAAATCAACTATGTTGATGCTACATTACCACGAAGTCTCCCTCTCATCACTTTTATTGACAGAGACTTCTAGGTCATCAACCCTGTCAACCAGGGCGATCCTATGGTTGTCTCCATCGTCATCGCCAATTTTATGGTTTCCAAGGCACTCATTGACCAAGGAATCTCCACAAACTTCATATACTGGAAGACATTCTAGAGACACAAAGTCTCGTTAGACACATTCCATCCTCACTCTGGACCTCTCCTCGATTTTGCAGGAGAGAGAGTAGAGACCAGAGGCTACGTATACCTCATGATCACCTTCGATCAAGGCCAACTGTTAGGAGCTTCACAGCCAGGTATTTAATTGTTGATGCAGATACCTCATATTTTGCTTTGATTGGTAGGAAAATGCTAAACGAGCTCGGAGCCATCGTCTGCACGCTTTATCTCAAGATGAAATTCCCAACCTTGACGGGGGATATTGTGATTGTCAAGGCAAACCAAAAGCAATCTCGATGGTGCTATGACAGAAGCTTGAAATTGGTACCGTATCCACCCACCAGGGAGCCCAATAGGCCTCACCCCACAACGGGTTGTAGGAATCAAGTCATGAGCGTCGACGAAGGGTATCCAATCCAAACCCTGACCTTTTATGAAGGAAGTCAAGATGGAATATTTGATGTGGATCCGTGGGATGACACCATTGACAAAGGCCCAAGGCTTATTGAAGAACTCGTCAGGCTGCAGCTCAGACCCAAAACTGGGCAGTGTATGTAGCTCAATAAGGACCTTACTAGCCATCTAACATGCTAGGTATCCACCCCAGCATCATATGCCACAAGCTGGCCATTTTTCCCCAAGCCAAACCAGTGTCACAGAAAAAGAGGAAGATGGGAGAATAGAGACACAAGGTAGTCAGAAATGAGGTGGAAAAGCTAATCAAAGCTAATTTCATCAGATAAGTCAGGTACTCTTCCTTGCTTGCCAATGTTGTCATGGTTAAAAAATCCAATGACAAATGGCGAATGTGCACCGACACACTAATCTCAACAGGGAGTTATGCATACCTTTTGCCCAGCATGACAGACTAGTCGACGGCGCGTCGAGGTTCCAAGTGTTGAGTTTCCTGGATGCATACTCAGGATACAATTTGATTAGATGCACACTCGGGACGAAGAGAAAACGACATTCATTACGCCACCTGGGGCTGTAGTATGTTCCAAGGGTTGGGTTGTTCGCCCATTAAAGCGTTACGTGAGCTGGGTTCAGAACGTCGTGAGACAGTTCGGTCCCCGAGGATGCTAACTTCTTCTATTGGGTCATGCCTTTTGGCCTAAAAAAATAATGACGACCAAGGCATGAACGCTTGGATTGGATCTTTCCCGAATGCAAATTTCAAGACTCCATGGATAGTTGTTTGAAAACTTAAAATAGAAAATGGTGAAGATTAAGAAGATGATAATGAATGATGCCACGATCTGTAATGGACCAATAAATCAGAGGAGGATTCGCCACAAAGGAAAGTTTCCTTGATAAGAATCGATTGGGTTCAGTCAAGAACCAAGAAGAGGCCAAGCTCTCAATTCAAGCAAATGCTTAATTTCATTAATCAAAAGTTGTCCAAAAATAGCAATATCTAAGTATTTATAGAACTAAGCCTATAATAATCACCTAGAAACATACAGTTTAGGCCTATTTTTGGTAACATTCAAGCCCATTACAAAAATAAAAAAAATTACAAAAATCCTCGCAAACATTGCGCACTAAGCCTAAAAACCTCTTTGCCAAGAAATTGTGCTAAGCATGACATGCGCACTAAGCGGGCCAAGGCGTTGCGGTAAGTGAGCCACACATGCTAAGCCTAAAAAACTCTCTGCCAAGGAATTGCACTAAGCACGACATTTGCACTAAGCGAGCTCTCCAACAATCTTTAAGGTACTCCAATGCAGCTCCTTATGTCTTCCTCCATCCTTGTCCTTGATAAATAGTCCAACCATGATTCTCTTGGTCATATCTTCTTGAAGAAGCTTGGCTTTGGACCTTGTCATTGGACCCTTCAATTCATGGAGTGCTTCTAGGTCTTCATGATCTTTGGATATCCCTCTATAAAAAATGCAAGCGCCATATACCAAAGACTAATGGACTAAATCATTAAACAATAAATCGGAAAAAATTTCAAGGTATACGTGGACGACATGGTCTTCAAGTATCAAAGCATAACACAACATGTGGCAGACCTGGAAGAGTTGTTTGGAGAAATCCGCAAATACGACCTACTTCTCAACCTGGAAAAATGCACTTTCGGGGTCAGCGGAGGCAAGTTCCTGGGTTGCATGATAACACACCAGGGATTAGAAGCCAACCCCTACTTCTATATCTCTTTGTAGCTGACGAAGCTGTCAGCTCAGCCCTCGTACAAGAGGAAGGGAAGCATCAGCTTCCCATCTACTTTACCAGCCGCATCCTCCATGATGTTGAGAAGCGATACCAGATGATAGAGAAGGTAACACTAGCACTCATTACCTCGGCATGACGCCTTCGGCCTTACTTCCAAAATTACCAAGTGGTAGTCAAGACGAACTACCCCATCAAACAAGTTTTGCTAAAGCCTGAAATGACAAGGAGAATGGTAGCATAGTCTACAAAATTGTCAAAGTTCAATCTCTAGTACAAAACTCGCGACCCCATGAAGACCCAATTCATGGCATACTTTTTAGCAAAGTTCATTGACAGCATTCAAACCACCCTAGAATAGTGGAACCTCTACGTGGATGGATCATCCAACGTGAAAGGAAGTGGGTCAGGAGTCATCCTTGATGGGTCTGACAACATCATTTTAGAGCAAGCTCTCAAGCTTAACCTCAAAGCTTCAAATAATCAAGCCGAATACGAAACACTTATAGTAGACTTAAAGCTAGCAAAAGAAGTTGGAGCCAAAAAGCTAAGATGCTACATCAACTCGCAACTTGTCCAAGGACAAGTTGCCAACATATATCAAACTAAGGAGACAATACTCCTCCGGTACTATCACACTGCAAACTCTCATTGATGACTTTGAGTGCTTTAAGATGTACCACATACCTAGGGAAAGCAACACCAGAGTAGACCTACTCTCCAAGTTGGCAAACACCAAAATGATCGAACACCTCAAGACCCTCACCCAGGAGACAGTCCAAGCCCCCACCAAAGACACCCAAAAGGTCATGGAGAAACCAAACTGGATGAACCCCTATAAAAATTTCCTAATTCGGGGGGTATTGCAATCAGACAAAAATGAAGCCCAATGCCTAAAACGGAAGGCTAACCACTACGTCATCCTGGTTGGTGAGCTATTCAAAAGAAGGTTGACAACACCCTTTCTCAAATGCCTAAACAACCAACAGGAAGACTATATTTTGTGAGAGCTTCATGAAGGAATTTGTGGCCTTTGTATCGAGGGACGCTCTCTTGCCACCAAAGTAGTGCATGCCGGATAGTAATGGCCGACACCCTCGACTTCATTAGGAGGTGCAAACGATGCCAAGATTTTGCAGATATCCCACACACCCCTCCTAACAACCTCCACAACTTGAGCTCCCCTTGGCTATTGCCATGTGGGCAATGGACATACTAGGACCACTATCAAAAGCACCAAAAGCTGTCAAATTCCTACTAGTCACCATTGACTATTTCACCAAATGAATTGAGGCGAGGCCATTGTGAGAAATCTCTGACGAGGTAGAAAAGTTCACCTGGAAACACCTCATATGTACATATGGCCTCCCTTATGTTGTTGTCACCGAAATTGGTACTTAATTCAAAGCTCAAGCTTATGAAGACTTCTTGACAAGGTTAGGCATTAAACACCTTATGACTTCTATCAAACATCCCCAGACCAACAGTCAAGTAGAGGTAACAAACAAAGTTATCCTCAAGGCCCTACGCACAAGACTTGGCAAGTCTAACTGTCTATGGAAGGAGCAACTCCCCAATATACTCTAAGCCTATGATTGTTCACCTTAGACAACAACTATCGAAACTCTTTTCTGACTCACATATGGCACAGAGGCCATGATCCCCATTAAAGTCAGGGAACCGCTGGCAAGGAAGTTGTTGTTCCAAGAACAGTACAATGAAGAAAACATGAGGGTTGAACTAGAGACAAAGGACAGAGTCCAAGAGATGGCCAGAATCAAAGAAGAAGCCACCAAGCTCTTTGCGTCAAGAAGATACAACACCAAGGTTCAACCTTGAGCCTTCCAACCTAGCGACCTTGTGTGGCGAGTTCGAGGTGAAGCCAGAAAAGATCCCTGATCGGGAAAGCTTGGACCCAATTGGGAAGACCCATTTAGGGTCATGGCAAGCCTAGACAAAAGAGCATACAGGCTACAAGAAATAAATGATAAAGAAATTCCAAGAACATGGAATGCTACCCATATAAAGTTCTATTTCAGTTAACCTGCTGCAAGACCAGATGATGTACTATTTTCCCTACACAAGTCTTTTGTCTCAAAAGAGAAAAACCAGGGTTTTAGCTTGAGAACGAAGGGAATTTGTACTCAATTGAATACATTGAATAAAATATATATCCCTTCAGTTTTTATAATTTCCTGGTGTCAACTTTATAGAGGCTCTTCAAACCCAAAATCCGTCCTTGGTGAGTCTCGATCTCCAAAGGTTCGTCAAAACCAAGGTCCGCCCTTAGTGAGTCTCGCTTCTCCAAAAGCTCGTCAAACCCAAGGTCTGCCCTTGGTGAGTCTTGCTTCTCTAATGGCTTGTCAAACCCGAGGTCTGCCCTTTGTGAGCCTCGACAAAACCCAGGACAGATGTGTTCCTGGTTGATTCTCCAAAGGCTCGTCAAACCCAAAGTCCGTCCTTAGTGAATCTCGTATCTCCAAAGGCTCATCAAACCCAAGGTCTGCCCTTGGTGAGTCTTGATCTCCAAAGGCTCGTTAAACCCAAGGTCCGCCCTTGGTAAGTCTTGCATCTCCAAAGGCTTGTCAAACCCAAGGTTCGCCCTTGGTGAGTCTCGTATCTCCATTGGCTCGTCAAACCCAAGGTCCGCCCTTGGTGATTCTCGCTTTTCCAAAGGCTTGTCAAACTCAAGGTCTGTCCTTGGTGAGTCTCACTTCTCCAAAGGCTTATCAAACATGAGGTCTACCCTTGGCGAGCCTCGACAAAATCTAGGACGGATGTGTTGTTGGTCGATTCTCCAAAGGTTCATTAAACCCAAGGTCTAGCCTTGATGAGTCTTCTTGTTTCCAAGTTTTGCCTTCGTGGAAATTCAAGGTATGCAAGGTCTACCCTTGATAAACCTTTATATTCCTAAGTTTTATCTTTGCAGAAATACAAGAAACCCAAGGTCCACCCTTGGTAAGCACTCCTACAAATACCTAAGGAACACCCTTCGTAAGCCCATTTCTTTGGAACTACGACAAGCATAATCAAAGGTTTAGGTTCCACAGGGCAACAAGAGATACCACTAGACTGGTTGGTAAGACCTTCAACCAGGTGAAAATCAAATTGATTCCTTATAAGCATCAAGGGAGAAGCTTTGGAAAGCGAATGGAAGCGTCACCAGGTGATTGACGAGACTTTTAACCAACTTGAAATCAAACCTGAGATGATTTCGTGTCATCTAGATTCCTATTTCATACAAAGTCTTCTAGGTCTTGCTTCCTACACCGCCCAAAACTCACTATCATCAAGGTGGCCTATCCTTGCTACCACAAGCAACAAAGCATTTCATAAACAAAAGGCAACATACAAGACATACAATAGAGAAAATTTCGTCAACAAAGAAAAACATATGCATTAAATAAAGAATCACTGTAAAACAGTAAAAAGCCTTTGAGGCCAAAATCCAACAAAGAAGAAAAACACAGAAAAAATGGCCTAAACATTGGCCTCATCGCCCTGCACCTCACCAGCATCCTTCTCCAGCGGCCTAAACACTGGCCCCATCTCCTCTTCGTCAACTAGTTCTCATCCTTCATGTCCTTGAATGGGTTAAAATGACCTTAGTCAAGATCCTTGGTGAAGAACTTGACCTGCCTAACGGCTTTATAAAAGGCTTTTTCATGCTACTCCATGACCTCTTTTGTGTACACTAACAACTCTTCTTTAAGCTCTTTGTTGGCCTCCCTCTCCTTTGACACCCTAAGCTTTGACTCCTCCAGCCTGGATTTCGACTCCTTCAACTAGGCCTTAAGGTCAAAAACCACCTTGGCAAGCTCGTCCTTCTCAATAGCAGTGCTCTCCACCTTGCCAACCAAGTCCTTCTTCTCCCTCAGCAAGTCCTTGCACCATCTAGGCAATTCATCACCATCCAGCCTTGTGCATAATAGCTTGGCCAGAGTATCGCCAACCTTGGATGACAGCTGGTGGTTGGACCTAACCGGCTTAACAAAGGCGACAGTTTGGGACTCTCCACCCTTCAAATAGTTTGAGAAATGACCATCCATTTGGTGACCTCATCCTCTAAGGATGCCACCTTGCTCAGAGCTTCCTGGTGTCATTTTCCATTATCCTCCAAAATAACTAGTCTTCTTTGGAGAAAGACCTTGGCAACATCTATTGCATTTTTGAACTCCAATCGACCAAATCAAGTTGTTGTCAAAGGAAGATACAAGATAAGTCGGAGTTTTCTGCTTTGACCTATACCCCATACTCCATAGTGAGTTAGTATCACATGAAGTATAGACGTGATCAAGAGAGACATTGGGGAGAGAAGAGGCGAAGGGCAATGTTGACACCAATACAATAGAAAGAGGAATTGATAGAGCTGAAGAGGAAGAAGGTGGAATTTCTAGAGCACTAGTGGTCTCCATACCAACGCTCGACAAGGGCGTAGTGAGGGTGGATGAAGGAGCCACAATTGGGACAACCAAAGGAAAATCGCAGAAACCATAGTAGAAGAAGAAGCAAAAACCTCCTAAACAGCGGAGAAGGAGGAGTAAGAACAATAGCGGTAGCCTAGATGGGTGATGAAGCTGAGGGCAGACCCTACGAACCAACAGCCGAAGGGCCACCTGAACCAGAGAGAAACCCGACAGCCTGCCTCATTGCGCCAAGGCTGAAAGGGGACTTCAATTTCTTGCAATTTGATACCCCAATGCCGTTATCTCTCTCCCTCTTAGCCAAAACAGAGGAAGGTGCATTGGCAGAAGCCTCAACAATTGCAGCATCACCAGGGTCAACCTTGGCAGTAGCTTGACCCTTTTCTCCAGCAGGAAGGTCAACAGTGGAAGGTGACAACATACCATCAACAGGTCCGACCTACTTCACCAAGGGCGTCCAAGAAAAGTCACCCATTGTACCTACAACACAAGAAAAATACACCAAGTGTTAATCCAGGCCAACACCAAACACATCAAACATAGAGGAAGATAAGGCAAGACATTTTATCATCTAAAGCAACAAGTGGATCGTTTGCTGAAGGAAGGGACAAGATGGCCCGCATATCCAATGAGGCCAATAATTGTTCTAGAATAGCCTTGTCAACCCTCTCCACAAGGGTCAATAGATGCTCGTCAAAAGACTTGAACCTGGTTGGGTCTGACTGCCAGTAGAACAATAAGCAACATTCCTCGTCCCGATTGAACATCAGTGGTAACCCATTAGCCACAAGTTAGTAGCCAGGACCTTGAATAAATGGTCCTTGAAGCAATGAAGCACGTTCAATTCAAACTCGAACAAATTCTTGGACACGCTGTTCAAGGAAACCCAGCCGATCTTGCCTGTCAACTTCATTTAGAAAAATATAAAGTAGCACATTGGAAGGAATTCAAGGGAAGAATTAAACCCAGAACCTCAGAGAGGCATTGATACATGAAAAAGAAGGGCGGACAACCTCGCACCGCCCTCAAAAAGGGGAAATCATCACTCCCGCAAGCCTGGACAACCATCTTGCAAAACTCCTCAAGCTTTGCCAGCCTCAGTTGATGCTTTAGAGCAACGACACTCGCTGCAGTAGTAATAGAGGAACGATATTTCAAAAATCGTCTCTCACCCATTCATAGCTAGCAGTGACAGGGGGAGACGAAGGCGACGCATCATTGTGGCTGCATCGCACACAAGGGAAACCCTCATATCCATGCCACCACTCCTTCTCACTCCCTTAGAAACAAAAGGGGGAAGAATCGTGGTGACTGGCACAGGCTTCCCAGCCAGAGAGGCAACAGATGGTCACACCCTTCTAGGGAGGTGGGAAGTACCTCCGTCGACATTTCGCGAGTTCACCCTCCTCTTAGAAGAAGAGGACTCGTTGTCATAGACTCCACGGTGAGTCTCCTCTGAAGAGCAGTCGTTGATTGAAACGAGTTCCCTATCTACAAGGGGTTGCTGAATCAAACCTCTAGAGTCACTACCGCCCAAACCTAGGGCAGGATTAGAAATGAAAGACATGGAAAAGAGAAAGAATAATTTGAAAATGAAGAAGAAAATCAGAAGGGGAAAGGAGAAATCACAAATTGCAAATGGAAGCAAGGAAATTTTTCAGGAGAAAAAAATTTAGAAGTTTAAAATAGGGGTGATCAAAACACCAAACGTCCACTCAATTTAAAGTGGAGGTGCGACGCTTCGGTAACTGGTGGAAGCTGAAATGACGCCCCAAAATTTTGCACCACAATATAGCCGCACTCATCCATGAACTGTGTCTTTAGTAAGTGCCCACTCCACGAAGGACACGAATGCAAGAGTATCGCATATGCGCTGCACTTGCTGCAGCAAAAGACAAACCAAACGCTTGTCCTCAATGCATTCTCCAACAGTAAAAAAAGGGCAAGATTGTCCAACACGGACATTCCACTCACTTGACATATTTGAATTTTCCTGTAGAACATAAAACATGTCTTTCCTGAACAATTTAACAGCAACAGCCTGAACAACACTTATCTAGGCCGAGAGACCTGATAAACCAGCAACTCTCACATTTGTAGAGGTTATCACCATCAAAACTGGACAACATTTTTCCACACTTGGAGGCTCAACAAACTTACGACCCTCCTACTTGTCAAGGCTACTACACTTGACACTGGACAATCTCCCTCGACATCGAACAGTCTCCCTCGACATCGGACAATCTCCCGTAATGCAAGACAATCTCTTTTGCTTGCAAGCTAGCTCAGAGCTTGGGTGGCTTATGTATTGTCCAGGGTCAACAAAATACACGTGGCATGTAACATGGTGTTCCACTACACACATCATCGCTCCATGTCAGCCTTGGTACAAGAGCATGAACATCTTGTCCTTAGTAGTTAGGCTATTGGGCCGAATAGGTTATCTCTAACCCATCATTACTTGAATATTAAACATAATTTTGCAACCTCTTTATCAAGTGACAGATTCTTAATTATCTATAAGCGACTGATTATCTATAATCCATTGGCTTACCTATAAGATACAGTTATCTACCAGCAATTATTTATAAGTCACAACTTATTTACTAGCTATTATCTACAAGCTAGTAATTATTTGCAAGGATTGTTACACCACTGTAACAGCCCAACAAATAAGGACCTGCAGCTCTTATTCCACTCTATAAGTACTAGATTCTATCTCACCCTTTTCATATCTCATTCTCACCCAACTCACGTATTTACTTGAGTGTCAAAGTCCTTTATTTTCTAGGTCCCACCTCTTGTCCTCTTAACAAAGGCTACTCATAGTCCGACGTGCGAGATCTAGGAACCACTTTCCTTAATATTGATGATTTGTACTATGTTGCTTATATATAGGACCAAAGGTAGTATTAAAGAGAGAAGAGAGTATGTGTGATGAAACAAAAAGAAAATTTAGTAACCAATAGAAAAATAAAGAAAAAAGTCTAGCAAAATCTTAAGGGTTTGAGTGAGATTGTTTGATAGATGTTTTATACTAAAAAGTCTGATGAAATCCATCGAAATCATTCTTAAAAAATAATCCATTTAAATCTTTATATTTTTTAATATCAAAAGTTTTTTTACAAGTTATAAAAAATTTAATTGAATACTATCGGAGTATATGAAGTGTGAGTTTTCGCAAGTAAGAGGTGGTGATCAAGACATAATGCATCTACTTGGTCAAGAGGTACCCAAGTGATGTGTTGCAAACACATCTTAAATAATAGCTTAGTTTAGGTCATATTTGCATTGAATAGTTAGAAAATAGCTCTAGAAATTAGGCATATTTAGTATTTTGTGTTACATAAGGCATTTTAATACTAATTGAGCATTTGCAGGCCAAAAAGAGGAAATTCAAAGCAAATAAAGAAAGAGCCAAGATCTGCAATATCACGCGAGTCGCGCCATTGTTCAAGTGAGTCGCGTGGGAACTTCAAGAATTAAGCATTTCAGCACTGCTGAGTCACGCGAAGCGCGCCACGTGTCACGCGACTCGCGCCATTTTATTCTGTCAAGTCACGCGAGTCGCGCGAGATCGCGCGCGAGTCGCGTGGGTTTGATTGTCTTTCCTTAATTAAAAGATATATGTTCTGAAATTAGGCAGAGGTTTTTGCTTTGTTACTGTAATTAAAAACACTCGATAAATAGGAGTGTTTTCTAGACTTTTAGACACAGACACACACACAGAGACGGAGACCTAGCTGGGGGATAGATTGAATCTTTGACAGCAAACCCTAGGAATCAAGATTGAAGCCAATTCTGCAGAATCATGTTTCATCCAATTGCTTTGGTGTTCTTGAAGCCTATGGCTAGCTAATCATCTTATTGTGGGAAGGCCATGAACTTATGAGTTTCCTTCTGTAAATTGACTGGTAGTAAATACATATGTTTTGTTTATTTTAGTTCTTTTCTATGCTTATATCTATCTTGTTTAGAATTGATCACTCTAGATAAGTATTGAGAGTTATAATTCGCAATGGACACGTTGGAATTATAATATCAGACCTGTTAAGATTAACACTTGTTCTTCGCCTAGACATAGGGATGCGTAAGTGCGGAGGTATAATATGTTCTTTGATTTCTTGAATTGACTAGTTTCACTAAGACATTAGGTTATGAAATCAGTTCAAAGGGTTAATTCACTAAGATATTAGGGATTAGCTAAAAATAGGAAAGACTTATTCTCCGAATAAACATAACACGAACCCATAAGATTTGTTCTTTGACTTCTTAGTTTGACAGAATCGCTAGAAGGTTAGGGTTCTCGATCGAATTAAAGGGTGAAATCGCTAGTTAATGCTCTTAAGAGTCTAGGATTGACGAAATTAGGAGAGACTTGTCTTATGTAATCTTAAAAGATAAATCATCAGTCAATTGAAGGAGGTAATACTTATAAGGGATTGCGCCTGACCACAATCACTTCTCATTTGGTAATCTTCGATTTTAATTTACTGTTTTAGTTTAATTTTCTTCTCAATTCAACACAATCATCCAACTACTGTTGCGTACTTTTTCTGTTTCTTGTTCAATCATAATCTGTATAATTATTGCGAAATCTTTCCAATCCCTGTGGAGACGATACTTTACTTACACTTTATTACTTGTTAAACGATCGGTGCACTTGCCGTAAACATATTCGCATAAATCGCGCAACACCAAGAAAGATGTTTTTAGATACTTGGGATCAATGTTGCAAAAAGGTGGTGAAATTGATAAGGATGTAAATCATAGAATTAGAGCAGGTGGATGAAATGGCGGAGTGCATCAGAGTTTTTGTGTGACTGCAAAATTTCCCTTAAGCTAAAAGAAAAATTCTATAGGACAGCTGTAAGACCGGCAATGCTATATGGAGCGGAATGCTGACCAGCACATAGGCAACATGAACATAAAATAGGGGTAGCAGAAATGATGATGTTAAGGTGGATGTGTGAATATACGAAGATTGATAAGATAAGAAATGATGATATTCGACGAAAGGTATCAGTGGTACCAATATTTGAAAAGATGAGGGAACATAGATTGAGGTGGTTTGGGCATGTTATGAGATGGGCACTGGATGCTCCTATAAGAACAATAGTATGTTACCAAGAGCTCGACACAAAGAGAGGTAGAGGACGATCGAAACTTACCTGGGGAAATGTAGTTAAACAAGACCTAATGGAGTGGGATATAGATTGGTAGACGGTATGTCTTAGGACGGAGTGGAGAAAAGCTATAAGCTTGGTGGAGGGTTAAACCCATTAATAGTTCTATGTTCCAGTCGTTCCCTTATTTTAGTTCTTTTCCTCTACTTTTCTCCCTTCTTCCTTTCACCTTTTTATTTATTTATTATTTTAGCTTATTTTTCTCTCCTTTTTTTTCCACTTTTTAATTCCCCTCTCCCTTTCTCTTTCTTTGTCTCATTTCTGATTTATCATTAGGTTCATCTACCACCTACCCAATTAACTTGGGTTAAAGGTGCTGACGATGATGAAGATGATGACTATCAGATTTTATTGTCATCCTTAAAAATATATTCAAAGTCTTAATTGAATATCACAATATTTATTTATACTATTTAAAGATCCTGATTAAATACCACCAGACATTTTATAAAAAAAATTATTTTAAAATCCTTTGAAACCTCAATCCAATACACTCCCTAAATTAACTTTAATAAAAAAAAGTCTTAATTAACTCATTGTTTTAAAAAAATATTAGCAAAAAATTTAAATTTAAATTGAATAGAAATTTTTGAAAAATTATTTAAATTTTGATTTTAGATGTTTTTTTTTCCTTACCTTTTCTTCAATTTCTCTTCTAGCAAATTGTAGAAATATTTCAATCTAATTTTTTATTCATTATTCTTTTTTTGGCCATCCGAAAATGTTGTATAGTCAAAATGGATATAACTTTTAATAGTATTTAACATTAAAATATATAGTATATTTATATTAACTAATAAATCACAGAAACATTATAAATTTACATTTTATATTTAACTTATAATTAAATACCTAATTAGGTTTTAAAGAAGTTTTAGAAGGGCTTCTATGAAACTTATTTCGATGTATCTTATTGTATAAGAATTTAATCATACACTTTCATTAGTTAGTAACTTTTGACATTCCAATACTATTTTTTTTTATCGTATTACAATAAATTTATCTTATTAGTTAGTTTTTATCTATTGAAAGTTATCAAAATGAATACGTGGAAGGTTACGGTGGTTACAACGAATAAAATAATATGTGGAAGGCCTCACATATAATTAGAACTTTGCAGAAAATTATTTATAAATGTTTCTTTATTTTTTCACCACAACATACTCTCAATCTATTTAGTTATTATAATTATTTATAACAAAATTCTTTAAGTAGATAGATTTTATTATATTCGAATTCTAAACTCTTCTAATTTTAAACTAAAAACTTATAAAAATTATCGAAATCTAAAAATAAATACTCATTTTTATCCTTAAATTTTGTGAGGTGCTGACAATTATATTCGTGAAAGATAAACGATTGAAATTTGTTCCTAAATTTGTAAAAAAAGTATTACAAATTAATCCTATTGTTAGTTTTCTTTATTAACTCAAATGGTTGTGTCTATGTGACATTTCTGATGATGACGTGACAATTGACGGTCGCTAGTATCATCCAAAGGATTGCCACGTTTCATCTAGTTGTCACGTGTCAAAAGTTGACTTTTCAATTTGGTTTCTAAACATAGCAACTTGCTATTATTTATGTCCTTGAAGTTAACCACTTACTAATATTTTGGTTCCTGAATTTAACATGTATTGTCATGTTGGTGCCTGAAAACACTTTTAAATTTTCAATTAAGCCGCATGTTGCATGAAACTATTAACATAGATATTAATTAATATGTAGAACGTTAGATTCATGGATTAATTAATCTATTTTGTGAAATAATGTTAATGATGAGAAGACATTTAAAAAAACTTGACCCATTATAATTGTAATACCTTAAACTCTTTTTCAGAAATTTTACATCCAAAACTATTTAAATAATAAATATTGCGGAATACACGTCATTAACCTTTAATTTCTATTTCTAAGTTGGCAAAATATCTCATCATTTTTTGTATAAATAAGATAAGATAAAATAAGGTAAATAAGCAGGTTGCTTGAAAATCGTCGAGTTTTCATGTTACAAATAAATCCATAAATAAATGAACGCAAATTTATAATACGAAGCCTTTATACATAAATAAAGCAAATAAATAGTATCATGATAGAAGAAATTGGATACGACACAAAGTGTAAAAGTAGTAAAATGGTTGATACACATATGCTACATCAATAAAACATTTTCACTGAAGATCCTGCCCCTCAAATTACATCAAAATATCAAAAAAGGATCTAGGATCAGAGCTAATCACTACCCGACTAAAAGTACTGAATTACACTAAAGGTATAAACACAGGAAGGTAATCAATCCTGTTCCTGAGATGAGGCTCTAAATCTCGTAGAAGCTTGCAATACACTTCCTCCCTCTCGAGCGTCATGTCGGCGTGATCTCCACGATCCTTAGTGACCTACACGAGACGTACTAACTTGAATATCCAACTCAGGACATTACCTCTTGCATCAAACCTCACTGGGGTCACTTTGAATTCTTGAGCATTATAAGGCACTTCCAAACATAGATAAAATTTGATGTCTTGAAACCACTCCAGTTGTCGATGAGACGTAAATCCTCAAGGAATGTAGCAATACTGATGGTGATGGGCATGACATTTGGTCTAGCTACAGACACCATGTGCACCAGAGTTTCTGTCTGCCTACTACACCAAGCTTACAGAGGGCGCGACTCCCTTGACATCTCTTGACCCTGAAAGTTGTTGGTTGCAGGGGTGAGTCCTCTGCTCCTCAAACACCACAAACAACACACAAAAGCATATAACTTACATAACAACCCACGCCTGTTAGATGCACCCGTGTCTAGGTCCTGCCTTTAGGGATTGACACAACTTCCCATGGTGTTGACACGGGCACCATAAGGACTAACCTCAACTTCTGGAGGCGGCATGAAACCTTGAGACTTCACAATAGACCGCATTTGGGACTACATGTGGCTGAAGGACATCATCAGTTGTTGAGTCACTTTTTTAGTGATTGAATGCTCCAGCTATTCCCTGATGTTCTGTTTCAGTTGATCCAAGTCTTCAGGGTTTATGGACTTAGACTTGCGAGAGGTTGATGAAGTCGGTCCGAAGTATTGTTTTATGGTCACACTGAATCCAGCAACACAGACATGGCCTGGGTGCTCTGGTCGTCCAATGGCAGCAGTCAGTACATCCTGACGTCCACTGGCGACAAAGCTACCTTGTGTCGATTGGTCTTCTAGGGTATCCTACAATCAAAATACATTGTACATGAGTTTTGTAATTTGTTAAGCAAAAATCATTAATAATGAAACCACCCTTTGACTTACAATCCTCTCTGGAATCTCACATGTCGCCTCAAATGTCATGTGTCCCATTTTTTTGGTCTAAGCCATCTACCACTTCACGTGTAGTCTAACAGGAGATAGAGGATGCACGATTGTTTCTGTGCTCCCGAATTGGGCAGCTTCCTTCAATCATTTCTTTTGTTTTTCCTCCATCAATTTTTGTTCTAATAAGTCATAACCCCCACGAGACAATACCTGAGGGGCAATGTTTAGCTTCTGGATGACCTGAACCTTCTTTCTAACATCTTGTAAGAATTACACAGATAGCTGTCAACAAAATGCACTTGCAAATCAAAGTCAATTGTCAAATTTTAAAATAGTGCAAGTCAACTAACCTCCCATGAAGCAGCTCTATGAGGCTCACATAATTTTTGCCACTTATCTTTGCTAATTCCGTATTTTTCATAGAACGTGTCATCAAACTCGCCCTTGCCTTGTGCCAAAGCCTATTTAGAGGTCAAATCAGACTTAAACTGCCTCCATTGCTCTCCTACTGTCTGAAGAATTTTCTTCTTCATTCGTTGGTCGGACGCTTCAGGTATATCAAATTCAGCATGGGAAACAAAAAACAAGTTTAACAGTTACAATAACATTTTAATCATATTGGAACAAATAATTACATTGACATTGGATATTTAATTGTAATACCTGAATGTCCTCCCAAATCAACTACTTCTGAGCTGCAAGAACTTCCTTCCAGTTATCAATGGTGACATCCACCTTGTCTCTAGCCACGATCCCCACATATGTCCTTAATTTCTTTTTATGAGGACCTTCAGCCTTCCCAGTGGCAGGATCCACATGAACCACTGGTTTGTCAACACCGATGGGTCTGGTAGCCAAGGACCTCAACCATGTTGCTTTCCTAGTCTTCTTCGCCGTAGATGGCGAAGGTGTTGACTCAGTAGGAGGAGGGGAGCTCGGTGGTGTAGTCATATTCCTGTTAAAAACAAAATTAAATAAAGTTAAGTGAAAAGTAAGGCATGTTACGAAAATTGTAAAAGTGGAAACAAGTTAATATAAAATAAAGATTACATTAAACGATGTTAATTAATTCTCCTTCATCATGATCATTACGATTTGCATGAACGTCGTCAAATTCTTCTTCTCTATTGATGTTAGGCATTTATGTCGAGTAATGAGTGAGACTAGTATCAAGGGTTGAATCATCATCGTCAAGATTTAGACCAATGGTTTTTCTATGTAGTACCACTGACCACCTTTCATCACAAGGACCTTGAACATAAAACACATGTTTAGATTTTTCTGCCATGATGAAAGGTTCATTTTGATAAGCTAGCTTCTTAAGATCTACCAAAGTAAATCCCAAATTGTCTGTTCAAACACCACTATTGCTATCAACCCACTTACACTTGAAAACACACACAGTGAATTTAACATAATTAATCTCCCAGATGTCATCAATGACTCCAAAGTAAGGCATGGACGCCAAACAGGGATTATGGTCATGCACAGTAGCGAAGTGCTGAGATTCAGCCTAAGAGCAACCCCACTATTTTGCATTGTGCTCTTGTTATCTTGTTGTTTGGTGTAGAACAAGTACTTGTTGATATCGTATCCCTACCAACTTCTAACATTTCTTTTAGGCCCATCTGCTAACTTCCTCATTGTTTCAGAGGAAGACTCATCACTAAATATTGTATCTTTAAACCAATTCAGGTAAGTCTTGTTATGATCTTTACATAACCTATTCTTTGTCATTTTTGGATTACTTTCCTTGACTAAGACTTCATGATGAACTATGTATGAAGGACTTCATTACTGTTGTTGAGGACATACAAATGAGCTTGTTGTAATTCCTCTAAACTAGGAGTTATAACATCTAGCCCTCGTGAACTCTTACCTCCCACTCTGTCATCATGCCGAGACTCGGGAAGCCCAACAGGTTTTGCATTTTCAAGGTACTCTGAACAAAATTCAATAGCTTCTTCTGCAATATACCTTTCAACAATAGATCCTTCAGGATAGTGTAGATTGAAAATAATATGAATACACACAATAACCAAGAAGGGGGGTGAATTGATTCAAACTTGGTCTTTTCAAAATCTTTAGAAAATCAGAGTTAAAGGATCTTTATCACAATTAAACCAAGAATGCTTCAATTTAAATCAAACCACTCAGCCCAAGAAAACAATTACAAAACTTAACTTGTTGAATAATGTGGAATTCATGAAGAACCACAAATCAAGATAACAAGAAAAGATTAAAGAATAAAGATCAACACAAGAACTTATACTGGTTCACCTCTCAACAAGAGAAGCTACATCCATTTCTTCTAATCAAAACTAGATTATAGTTCCACTATTCACAAATTTCAGTTCTTACAAGTTTTACAACAATCACCCTTTATCAAACCTAGATAAAGAATAAAAATCTAAAACCCTATTAGACTCCTAGTGATCAAGACATAGAGAATCCTTCTCTACTCTTTCCCTCTAGAGAAACCAACTCTAGAAAAAGCTTCAATAACCCTTTGTAATAGTTACAAACAACCAAAAATCTAAAAATGAATTTACAAGCAAAGTTAATGGAGAGAGACAACCTGATGATCCAATTAATATGAATAAATATGGTTTATCAATCAAAGTTGAAATGAAAAACAATTTCAGAACTTCCTCTGCAAAAGCTTCTTTGCAATCTTGCCCAAGACATCTTTGAATACACCATGAAGATTTGAATATGTTGAACAAGAACTTTAGAACTCAAAATATCATTTTTCACTTTCAGAAGGCTTATGAAAACTTTGAAAATTTTGAATTATGTCTTGTGTTTATTTCAGAAAACCCTTCAGCTATTTATAAAAAATAGTTGTAACTGAATGTAATCGATTAAAACATCAAGGTAATCGATTAAAACGTTCAATGTAATCGATTGAAAACAAATTTAATCGATTAAAATGTTCTTCAGTATTCTGGAAACGATATATGAACAAAGTAATTGATTATTTCGACCTGTAATCGATTACTACAGGGATTTTCTATTTCATAAATATACTAAGTAATCGATTACAGATAAGTGGTAATCAATTATCACAGTCAATTAATGTTCTGCGTTTATGCTGAGTAATTGATTACAGATAAGTGGTAATCGATTATCACAAATGTTTGAACTAAGTAATCGATTATCATAGTGAAAAATCATTTTTCCAAAAACTTGAAATCATGAAACCTTGACTTTGATGCAATCATGAAATCTTAAACATTTTTCAGAAACCATGTGCTTTTGTAAAATCATGAATGCAAATCAATGAAAGTTTATGCAATGCAATATGCATAGGATCATAGGATGATTTTCTCCTACATTAAGCAATTACAAATGCCTTCAATTGAATGACATGTACAAAGCTAAAACACTCATCCATCTTCAGCATATATCTTGATCCATGTTCATGCTCCCCCCGTACCTAACATAGATTTTTTGTATACCCTTTTAAGATTTTCATGTATCACTCAACCGAGTACATTCACCGTAAATAAACTGGACCACACAATTTAATTTCCCTAACCAGATGAACAATTAAGTGAACCATGATGTCGAAAAATGAAGGAGGTAAATACATCTCCAACTGACATAACATAATTGCAGCCTCTTCTTCCAAGTCATCTAACTTTATAGGGTCCACGACTTTGCTACAAATGCCATCGAAGAAAAAGCACATGTGAGTTATTGCATGCCTGACTTTGTTAGGCAAAATGTCTCGAACCACCATGGCCAACAGTTGTTGCATCAAGACGTGGCAATCATGAGACTTTAGCCCAACTAGTTCAAATCTTTCATCTACACAAGGCTCTTAATATTTGAAGAGTATTCCTGTGGCACTTCGACATGGCGCGGACAGTGACATAAACTTATCTTCTCTTTTCTTGATAAAGTGTGACATATTGGAGGCAATTATATTTTCTTACCATCATACCTTGGATGTAACTGGTCACGTATACCCATCTCAGCAAGATCTTGACGAGTATTCAAACCATCATTTGTCTTGCCTTGAATGTTAAGAAGTGTGTCGATGACACTGTCACACATTTTTCTCCATATGCATAACATCAATACAATGTCTAACATCTAGATCAGACTAGTATGGAAGATCAAAGAACATTGACCTCTTCTTCCATATGTAAGTTTGACTTTTCTGCTTCTTTTGGGTCTTTCCAAATGTAGTATTGATGTCCTCAACCCGCTCAAGAACCTGCTCACTAGTTAATGGTATCAGCGCACTTTCATGCTCTTGACTTCTGTTAAATGCTTTTTTCAATCGCCAGTAAGGGAGATAAGGTTTCAGAAAACGTTGATGACGAGTGTAAACTATTTTTCTTCCATGTTTAAGTTGTACGTAACTCATCTCTTGTTCACAGATTGGGCATGCACGATGACCCTTAACATTGTATCCATTCAAATTCCCATACGTTGGAAAATCATTGATGATACAAAATAGCATTGCACGCAAATTGAATGTCTTATTTTGATACCCATCAAACACATCAACCCCCTCGTCCCACAACCTTGTCAAGTCTTCAATCAAGGGACTGAGATAAACATCAATGTCATTTCTTGGCTGTCTTGGGCCCGTTATCATCCCAGACAACATCATGTATTTTTGCTTCATGCACAATCAAGGAGACAAGTTGTAAATGCCTAGTAAAACAGGCCACGAACTGTGCTGAGTACTTAAACTGCCATAGGGATTCATTCCATCATTGGCAAGTGCAAGCCTTAGATTTCTGGACTCTTTGCCAAATTCCAAATGCAAATGATTAATCTTATTCCATTGGGAGGAATCAGCCGGATGGCAGAGCATTCCATCACACTTTCTCCCATATGCATGCCATGTAAGGTCTTTTGCGTCATCTCTGTTAGCAAAAAGACGCTTAAATCATGGAATGATCGGAAGATACCACAACACCTTCGCTGGGGGGCCTTTCTTTGTGCTTTCATCATTGCTACAGTCGTCATCGTCCTTCACTTTGTACCATGATACCCCACACCTAGGGCATTTATGCATTTCTTCAAATTCATTTCTGTACAATATGCAATCATTAGGGCAGACATGTATTTTATGATACTCCATACCAATCGAACACAAAATCTTCTTCGCCTGATAGTAACTTCTTGGCAATGTGTTTTCATCTGGAAGCATCTCCTGAACCACCTAAAGTAGTGAATTGAAGCTTTTGTCACTCAACCCATATCTTGCCTTGACATTAACTAGATGTAACACCGCTGACAACACTGTCAAAGACTTATTGCACCCAGGATACAACAGCTTCTTCGAATCACTTTCCAATGTATCATACATAGGGGCATGTGCTTGTTGGAAAGACCCTTGTCCAAGGTCACGAATCATATCCTCTAATCGACCTCTGATGTCTACATCAACCGGTTCATTTTGTGACCCCCTCTGCATGTCTGTCAATTCACCATGCCATATCCATGTGGTATAATTCTTCTTAATCCCATCACATAGAAGATGTTCCTGTATGTTGTCTAGTTCTTGGCGTCTCCCATTCAAACAGTTTATACAAGGACCAAAATATTTTCCATTCCCATCCAGTTGACTTCTTTGGAGGCAAATTCCAAGAAATGTTCAACGCCTTCCTCAACTCAGTGCTCATGCGACTTGCATTCGTCCAACTTCGATTCATCTAATTAATAACTCTGTGATACTCACAAAGTTATTTCATGCATGAAAACCTCACTTTTTCCATTCAAGGTGTGGCCCTATCCCATTCAGGAAGACATTTTTTTATAGTAGATTCATATGTAAAGGTTAAGTCTCTTTTATAAAATTTGACGAAATTTCGGCAGCATTTCACTTTGATCTCCAAGTACACGACATGAAAGCGGTGACATGAGTTCCACCACAGTCAAGTATGCACGCGAAGAACAAAGTGAAATGCATTGTACCGAAATTTCATTAAATTTAATAAAAGAAACTCAAGTTATACATATTAATATACTATAAAAAAAGGAGTATTCCTAAATTGTCAAAACGGACAATTCAAGAATCAATACAATGATTAATCCAAACTGTCCGAAAGAATCACTGTATTGAATCTCAAACGGGAAACTAAGGTTCAGTCATAATGAACATAAGTTCTATATAAAGCAGTAGTCATTAATCACATAAAATAAATTCTAAAAGCACTCATAAGACATCCGTACCTGTGATGATCTATGTGACATCTCCAACAATGAAAATCGTGATGCAGATGCAAAACAGGAAAAGGAAAAGTGTCTGCAACTTACATTGAACATTGAACATTAATAACAGCAAAAGGAAAAGCATTTGATGAACTAACCTACTGAACAAAAATCCAAATACATTTTTTTCCAAATAAGTTATAAATAAAAGACACCATTTCTTATATTTTAAGTATTTCAAATATCTTTTCACTAAACATAAGTCTTAGTATAAATTACATAGGATAAAGAGTGAGACTCCAAGCAGCCAACCAATACCAATCTACATTCCCAACTTGGATGGAATTAGGCAATCAATATAAGCAGCCAATGTTGTGGTATTTAGTTTGACCAAAAGAATAGTTGGTCAAGATGAAGGCAATGATAGTAAAAGAAGAATATTGTTAAGTTACATGGATAAGAATATTCCTAAATGAAGGCTCTATGATGTGGCCCTTAAAATTTATGACATTGCTTGGTATCCACTTTAAGAAAATCATAGAAAGCATGACACAAGCCCATAAAATAACAAAACACTTTTGACTGACAGACCACATTTGACATGTTACACGTAATCTCATAATTAACATCAATGATACTATGCCTAAAGGTTGTCATAACTGTTGTACCCTGACTATTTGCAAACAGAGTTATATTGCCAATGTCCCTTTGTAGAAGAGTTTCAATCACTTTCTCTATAATAGCTTTACCAACACCTTGGCCCTATACAATGAAAACAACATGAATAAGCGGTAGCCCAACCCATATAGGCTCTGTTTGGAAGAGCTTATGTACAAACTGCATCAATGGTAGTTATGCATAAAAAATAACTATGGGCAGTTACGTATTAAGATTTAAGAGCATATATCCTAATAGTAAATCTATTAGAGAGTATTGAAAACTGCATGATAGCAGTTATGCATAGAAAACAACCACTGGTAGTTATGTATTAATCATGCTCAGTTGACCGTTGTTTTGCTGCTGCAAGGATGTCTTATTATTCTAGACCATATGATATCTTGTAGTGGTAATGTACTTGTAAGTTATGACTTTATTTAACTTGACATTATCACATATGTCCATGATGATCAATTTTGATTCATGTAAATAAAAATATCTTTGGGGGAGGGAAAGGTAATTAAAAAAATGAAGGTAGATAATTAAAATGACATCTACCTGCCCCTATACATAGTTCCATAGTGGTTTCCTTTCCAAATCTTTCCTAAGGATAAGGATAAATAGAAAGGATAACTAATTCCTATTTTTCTAGCAGTGGGATCCACATGTGTCCAGGGAACGAATTAGCCAACTTGGAGATTTTGGTACTCCTACATCATCTGACCACAAAGTACAGGTTTGTAAACTTAATCACCAGTAATTTCAACAACCATCTTTTAGCCATAGCCTTTGAATAAAGACATATTATTCTAAACTAGCGTGTGTTGTGTCTATTTGTGACTGTGATGAATAAAATGGGATATATTAAACTATAAGAACTAAGAGAATTACAATTATAGGGAACAAATGTGATGAAGAGCTAATACTTTCACTTATAGCTACTTTTGGCTATATGCCTGCAAGAAGAGCCACAATACAATTTGGAGGATGATAAAAATTAAGGGAGAGAAATAAAAATTAACACAGTTTTTATTCTAGTCCATCATGACCTAAGACCACACCTTGTAGTCCTTGGCACACTACCAAAAATTACACTAACATGTAAGATCGTTACAAACCAATTCGGTTGGTAAATCAAAGTTTAAGGTGACATATAATGTGAGTTGATAAGTTCATTATAGACCCTAATTGTCATTCATGTTCACGAAACTTCTAGCAATCAAGTGATATTTTATGTAGGCATGTTATGGCTAATCATAACTTAGGAGCATGAAATTCTGGAGAGGTATATGCATAGGCTCAACCACCCAACCTATTACCCCTATCAATGGCCAACATAAATGAGCAACAACTAATGATGAGCCTATACTTCTACCAATTATCAAACAAGGTATTGAGGGACCTAAAAAATTGAAAAGGAGGGAACCTAATGGAGAACCAAATCTACCCAAGATAAGGAGCATACACACAACAATTAGATGTATGTTGTGTTTGTTTTTCAAAAAGACACCTAGCAGTTTCCATGTCGTTATCTATACAAATTATACAAAGGCAAAAAATATTGTAAAGCCTTACATATATGCAGGCAAAGTGGCATCATAGGAAGATAAATTTCGAAGATAAAGTGGCATCATATATGATAGAATTGCAGAATCCAAATAAGCAACACCAATAAGCATGAAATAAAGGCTTTGTTTATAGAATAGTTTTAATTTGAATAGAGAGAGAGATGAATAAAGTGAAGTACCTGTGAAGCTAAGACCAACAATGGCAACCACTGAGATGAGCAAATGAAGCCTCCTACTTTGGAAATCCATGGCGGTAACATAGTTCATAATAGAAACCAGTGAGTACGAACATAAAAGAAAAATAGTAAACATGCTAGAAAAGCGCCTAGAGCAAAAGAAAAATGCAGAACTGAGAGAGTAAATCCATATTTTCTAATTATGGAACTGAAAACAGAGAGAGAAAGTGAGAGTACCTGAGCTGAGAGAGTGAGAGTGTGAAGCAACAATTGCGCGAGTGAGAGTGAGACTGAAATGTAAGTTACGAGCGAGAGTGGAACCGCCACCAAGCGTCAAAGAACGAGCGACACCATCGAGAAGGACACCAAGAGTGGAAGCACCGTGAGAGTGATAGTGGGAGTAACCTAAGGTAGCAACAAAAGCGTGAGAGAACGAGCAGTGAAGGCTGAGAGTGAGAGTCAGAGATAGGCGCGAGAGTGAAGGGTGTTTAATTTGGGGGACAACTTTTATAATAACAACAACAACATCGATTTTGAATGAAAAATTGATGTTGACTATCTCCTGAACAACATCAGTTTTCTTGAAAATCGATGTTAACGTGTTTCTGTTAACATCGATTTTCTTAAAAACCTTAAAAACCAATGTTAACGTGTTCCTATTAACATCGATTTTCTTAAAAACCTTAAAAATTGATGTTAACGTGTTCCTGTTAACACCAATTTTTAAGGTTTTTTAGAAAACCGATGTTAACTTGGTCCTGTTAATTACGAATTTGCTATCGTGTTTTCATTATCATCGGTTTTTGAGAAAACTGATGTTAACTTAGCGATGTTAAAACCCATTTTTCTAGTAGTGAGACTGCCCAGCTTCGTCCAGAGATCCTTCACGGTCTTATCGGAGGTCACGTTCACCAGAACGTTGTCAGCAAGGCATAACAAAATCAGGCTTCGCGCCTTTCGATCTTTTTTTATCCAAGTTTGCATCTCATTTGATCTTTCAGACTTAGGTGGTGCATCTTCGATCACGTACCAAAGGTCCCTGTCAACAAGCAGGGCCTCCATCTTCAATTTCCATAACTCGAAACCCTTTCCTCCAAACTTTTCAACCTCGATTCGTGATTGGCCGGTCGACATCCCTCACATATTGATTTTGTAGGTTTCTTAATGTCAAGAAAACCCTAAAACAGTGAAACCCCAATCGCAGAACCTTAGCTCTAATACTAATTGTTGGGTATCGAGCAATCACACAATAATCGAGATAAGAAAAGGAGAGAAAAGGAAAGAAGAAAATAACACACAGAGTTTACCCTGGTTCACCCAATATGGGCTACGTCTAGTTATTCACTATATTTTCTCACACACTCGTACAATTGCACTAAGATTACAGGGAAATATATAGGCTTAGAAACCCTAAGCACCGTAGCTATTCATGGGCCCAAGCCTAAATTACAAATAATAAAACACAAGGCCAACAACAGTACTAACCCTAAGCACCGTAGCTATTCATGGGCCCCCCATGCATATCTTCTGACGACACAATATGAGTCATACCCAACATGTTCAACATCAACTACAACCATGACTCCCTTCCCCATCATGTGAAAGATCTCTTGCGCAACCATTAATGAGTCTATACTAAGATAACTGAGTGGGATGATCAATCTTGGGAATTAAAACTAACAAAACTTCATTTATAAGCTTCACACTAAGATGGATCTACAAAAATCGCCTTAATAAGATCACAAACAAAGCTCCCCACTAGATCCCAATACTTTTGAGATAAAACAAAGCATACATTCCATCACGGGTTGGAGCCTTTATGCCCCCCATCAAAAATACTACTTCCTTAATTTCTTCATTAGATGGAAAACTCTGAATGGTTAGCAAGGATTATGATTCGATTCTAGGAAACCTACTCTGAAGAGTCAAAGGTACAAGGTTTTGCACATGCTACAAAAAATCTTTTGGAAATACTCCTTAATCATCTCCTTCAACTAAACAGGATCAATGGCTAAATCACCATTCCGAAATAGAATTTTTCTTCTTCCTAATCTCACCTGACAGGTGGAAAAACTGAAAACAATAATCAAGAGGGGGGTGAATTGGTTTAAACTTGGCCTTTTAAAATTATTTAGAAAATCAGAGTTAAAGGATCTTAATCACAATTAAACCAAGAATGCTTCAAATCAATCAAACCACTCAGCCCAAAAAACAATTGCTTCAAAACAGAACTTGTTAGGTAATGAAAATAATACCAAGAACTAATGATCAAGATAACAAGAAGAATTTAAGGAATAGAAAACCAACACAAGAATTTATACTGGTTCATTTCTGAAGAGAAGCTACATCCATTTCTTCTAATCAACACTAGATTAGAGTTCCACTATTATAAAATTTCAGTCTTATAAGCTTTACAACACCCACTCTTTATCAACCCTAGATAAAGAACAGAAATCTAAAACCCTATTAGATTCCTAATGATCAAGACATAGAGAACTCTTCTCTGCTCTTCCCTCTAGAGAAACCCACTCTAGAAAAAGCTTAAATAACCCTTTACAATAGTTTCAAACTACCAAGAATACAAAACGAACTTACAACAAGAGATAATGGAGAGAAACAACTTGATGATCCAATGAATATGGATTACCAATCAGAGTTGAAATGCAGAAATCAATTTCAGAACTTTCTCTCCAAAAGCTTCTTTGAAAATCTTGCCCAAGAAATATTTCAATACACCATGAAGATTTAAAAAGTGGGACAAGAGCTTTGCTAACTCAGCAAAATCATTTCAAACTTTGAGAAGGCTTGTATATGCTCAAAAAAATCGAAGTTTGTAAGTTATATTTTCAGGCAAGCCTTCAATCTATTTATAACCAATTTTTATAACAGAATGTAATCGATTAAAGTGCCAAGTAATCGATTAAATTATCATATGTAATCGACTAAATTGTCAAATAATCGATTAAAATGTTCTTAACACAACCTGAGAACTGCAACGAGCAAATTAATCGATTAATCTGAGTCGTAATCGATTAAAGTAGACAGGTTTAGTTTTGAAACAAGCTTATGTAATCGATTACAGATTATGGTAATCGATTAAAGCAGTCATATATATAAAAAATTAACTTAAGTAATCGATTAGGATATCATGGTAATCGATTAAGATAGGGAAACATGATTTTCATTTTGTGCTATGTAATCAATTACGAGTAATCAGTAATTGATTAAAATGTTCTTCAAAGTTTTTTCCAGAATTAAAACAGTAGCTGGTAATCGATTATATCGCTGTGTAATCGATTAAAGCAGTGAAATTTCATTTTTCCAAAAACTTTAACCATGAGAAATTAGTTTCTTTTGAAAACTTGAATAGCTTTAATGCTTTAATGAAATCATGTATGCATGTTAATAATCATGTTCATGCAATGCAAGGATCATAAGATTAGCCTCTCATACACTTAACCAAATTACAAATTCCTTGGTATGTGAAAAGCTAAAATCTTTCTTCTAAGGCACAAACTTCTTCTTCTTCCTGCTCCCCCTATATCCAACACAAACTTGGTGTTGCGATCACCAAAATTGATCCAGTGATGGCTCGCCCTTTAAGCTCACACCAACTCCTTGTGGTCCAAAGTCTGTTGAAGATCAAACCAAATCATAGTTGGTGTTTCTAAAACATTGATCCAAACTAAACTGATAATATTAATCCACTCATTTGTTATCTCTTAAATTACATAGAGGCTTGCAATAATATATAGCCTTTGTTATAAATGAGACATTATGTATGCTATATTTTATTTTGGCATCCTTCAAATAGGTTCTGATTTGAATAATTTTCTTTTATAATCTCTAAGTGTAAGAGCTTCATATTATTAAATGGTGGATTGTTTTATGATCGTATGAAATTGAAAATGTTGGCATTACAAACTACTCCCTTCGGACTCATATAAACAAAAAAAGTAGTCTTATATGTTAGATTTAGTATAAGAAAATTTAATTAATTTTGTCTTATTCAATGCTATTATTTGTAAAATATTATTCATTTAATTCTAATTCTATTTTCAATGACTTTTTTTATTTATGATAGCAAATTTCAATAAAGACCATTTTAGAAATATTTTTTTTAGTTAAGATTAGAAAAATTAAATGATGTTAACTAATTCTTTTAATTAGTATAAAATTAATTAATTTATTTATATGAGTTCATAAAGTATAATATTTTCTTTTGAAACTTGTCGATTTTACGACTACAACTTGATAGAAATGTTGGTAAACAATTGATTTTTTTTGGCTTAGCAATAAATTGGTCTTAATATCACTATGTAAAAGATAAGTCTAAAAAAAGAAAATCATCCAATCGAATTCAAATTGCATTTTATGGAATTAAGTTAAATTAGATTTTTTTTAAGAAAGCAATTCAAAGAAAATATAGGACCACATGATGATGGATTTTTAAAAGTTATAAAGATTTTCTGTAAAAAAAAGGTATAAAGATTGTATTAATAACATTAAATATCACGTTAATTAATCTTAGGTTCAAATCTATTTCATTATGTTTTATACTAATACTTATTAAGTTTAAATTTAATTTTTAAATTCTTTTCTTTGAAATATATTTTATTTAATAAAAATTATTTAAAATATATAAACACCACATTAACTATCACATTAATGTTATAGCTTAAGTCCGTTATATATATACATAGAGAGAGAAAGAAAGAAGTAATTCCTTAGTTATAGGTACTCTTTATTTAAAAAATATTTTTAACATATATAGATTTTGTAAAAAATGTCAAACATTTTACAATTATATACTACAATTATTAAATTTGATAAATGTATTATATTTAATAAATATAATACTTATTCATATTATTCATGTAAATTTATATTATATTTATTGAATATTAAATGAGACATGTTCTTATTTATAAATACTATAATAATATCATTGAATATTTTTTAATACATATGCTAAAAGTTATTGTATTTTATAAATTAGTTACTTTAAAAGTATTCGTGAACAACAATAGTTAAAATTAATGATTTTACAAGTAATTTATTTAATTAATTATTAATAATGGAAATTACTAAATAAATTATTATATATATATATATATATATATCGGTTAGTAATAATTTTAATTAATAATGGATTTCTAAAATATATAAAAATATTAATAACTTTAAATATCACATAAATTCTGAGGTACAAGTCAATTTTACTATATTATTATTATTATTATTGTTATTATTACATTACGAATATTTGCCGTTAAATTCATTTCACTTTTTTTTAATTATTCGCTTTAAAATATATTTATGAATAATATTATTTAAATTTAACTATAAATATTTTTAACTATAGAATTTAACATATACATTAAAATTAAGGTTAAATTATAATTTTGTAATTTCTAATTCACAAATTTTTGTTCTCTTATTTTTTTTCTCGTGACTCATGATTTGTAATTGTGATTTAATGTTCAATTTTATATATTGTTTTATTTTAGTATAATTGAAACCTATAATAAAAATATTTACTTAAGATATCATAAAAAAAATATTTTAGTTAATTAAAATATAAAGATAAAAGAAATAATGGTATGAAAAATTGAAGATTATTAGACCAAATTATTGCAGATATTTTAAAATAGAAGACCAAAACTGTCAAAATAAAACATAAGAGAATTAAAATCGTGGATTAAGAATTATGAGAGACTAAAATTATAAGTTTATCTAAATTTAATCATTTATTTTTATCAATTAATTAGTTTTACTTATAGACAAGTATACCACTTCATCAAAATACTCATTAAAAACATGTAACAAAATATATTTTACAGTTCCGGTACATATGTCTTGCAAATTTATTTTTGGCATTAAGACATTAAACCGAAACGATTACTATAACATTTGGAAAAGGAATCACTTTAGAAAGAATATTGAATCATGACTTCACTTGCCTGCACACTCATTATTAATCACTAATGTCTTCACCTAAAAATTGCGTAAGCTTATCCTCCATGAGTTACATATATAGGATACATTTGAATGAAGATCCATCAAAGAATTTTAACTTACTCTGCATCACTTCCGAATCAAGAATGAACCAAAAATAATTTTTGAAGTTGAATATAAATTCTAGTTCGACACTAAAAAAAATTCTAATCAATTATACAAACTAGTTGTGGAAGCACCCTGAACTCTTTGTCATCAAATTGTATGTTAAGCTTATGCAATCTTTATATATTTTAAATCCTTTCAACTAGAGCTAAGGTGTTAATCTAATTTTTTCCTCATAGATGAGAATTGAGGTTCACATTCTATCCTTTCTTAAATGGTCATGTCTTAAAGATTGTTTGATTGAGATGAAAGACACTGAATAATTTTTTCTTTTTTAAAAATGTTGAGACACATGTAAGTATATTTCCTCTCTCTCATGAGCAAAAATGAGATAATCGCATGCTTCTACGTCGCATCTAGCTATGTGTTTCTATGCAAAAAAACTGTCCAGCACTAATAATAATATTATGTTTCTTACCGTAATCATTTAGATACCACACCCCCTATAATTATAATAGTAATAATAATTCAAAAAATTATTCAATGTTAATTTCTTTTCTTACCTATCAAATTATTTTAATCCAAATATTTTTGATATTCTATTTCAATTCAAATCGAACAATATATCTTTACTTTCTACTTTTTTTCTACTCTATTTTACTTCTTTTTATTCCTTTTCTTTCTTCACTCTTTTATTCATTTTTTTTCTCACACAATCAAATACAATGTTAGTTGTAGAAAAAAACCATATGTTAGTTACTGCATAATTTAGAAACCTAAAAGAACATGATTTTCAGTTGACCATCGGAAGTTGCCATCTGACATTTCCAATCCCAATGCATACTAAGAATTTTAGTACACAAACATTTCTCTTTTCAAAGTAGCCCAAGCCATCTTAATTATAGTAAGATTGATGTATAATTTACATAAGTATTACTCCTCTGTCATAAAATAATTGTAGTTTTAGCCTTTAAAAATTATCACAAATTAACTCATATTTTTACTTTTCAATTAGATACTTAAACATCTATTTCAATATTGTTCTCTAATAAATATTGTTGTTTTGAAAGATTTCATAATGCATTTACTGAAATTAAGGAAGAAAACAATCATATTTTAATAAAAGTGTCGCGTAATAAATACTATTTCTTTTGAAAGGCTTGCTTTTTTAATTTATGTGAAAAAAACCTCAAACATCAGTTATTTTGAGGTGGATGGAATATATAATAATTTGATAAAACCCTACTAGTGTTATATTTGAACTGTCAAATAAAATATATTTATATATGTAATACCTTTTTTTACTCATTACTATACATGTAATAGCTAGAATAACTGCATTTAGTACTCAGACTTAAGTAACTTATCCATTGTCTAAAGAATGGTATCATTTGAGAGTCTTTATTAGTGAGCTTATCGTAACAACGAACAAAGACTCGATGTCCTTCTCAACCCAGTTTCCTACAAATGACTCTGCCATTCTCTAATTGCCAATCCAACCTTCGTTATCCATGACTCAAAAAAGCAACAAAATTTGAGTTTTTTCAGCATTTTGAAGTGAGAGTGAAGAATAGCAAACAACTAAACTCCCACACCCCACCCAATTTTGAGAGCAAAAATTCGTTATTTCTTTATTATGTATTCTCGAAATAGTTACAGTTGTCAGTTTTTGTTAAAAAATAGTTATATAGTTGTCAGTTACAATTTGACACATTTCTCTTATCTTTATTAAAAAATAGATTTTAACAAATAATTATATATTATTTAATGTCATGATCTTAATAAAACAGAATAAGTCTTCTTTAAAAAAAAAACCCGAAAAATATTCCAATTTTAGATCCGACAGGATATCAAGAAGAGTAAGACCTGGTCTGGTGAGGTCCTATTTCACTTTCTAGTGTCTCCTTCCCAAAGTATTTATTTCTGTGTGCACCTATATGATAACCTGAATGCAAAACCAAGGAACCAAAATAAGCGCACTTAGACAATTTATTTTTATTAGTTGCTTTATTTTCTATTCATTTAATAAATCATGCATTCATGACACACTTAATAGAAAGTGTTTTAAATGGACATTTCTTGTTATGAATTGGGAAAAAATTAATGAGTTTTAACGGTATTATTAATAAATATTTAATTTTATTTATTCATTAATTGATTTATTATACGTTCATTTATTATATCAAAAAATTTGTTTTATATAATTAATTAAAATTGTTACGACTTGACACACATGTAATAAAAAAAATTCAATTCAAAATTATTATTTTTCAATTAAAAATAAAATATATATTTTACCCAATTAAAATAGTACATTTAAATAATTAAATCTTTATAAGAATATAAAATATTTAAATAAATATTTTTTTAACCTCCATCAATAATTACATAATCAAATGAATTTTTTACGACTTAACACACATATCATAAGAAAAATCAATTAGAAATTTTAATTTTTAACTAAAAAATAAAAAATATATTTTAACCAATTATAAACAATACATTTAAATAATTATTTTTCTTTCAGAAATAAGGGCAATTTAGATAATTTATTTTTACTAATTATTTTACTCTCCATTCATTTAATAAATAATACTAAATCGTGAAACACTTAATAGAAAATAAATTTTAAATACTTATTTATTTGTTATGTATTGGGAGAAAAATTAATGAATTTTAACGGTGTTATTGATAAATATTTAATTTTATGCATTAATTGATTGATTATTATACCTTCATTTATTATATGATATAAAAGAATATTGTGTATATAAACAATTGAAATTGTTACGACTAAACACACATATATCGTAAAAAAGTTCAATTAGAAAGTATAATGTTTTTAACTAAAAACTAAAATATATATTTTATCCAATTAAAAATAGTAGATTTAAATAATTCAATGTTTATATCTAAAGAAATATTTTTTAATTCGATCAAGAATACTTAATTACAAAATACATTTTTAAAATATATGTAAAAATATAAATTAATTTAAGTAATTATTATAATCTACGTCCAACGTAAAAATTCTATGCGTCGCACATATCCAAAGACTAATTATGTTAAAAGTCTATTAACTATAATTTTATGAATTAAAAAAGTATTTTTTTTTTATATCAATAATGCATGATACTACATATTAAATTCTAAAGTAAAATAAAACTGGTTGAAAGAGTGAAACATCCAACCAAAACCAAACAACCGAGCTGAGAAGACAATGGACAAAAGGGTTGGGGTGTCTATTATTATTATCCTCAAAGTACTCGTGGCAGTAAAAGGTTGATTTGTTTTGAGGGCCCACACCTATGACTCAAGAACCACACGTGGCAATTTTCTGTTCCACGCTGAACTCAACACAAGGACTTTAGAAGAAGTGAAAAACCAGAGACAAAAGCTCTGAAAACCAGAGCAGAGAGAGAAAGAAACTGCTCTGTCTCGGTCTCTGATTGATTCGATTCCTTCAGTTTCTCGTTGAGGTTAAAAGAAGAAAAAAAAACCAAAATTCCAAGTAAGAAAATTACTAGCAAAGGTTGAAAGTTGAAACTTTTTATTTTTTATATTTACGTCATGACAGTAGTCCATCTTTTCTGCCTTATAAAAGGGTGTGAGGAATAAACGGTTTTCATTTGAAAAACACACACTTCTGTGAAGAGGGGTCTCTTCATTCACGTGCCTTTCCTTTTCCTTCTGCTTGTTCTCTTCTCTTCACTTACGTTTTCTTCTCTTCTCTCCTCTGTTTGTTTCCCGAGAAAAACGTAATTTGTTTTTCTCATTTTGAGGCCTCTTTCAGGCGGTGGTTGGTGTAGTTTTGTGGGGTTGTCTCTTTATAAAAGGACCCTCACACACTCCTTTTGATTCAAAGTAGTGATTTTGATTCAAAAGTTATAGTTTTGGGGGAGAATGGAAGGGAATAAGCAAAAGGGTACTTCTTCTTCATTCACTTCTGAGCTCTTTGGGTCCAAAGAGTCTCGTCCCTCTTCTTCTTCTGGGATTTTTGGATCCATTTTTTCTCCTCCATCGTCTAAGGTGGCTTTTTTTATATTTTTTATTATAATTTCAACACCTTGTTCTGTTTTGATTCTTTTGCTTTTTGTTGTTGCTCATAATCAGTCAATCCCTTTGTTTTTGTTTTTCTGTATTTCATGGTGAAGTTGATGATTGGTTTCTCTTATGTGTTGGTTTTACTGTGTTAAAAGTCTTGGTTTTCTTTTAGGCCATGTTTTTCACAAAAGAAAATATATTTTCATTTTTTGCAATTCAGTTTCCACTTGAAGGTCAAATCTGACAATCAATGAGCATTTACACCTGAATGATTGAATTTTGTATCTGTTGAAGCGTTTGTTTGGATCATTAATTTTGGGTTGAATTTGAATTATATACCATGTGGTCCATGTCCATGTTCACTGCATATCTAAGTCATGCTGAAACGGTTCTGATATATTTTTTTGGCTTGGTTTGGTTCAATTTTAGGTGTTAGGGAGAGAGTCTCTGCGCTCTGAAATAAGTGGCAAAATTGCCAATGAAACCTGGAGCTCCAAAATTGGTATTCAAGGTATGATACTCGGTTTCAGCCCCTGGTTTTTACATATTTGGCCACTATCTATAATTTTTGGTAACTTTTTAAAATAAAATTTTGAAAAAAAATAACATAATGACATATTTCTATTGGCACTATTTTCCTTTTTTTTTTTTTTTTGTTACTTTCCTTGTGTCTGAATTATCCTGCACCCTGAGTAGGTAGTGATCTGATTCCATTTTGGTATTTTTTATATTTAGAAAAGATTGCGAAAATATCTATTTGAAGATTCTATCAGAGTTTGTATCCATTGAATTTAGCTGGTCAAATTTTGCATAATGGAATGATATATCCTATGTATATATCCATATCTATAGGACCGATGTTTTAGTAGTTTTAGATATAGTGTTTCCTTTCAAAATTTCCCCTTTTTTTCCTTCTAAATTTCCATGCCTTATCCTTCCAATCAATGCAGATAACTTCTCCAAGGGCCATGGTAGCGAGGCTCCGAATGCCGTGAACAAGGATATGAGTTCCATCTATCAGGATCAAAGAGTTCAACCATGTCACCTTAGTTCATCAATTTATTATGGTGGCCAGGACATCTATTCAAATCCTCAGAGTACACAGAATGAGGGATTCAACTCTATGGTGAGTGGCAGTGCATTTATTTTTTACTGTTATTTTTGTTATTATACTAGAGTGGCCATGAGCCTTGGCGCAACACCAAGGTTGCTGCCTCATGACCTCTAGGTCATAGGTTGAATGATATTCCTATTTTGTTTGATTGATAATTATTTTCTAGTATGTAGAATGTCTAACATATTTTTTATTTCTTTTTTTGTTTAGCAGCACAGGAATGATGGAGGAGAAGATGATTCAGAATTTGCTTCAAGAGGAAACTGGTGGCAAGGCATGTTATGACATATTCTTGTCTAATAGATTTATGGTCTAAAAGTTTACATATGGATTTTACTTGTCTGTCACAAAGTTCTCATTCTTTTGCTGTCTGTTAACTTTCTATCCACAGGGGGTCTCTATTATTAAGATCACTATTGTCAAGGCATGTGCTTCTCAAGGTATATATGATCTTCTCAAACCTTATAGTCAAATGGCATTCTTAGATATTCTTTAGTGTTTCCTTCTTTTTTAAAAGTAGATTGAAAAGTAAGACGTCTTAGAAAACAAAGAGGGTTGTTCTCTAGGGTCCAGGATCTTATGATACTTATGTATTTCTGAATTGATTCATATAATTATGTATACATATGATCTTGATTCTAAGACTCTAGTCATATGTCCTGTTCTAGCATTGTTTATTAATCAAATGAATGCATATTGTAGGTACATAGCAAGATAGTTTAGAAGTATAGTCCATCTTTTGTTATATGGAAGAACTATACAGTAATCAAAAGGGTTGTGGACGGCAAGTTGCTTTCTCTGGCTTTGAGAGAATCATGATATGATGAATCTATGATCATTTGCGTTTCTTTTTTATTTTATTGTAAAGGATATTATCCTCGCCCTATTGCAAAATTTGTATAGGAATTCTGTGCATTATCAGCTACTCTTGTGTGGCTGAACCTTTGCAATTATTTACTTTAATGGAAGAAACTCTCTTGTTTCACCTCTATCTTAGTACTTTAGCTATGCAAGTATTTACTTTAATGGAAGAAATTCTCTTGTTTCACCTCTTTCTTAGTTCTTCAGCTATGATTAATGATAAATATGTCTGTAACTGTTGATCTTATTATCATGTTTCGGTTTAGATTATTTACTAAGATTATCATGCTATTCATAGAAAATAACTATTGATGTTAAGTATATTTGGTAACTTATATTAATCTATGGATATAATTTCAATAAAGAAGATACTCTTTTTGATAATAAACAAGATTTTTGAATTTATAATTTAAAGCAAACAGCTTATGTTTAGCTATTTTTTATTTTTCTATTTAATTCCTGATAACTTATCTTGAATATAAAACCAACTAAATTTTATATCCCCTTTTGAATATTAACTATAAAAAACAGTTTATAACAATCCAAAGTCTAGAGAAAATAAATTATGTCAAAACGACTTTTTACCTAACATATTCTAATATGATACTTATTTCATATAATCAAATATTGAAAGTCTTTTCTCTTAAGCCATGTTAGTTGCACATCAAAAGCAACTCACATAACTTTTTCATTTCAGCTCTTCCTCATTTTTATGGTTTGACATTGGTAAAAAATTCGAGGGCCTAATTGGCCTCTTTATTTATCTACCAACCACGCACACATGGTTCTATCGCCACACGTTTTTCTCTTTTCAACAATATTCTTCTTAGCAGGCTTTGTGGTCTTTTTAGCAGCATAATGCACATTTTTTCTAAACTTTCCTCTTTAAAATCAATGAGATTGAAACATAGTTGCGAATATGAGATTGCTGAACACACTTATATATAGCTTTTAAGCTACATGATTGAGGGAATCCTACTCAAGAAGATCCTATAATATGTCTAAAGGCTAGTGAAGTAGCTGTGACTAAGTACAATCCCTTGTGATTTATGTATTTATAATTTTTTTAGTATGTTTTTCTAACTGTTTCAACATGTCATTAGTGTTCTTATCCAATAGTATCAATAGTCAATAGTGTCTTTTCAATCTAGAAGAAAAACACACTACATGATTTGTTGTCTTTACATTATTGTTACAAGACTTTCTATAAAGTAACTTGGAACACATTTTGGAGAACTTGATAACTGCTAGTTGAAACTTGTTCACTCACCAATGATCAATGATCAACATCTTTTTTTTTTCTTTTTCTTTTTTTAAGAAATAAAACCATATGCTAGTACTATTGATTCTTGGGTCAATATTATTGCTGCAGAGTGATGTGAGTGGATGTAACCGTACTGGGAACAATCAAAAAATTATTCCTCAAAGAGCCATGTTAGTTGCACATCAAAAGCAAATCACATAACTGACATACATCAACCGAATCATCTCATCACCACACATCTCTTCACTTCTCTTCTCTCTTTCCCTCTCATCCATCAATTCAAACGCCTCTCCATGTACTAATCAAAACTTGGCGTGCACGAATCATTCAAAGAAAACAACAACAATGAGAAAACTAACCATAGACAGGTTCGTGAACCCTCTTGAAAGAAAGTCAACAAGAACATTGTCATGCACTGATAAAAGCTATAACCGCATTCAAAGATTGTGGCCCCAGCAAGCATAATAATACACAAATCTGTCCAACACTTAGTTAACTAATTAGTCTATTCACCTTTTTATCTTAGCTCAGAAAAAAAAAAAAATAAAGACTTCGAGTCTCAGCATATTCCCCATTCAAAATCTGACCCGTCACACCTTCACCTATCCTTATCCTTATCCATCAATCAACGTTGGGACAAACAAGGCCTCTTCAGTACCCCTTTGGTATCTTTGCTGCTTTGTCTGCTCTCTTTTTTTTTTTTGGCCTTTTTGCTGTGACTTGTATCTGGTAGTTGAAGATTTTATCTCTTTTTTTTAGTCCATAATGTTATTGGTTCTTGACTAAGAGTCAAAGATAGGACCACTACATTTAGCTGGCTTAGTTCACTATCCTACACATCTTAGGGACTATGTCTGCCATGTTTCAATATCCCATTTGACTTCTATAGTGAGAGAAAGTAAAGGTGTATTTAGACTTGATTTAAAGTGAATCAAAATTTACTACTCAACACAAGAATCTATTGGTGTGAAATTATTTCAATTTAATTAGTATTCTTAAATTTGAATCTTAAATATATAACTGTATTAAATACTTGCAGATAAACTTTGTTGTTCATAATAGTATTATTTTACTCATGTTGAATGACTTCCTTTAAAAGATACCCCTAATCTATACTAAAAAAAAGTGAATTAAATATATATATATATATATATATATATATATATATATATATATATATATATATATATATATATATATATATATATATATATATATATATATATATATATATATATATATATATATATATATATATATATATATATAT
>CM023941.1:23201993-23214120 GCA_013407115.1 Glycine latifolia
CTCTTTATTTTTTTATTTTACATGTTCTATATTTTATTTTAGATGAGTCAATTGCATTGGAATAAAGAGAGAGAGAGAGAAAAGGTAGATGTTAATATATTAAATAGGTATAGAAACATTAAAATTGCAAATTTTATTGAGGATGGACACCAGATAGGTACCAGTCATTATTGATCAAATTTTTACAAGGACAAGAACACATAGTTTTGTAGTCACAGTTGTAGCTACCATCTTTTGTGCCTTCATGCCCAAATTTTGCCTTGTTCTCAGTACAATCTTAAGGAAGAGTGTAAGCTGCAAAAATCAGCAATTTTATAAATAGATCAAGAAAAGGGCTATGTAGGAAAATAGCATTTAACCTTTCTAAAGGAAAGACATGCATAAAGTGAGAAAGTTGTACTTAATATTTAATTTGAATTAAAGTATCTTTTTTTCTCAGCATGACTTTTCTTTTAAAACTAAACAATCAAGGTTTTAGAAACTGTTGTACAAATCCGACTTCAGCCACAACATCAAGGTTTTTAGAATGCTCATGACCACCATGATGATCACTATTAATTGTATTTGTCGGCAATTTCTCACAATATCAAGGAATTCATCATGACCACCGCAACAATTTAAAATCTTAGTAAACAACTTTAAATTAATGATAGATGTATATATCCTTACTCTTTTTTTTTTTACTTTACATGTCTATTCGATTTAGAGTTCAAATCCGAGAAAACGAGACATAAGTGAATAGGAAATAAAATATACTTACGTCCACACTTGTAACCAACAGGGCGATTAGCAAGATTGCAGCGTTTTGGGATTGTTATGGCAACCTTAGGGTCAGCTCCAGACATTTTGGCTGTGTTGGAGAGCATAATAGCACATAGACAACTAGGGTTCTTGCCAAGTTTCTCGATCTGAGTACAGCAATTCTGAGTAACTTCAGCCTTTTCATCTTTTGCTGCAGAGATACAAGGAATAAGCTTCATTGCTTCATTATCTGGAGTAGTAGACCTCCCACATTCCCCTGCACCCTCCACTCTGAATCTCTGAAATGTTCACAAAGACTAGAAGGCCAAGAATGCAAAAAACCTTAGTGTAAGCCTCCATTTTTTTCTCCATCAGTGTGACAACACCCCTGCTTCTGATGGCATTTTATAGCCCAATATGCACCCTAAAAGTGCTTGGTCTAGTCACCCATCTTGGATTAATGGAGCTGGCACTAGGACAATAGGTGAGTTTCTTATTGCACCACTTTGATATAAAAAAAAAACAAACAAAAAAAAAAAGTCTGATATGATGAAATATGAAGACAACAAGTTTCCTTTTCTTGTCCAATCATGGTAGGTGGTGTATTTTCTAAGAAATCTCGTTTTGATGTTATACTTCTAGTTGTTGTCATTACTCACATTCTAAAATTAGAGCATGTTATCTTGTCACCTCTTTATCATTTCCGCTTTCTTATGAAAACTGAAATCACGGGTCTTCTAAAGTCCAAATTTATCAACCTGGGAATATATGTATCAGTTAAATCAAATTTTGTCCGTAACTGTGTTTCTATAGACCGATATAAAACTCAATACATCATTAACAATTAAATATCACATCTACTTTATGATCAATAACCATAATTAGCATTGCATCGATATTTTATTTACTTAGTATGTAATAGTTTATGGAAGAAATATTCATTATCCTTAAACAACGCTACTACTTTGGTCTCAATAACAGTAGCACACACTTCTTTGATGCTCAACGGATAAGGTAGATTTATTATATCTTGCCAGCTATTCATCCATTTAGGTCGCTAACACGTGCGCACACTCATTTCAACCGCAAGTAAATAAGTTTCCATACACACACACACTAGTGGTAGACATCCCTTGGGCCAAAGCAAATTAATTAGTTTTTCATAAGGTTTTGAAAATATATTTCCATTTTTAATATTGCATATCATTCACATTGATTCAAGAAGTAGCACATACATGATAGAAACCTAGAAGCACCTCAACAATAAAATAATTTAAATTATTTTTTTTACATGTGACACTCAATTTTAATTTGACTTCATATAAAAAAAAATTTCAATTCAGCCTCAATTCATTCTTTACCTTTATTCTTTCTATTTTTTTTTTCAAATTTTCAAAAGTGATTTGTACAAAACTTATTGCTATCCAAAGAAGGTTCTTGTGTGGGTGAAGGATGAAGAACATAATAATAAGGTAGTTTGGGTTAGTTGGGACGACATTTGTTCTAGTAAGGAGAGTGAGGGTTTAGGAGTGAAAAACATTGCTTTATTTAATGAGGCATTGTTGGGAAATGGAGGTGGAACCTTTTCCACCAAGGAGGATTATGGGTTAAGGTATTAATCAAAATATGATGGGTGGAGAGGGTTTTTGGGAGGAGAGTATTCTTTGAGAGAGTCTTTTTGGTGGAAGGACTTAAAGAGAGTGTGTGAAAGCCTAAATGGTGAAAGGTGGTTCGATAAGGATAGTGGGTGGAAGCTTGGTGATGGAGGGAAGATGAAATTTTGGGTAGATGATTGAGTGAATGGATAAAACTTGGCAGCTTTCTTTCCTAGGTTATTCCTTTAATTTATCAGATAATAAAGATGCTAGTGTTAGGGATATGGGACAATGGTGTAATGATGTTTGGCTTTGGGAGATTACTTGGAGGAGAGAAGGGTTTGAGTAGGAGAAGGAGCTAATCCAACAATTACTTCACTTGTTTGACACTTTTTGGATACAAAAAGTTATAGCGGACTCTTGGTTGTTGAAAGCTAGCCCTTGTGGAAGATACACATCAAAGTCAACTTATTTGCTTCACTTGGGTGGATCTAATTTTCAGGTTATGAATGATATCTTTTCATTGGCTTGGCAGTTAAAGATACCTAATAAAGTTTCTTTTTTTCTTTGGAAACTTTTGAGAAATTGCCTCCTAACAAAGGATAATATACCCAAAAGGAACATCATACATCAAGCATATTTACTATGCTCGTTATGTTCTTTAGAGAATGAGTCAACACAACATATGTTCTCTTCGTGCATGGTGGTATCTCTGATTTGGAAGAAGTATATGCTTGGAAAGCCCTAGATTTTTCCACTGCTCTTCTTCTCTCTATTGAGTCACTTTTTAGGCAAAATAATGCTATGAGGTACACAAAAACTCAAAAGGAATTTTGGAATGTCATATGGTGTGCGATTATCTTATGCGTATGGAGGAAGAAGAATAACATCATTTTCAATAGGCCTCAATGGAAATAAGTGGCTTAATGGATGATATTGTGTTTGTTTCTTGGTCATGGTTTCATAATTATTCATTTGATTTTTCAGTATTCTTATGCTCAAAGGGTAAACAATCTGAGGCTTGTTTGCATGTTGCTTAAGTTATTGCATTTTAATCTGCCCAATTATTCTTATGTAACCAGTGGGCAATAATGGTGGTGGAACTACATATTTCAGTTGGTGATGCTAACAACAAAGGCTTTATTGGGTGGATTTGTTTTGTTTTCATTGTATTGTAATATGTTTTTGTTGTTCGGATCTTTGTGGCCCTAGGTTGGGTGCAGTAGTAGGGTTATCCAGTATCTAATCTACATGTTCTATATATTGCATAACCCGATATATTAATTGACTTTGGAACCTTTTGTAATTTTTGGTACCTCCGGTACCCTTATATTATATATAGTATTATGTTTACCAATTTTTAAAAAAATATAAAAGGCAAATGAATATCATATTTAAGGACCAAAAGGTAGTTAAACCTAAATAATGTGCTCTAAATCTGTTGTCCTTTTATCAAGCTTTTAAACTATGAACCGTAATACGTGATGAGGCCAAAATATCTAAATAGGAATTGGAGTGACAATTGTGGCTACTACAACAATTTGTGACTACAAACCAAATCACAGTGTCAACTTAAAACCATGTCTTTCACATATTTGATATACATACAACGACTAAAAAACAAGTGATAAAAAGTTTAATTGAAATACACTAATAATGTAAATAATTTTTATGTTGTCAACCAATTGTGAATTATCATATTATTAAAAATTATCAACCTTTATGTAATTATTTCACAAGTCATATTTGGAATGTTATCTACACTATTAGAAAATAAGCATTTAATATTGGTTTTTATGGACATTCAACATCGGTTTTGAACCGATGTCGAAATGACCATTGCTAAAAGTAGGTCATTTTTTACATCGATTCTAAAAATTGATGTTGAAATCCACCATACAACATCGGTTCTCCCCAGCCGATGTAGTATAGTACCAAATAGACCAAAAAATGCAAAAATAATATCAGTTCTGGCAAAACTGATGTTGTAATGCACCATACAACATACAACATCGGTTCTGCCAAAACCAATGTTGTATGGTACAGTACAACATCGATTTTTCTAAAATCAATGTTGTTTTGCTACTATACTCAATCATTCACAATGTACCAAATATGGTTGTATTGAGCACAATAAGCTTTTAATTACAAATGAACCAATATACTCTATCGTGCACGATATACCAAATATGGTCTTATCGTGCACGATAAACTTTTAATTACAAATGAACAAATGAAACATGTATGCCATGACATGTTAATATACCAGTCTACAAATGAACAAAGACTCAAACACAAGATGAAATGTAATTTTGCAATAATTAATCCAGCACCATAATTGAACTTCTTTCATTTACAAGTTACAGCCATAGGCTAGCACATGGTAGCAGTTAATCTCACTTGAAACTTGTGAGTCATCCATAGCAGGTAGAGTAATAATAGGCCATAGCATGCAGACAACAACCACTAATGAAAAACTTACTTGGTAAAGTCCATGAAATAATCCACTATCTTTTCCAGCTTCCAACCTTCACACTCACCAGCCAAGGGTGGAAGCGAGTGATACAAAAGAGTGAGCATCACTTTCATTCCATATGAATGAACCCTATTGATAATCCACTTATATTGTTCCAATGCAACATAGTTAACCTAAGAAAGAACAACAAATACTCATAGTTCAAATTTGATAAGGTTCAACTTCAACATAAAACGGAAAATTGAAAAACATATGCATAAGCTCCATTAGAGAAGCTATTGACTGACATAAACTAAACCATGAATGGCACCGTAATTCATCATCATATGAAATATTAGTAGATAATAATAGAGAAATACAATGTTACAACTTCAATTTTAAAATTCTAAACTCAAAACAAACAACAAGATCTTTAGGGAGGCAAAATATATTATGTTCTATTATTTTAAACAATGTAAAACCTGTTTTGCTATTAAATTAAAAATCGTAACGAGAAAAAAGTTGAACTAGAAAAAAGAGTTTGGACTTACAGAATATCTTCCTTGATCGTTTCCTAGAACTTTGTGCAGTGTGGACCAATAGATAAATGCAAAGTAAATTGTTGATTATATGACAAATGAAATTTAATGAAAAAGAATGCACAGTTAAGATACCACAAAGGCCAAATCACATATTTTATTTAACTTAGCTTTTGTTCATTATATATACGTTAAGCCTTAGCGTTTTGTTTTCGGAAACAAATGATAGAATACCACATAACATTTGAAGTTTCATGAAAGCACATAAAATTACTTATCACTTATGTGCACATTCAATTCTCTGCTTCTATTAAAGCTTACAATTTTCATTGTAGCAGCTAAAGGAGATGTAGGATACCACACAAGTTCTCTCAATTTTTGAGTTCTTATAAAAATACAAGTGATAAACCATATGCACATGCAATTCCCATTTATTAATTAAAAGCTAAATCTAGCATCAAGGAAAATGTCATGGCAACATTTACATGTGTGGTTTTTGACAATGATGAGGAAATATTATGTTATAGATTTATATGTAAACTACATCATATCATACAACTAATTATCTAGCTAATTTATTATTTCTCAACATATTTCCCTAGTGAATAGTAGTAGTAGCTTGCCCATCATACAAATCAATCTTTTGTCTTTTAAACTCCTCCAAGGTCAGAAGCATGCCTGCTTTCATTCAAATTCATAAATATTTAAAAGTGGGAAAGATTTCTTACTTAAAAACACAGTTGCTCCAATGCTCCAGCATGTCACCAAGATTCACTATGAATGCTCTGCAACATAAATAATTAGTCAAATAATGTAATAATTCAAAAGAAAGGCATGACAAAGGCAATGAAGTTAAGACCTAGTAGCATAGATACTTCCTCTCTTTGCAGCCAACAATGCCTAATACTTGATATAACGCAGCTTAAAAAGAATTAAAATTTTAGAAATACATTAATTGTGGCAGATAAGTTAATTTTACAAAGAATGAATCATTTTGTGGTGTTTCATGTGATACTATCAAATGAAAAGTATGACATTCTTACATGATCCCGTCAGATAGATGTGTATGAATGACAATTGGAAAAACTCTCTATGAAATTAGGACAAACAAATCTAGAAAAAAAAACTTGAATTTGAAGGAAGAAGGACATGTCTAAAATTTCTCAGAAATCAACCCATGAATTAAAAGGTAGGGAACTAGGGATGAAGAAGAAAGAATTCTCAGTTTCTTACTATTGCCTTGCATGCAAATAGAAATGAAAGCTACAGTATCATAAGGACTAACCCTTTCGATGGTCAACAGTGCTACATCCTCCCATTTCTAAGGTTTAGCATCCCTATCTTTGCATATGTGCAATAAAAGACATCAATGTTCTTAATTATTTGCACAAAAATATATGTAATATTGAATATATATATATATATATATATATATATATATATATATATGTTCCTTTCTTACTTGAAGACCCAAGCCATCATCTGTTGCTAATAGTGTAATTAAACCATAGTTAGTGTGAGCTCTAGCTCCATATAATCCTTTCAAGGGATCTGAAACTTGACCTTCATGAAACAAAAATGAATACAATTGTATAAGTTATTTTTGTTTTTAATTTACCAAATATAGTTACTAGCTATGTGTATGCAATTTGTCACTTTTTACATTACTATAACAAAACTTCCTTTAAAGAGAACTCTAGATGTAGTATGTTGAATTCAATACATGATAGACAAGGTTATTGAAAAAATTATGTATCAATACCAGGTATAAAGGCTATAGATTCAATACCTTCATAATGCAGCAAACGTAGAGTTGCAATAGGCTCTCCAAGCATTTCTGGCTGATAAATAAAATTAGCATCCAAATCAAGTGCAAGGGCTATTAGCTTTGCAATTTCTTTCCTTACTTCTCAGGATTCCCAAACAAAACAGACAGAAACAAAAGAAAAACAAAATAGGAAGGGAGCAATAACATTGACAAGCATCTTACATCACCCATCATTGACTCTCGCTATCCCATTCCATCTTTAAACACCCCACTCTATTGTCAGCACCATCTCCCACCTCCTTCCTCTATTTATTTCATTTCTTAATCACTCCCTTCCCACTGGTTCAACTCAACCATGTTGAGAGCCATATACGATTTATGCATAATCGTTCCTAGCTTCTTCAAGTGCCTTATCTCCCTCGACGTCATGAAATCCCCTGTCAGCCTTTGCAATAGAGTCACCAACGATCACTCCTGGCTCAACGCCAACAACAACACTTTCCTCGCCACCATGCAATTCCTCTAAACCATAGACTTTGTCCCCAACTGCACTATCCAAAGCCTCATCTAGATCTGGTTTGATTCGGCTCGCCACCAAACCGTTTTTGAATCAGTCCTTTCCCAGGACCAGGTCATTTGAACCGTCATCGACTTGAAAAGCAACTCAAACTCCCTCTAGTTCGCTTCTCTCACGAAACTACTCCACTTTGCAAAATTTTCTCATCAAAAAAGTTCTTCCTTGCCAAAATAGAAGGCTTCATGGATCAACTTGTTTGCTTCCACGACAATGTCGACAGTGGAGTAACCGCGGCGGAAGGGTCATGGAGTCGAGAGGAGGGACTGGGGGGAGGCAAGGCAGAGGTTCTGGAGAGGGAGTGGGGTCGAGGGAGAGGAGGAGACAGGAACAGTGGCCAAAATGCCACATCTTGCAAAAAAATAACCCAGAATGCCACGGATCAAATAAAATTTGCCAAAATGCCACGCGACCTAGTTCGCTGGCCACATAAGCGAAGTCCATGGGGCTGACATGGCGTTGAATGATTGGAAGACCAATTTCGCTATACAGAGAAGCGAATTACATGGTGCTGACGCAGCTTGGCACGTGTCAATTCGCTTGACATGGCAGCGAATTACACGTATTTTTGACACAGCGTGCCATGTGGCAGGTTCCTATTAATTCAATGGGGGACACTGCGAAATAGGTCACATATTTTGCCACTTTTTCCAGCGAATTTAGTCCTATTTATACCCCCTTCCCATCAACACACACCTTGTGTTCGAAATACGTTAGATATTACACGCTATAGAAAATTTAGTCCTATTTATACCCCATTTTTTACATCCCCCCACTTATAATAGGTGACATATTTTAGTACATGGCACAGAGAATTTAGTCTTATTTACACCCCTTTTTTTTTACATTAGCACACATCTTCTATTATTTTGGTTTATTATTTTTCAGTCCCAAGGACGTTGTTCTGTTATTTTTGAGTTTTTTACCACAAAATGAGTAGTAGTAGAAATGGTGTAATCACCATTGTGTATTATAATGGGAGTAGATATTTTGGACCTAATGGTCAAATTTTTGAAGGAGAAAGTAAAATGTTTCGTATGCCCCCAGGATGCAGCCACCGTGATCTAATGAAAATGATTTATAAGAAGTTGAGATTACAATGCGGACAATCTGTCTCTCAATTGACTGCTAGATGTGCATCGGGCAACCCGGTGTAGTGGGTTGTTGTGGATATTGTAGATGATGACGATGTAGCGTTAGTTACAGACGCATGCACATCCGACGGAGAAAACCCCAGATTTATCGAATTGTATGCGAAATTAAACTATGGTGGACAATCAAGCAGTTAACATTGTGTCCAACCCACTGGCTCAATTAACATTAATAGAGAGCCGCAAGTGAATCCCAAAGACAGAGATGTATCCCCATCACCACCACTACCAACCCAACAAACCCAAGAAATGGATTATGAAGATAGGGATATATCGCTCACACCACCACCACCAAGTCAAGCAGTGGAGAATGAAATGGTGCCGGCCTACGACCCATCTTGGCCTATGGATAGTTCGGAGGACGAGATGGATGAAGGTGTTGTTCCAGACAGTGACTCATTAAATACCGACGTAGATGGTGATTTCGATCGTGCTTTTCCAATTCCTTCTCCAGGCATTGTCGGAATGCAATAGCAGCCTCCAGTTGCAGGTATGGATGAACATTGTTTTGTCAATCAGTAGTGTTCAAATTATTGCAGGTTTAATGAACAATGTGCTTAATGTCTCATCATATAAGAGAGGGCAACGTTCCATTTTGGTCTGACATAAGGCATTACACTAATATTAATTGGGCATACCCAGATCAAGAGTCTGAGGATATGCAAGGACTGCGAATACCTAACTAGCAGATGGGTCAACAGCTATATAAGGACCAGGTGTTTGAGAGCAAGCGGGATGTTCAATTGGCAATAAAACAATACTATATGGCCAAGCATCGCACAACGGTTGTAAAAATAAGTGATACGAAAAGGCTTATTATGGTTTGTGAAAATCATTTTGGCTGTTGCCCATGGAGGATGAGGGCATATGAAAAAAAGGGTGGCACTGAATGGGTTGTAGGCATATGGAACAACCAACACACATGCGTCGGTCAGAATCTTTCTCAAGATCACAAGCAGCTTGACTCAAATTTCATATGTTCGTTGATCTTAGGTACTTAAAATACTGCAAATTGAACTCCTGTTATTGCTTAACATTTATTAATCTATTATTGTTTGACGAAATGCAGAAATGATTAGGGAGGATCCCAGTGTTAAAATTGGGTTGATTCAAAAAAGGATAGCAACAATGTTGGGATTTCATATATCGTACAAGAAGGCATGGAAGGCAAAGCAAAAGGCCATTGTGAAGGTTTTTGGAGATTGGGATGGGTCCTATGCTTTTCTGCCAAGGTGGTTGGGTTACATGTTAAATTTTTCTTCTGGGTTTGCATACAAGCTGGATTTGAACGACCATTTTATTGATGGGCAAGTCGATGGAAGTGCTAAGGTGTTCAATAGGGTGTTCTGGACATTCAAACAGTGTTGTCATGCTTTCAATTATTGCAAACCAGTTATAAGCATCGACGGAACCCATTTGTATGGGAAATATCGGGGAACACTGCTCATTGCAACATCAGTTGACGGAAACAATTATGTCCTTCCAATTGCATTTGCGATTGTTTCCGGGGAGAATATCGACAACTGGTCGTGGTTTTTGGCACTCATTCAGATAAACGTTACGCAGAAAGAGGGAATTTGTCTTATTTCAAATCGCCATGCCGGCATAATTGCCGCGGTAAATAATGTTGAATTGGGATGGCATCCACCAAGGGAGTACCATGTTTATTGCATTCGCCATTTGGCGAGTAATTTTAATCACAAGTTCAGCAATGTCATGTTGAAGAAACAATCGAAGAAATTAGGTATGTCTGTCCATTATAAGACAATGTTTTTACATGTCGTTACTATATTCATCTTATGTGTTGATTTTTACATCATCTTTGTATATGCAGCTTATACAACGTCACGCTTAGATTTCGATGCCGGATTAGAAACATTTAAAGAATCAAGCCCTCAAATAGCAACATGAGTTGATAATATCCCAAAGGAGAAGTGGAGTATAGCTTATGATGAATAGGGAAGAAGGTTTGGTCACATGACAACCAATCTTTCAGAGTGCTTTAACAAGGTACTTAGAGGAGCCAGAAGCCTTCCAATTACGTCCCTTGTTCGGTTCACATACGCTCGATTAGTAGCATACTTTGTCTCACATGGTCAAGAGGCCCGTGAGGAGACGGCGAGAGGTAATCATTTCTCCAAATTAGCATGGCAAAAATATATGAGGACAGTTGATAAATCGGCAACACACTATGTCACTTGTTTTGACTCAGTGAAGACAAGATTTGAGGTTCAAGAGACGTACAACATACGGACTTATACGGGCTGTAAAAAATGGTCGGTCTCGTTAGTTGAACGAACTTGTCAATGTGGTGAGTTCACTGCGTATAGGTTCCCGTGTAGCCATGTTATTGCAGCATGTCAATCCACACACCACAATCCCAGACAATATGTAGATCCTATATATAGTGCCGCGTATCAATGTCAAGTGTATGCACCGCAGTGGTTTCCTATTAGGAATGAGGACTTTATACCACCAGCTGTACCACCCATTGTTATACCAGATGTGTCGCTAAGATGTCAAAAAGGAAGGCCAAAGAGTACATGTAACACCCCGGACGTGTTATCATTAATAATATCATAAGCGCGCTATCAGCGTTAAACAAACGCAGTACGGAAGCGAGAGAATCGTTTTTCTTGATTACATTATGCATAGAATAAAAAAAAAACACAAATAACACAAGCCCCTGCTGATCCAGGTAAAAACAAACACAACATAGGCAGAGATATAAAAACAGACAAAACACACAGAGATAGTCAGGAGGGAAACCCCATCTGATACATCAAAATGTACAGTGTAACTGGTGTACACTCACACCAGGCCTTATACAGAGAACTAGACAGAGAGTAAACAAAGGCTCTTTTAGTCTTCATCTACAGCCTATGACCACTCCAGCACACCCAACGAGGGCCTCCTACCTGTGGTATCTCCTCTTCTCAAGAAGTACCTGAAAACCACAACCCACAACAGGGGTGAGATAAACATCTCAGTAAGCTCAGGGTCCTGGGAGATCCTCCCTTACCCTGATTCACCCCTAAGCACACATATACAGATACAGAGTCTAGGACATCATCCTAGCCATCATAGATTTCCCAGATCTCTGGGTACCAACTAGATGCTATCAGCATCGGAGGTATCCCACCTCACACTGACTCTCTAGCCCTCTGGCTCTCTAGCCATCGTAGACTCATCTCACAGAGGTATATCACATAAGTGTCTACCACTGGACACTTTCCATACCAGAGAGGCACTGCCTCATATGGCTCTTCTAAGAGACTCTCATCCCCTCGGGATACCTTCTCTT
>CM023941.1:23214220-23244813 GCA_013407115.1 Glycine latifolia
GAGGAATCTCTCAACTCAGGACTTTCACATACACTGCCTGAGGAATCTCTCAACTCAGGGCTTTAACATACACTGCCTGAGGAATCTCTCAACTCAGGACTTTCACATACACTGCCTGAGGAATCTCTCAACTCAGGGCTTTCACACACATTGCCTGAGGAATCTCTCAACTCAGGGCTTTAACACACATTGCCTGAGGAGGAACCTCCATTCAGGGCAATCCACCCTTAGGACTTTAGCGGAGAGCAGTGGCACCTCCCAAGGAATCTCAGCTATTCCAGGGAGTCCTCAAACTCTTCCTCTGGCTAGGGAACCTCAACTAGCCCGATACTATCGCAGTATCCTATAGGTTCCATCACCTGCAACCTTAGGTGCATTCTCATTCTCACACTATCTCAGTGTCTATCCTAGGGTTCATCATTCAAGTCCAGCACACACTAGGCCATCTCATAATTCCAAAGTCTGGAACGGACTGAGTTTCACTCCAAGTACCGTTCACCAAGCCTCTCAGGCTCATCCTAATCAGATATATATATATATATATATATATATATATATATATATATATATCAACCACTTGGGTGGTAAACCACAACTAAGGGAAAAACCCCAGAACAGTGAGCTTACCTGGCATGCCGTGCCTCACAGCTCTAGCTCAACTGATGGTCCGCGTCACTGCTGCCCATTGTGTCAAGCCCTACCAAAGCATACAACCGCATATTATAGACCATACATGCATATAAACACATGCAAGTTCAACAAGCAGTCCTCAACTGCCTCTGGGAAAGGAATCTCAATCCTTTCCATCAACCCAAGTTATCTAACTTAAGGTTCATCAGGCGTATCCATTCTAAGCCTTTTCATAGACCCTCAGTGGTCTGTCTCAACACAACCATGGCCTAAGAGTCTCCACAGACTCAACCCAACCATTCACAATGAGCATCACAGCTCACACAATCCACTTATACAGGGATTTCCACGGGCTTGAACGGTCTATCTCACAAGACACCGTTCTCATGGCCTCTCAGGCACAACAAGCCCATCATCATGGCCCTTGCATGTCTCAACTCAAGTGACTCAGTCCAAGTCACCCATGCATAACCTAGAGCCAAAACTAACAGTCACCAAATCACAAACTGAAAGCTAATCCTTCCTCCTCTTCTCATCCTGAACACATTTCTCAACTGGACCCAGAGCTAATTCTAGCTCCATCACAGATGGGTCACTATTCATCAAAACCCTTAAATCAGAAATTAACCGGAGAAACTCGAGTTTCTTACCTCAGATCTGCCGAGGAAGGCCTCTGGGCTACTCTCCCTAGCCTTGGTGCACTAAATCACCGCCGTTCCTCGCCCAATCTCGAGTTCTCTGCAGCCTTCTCAGAGAAGGGGTTTTCAATGAATAGGGAGGAAGGATTTTGGCTCAAACTTGGTTTCTAGGAGGTTTACTAGGCTTTGGAAGGTGTTTGGGGTCATAAGGCATGGCCATGGGAGCTTAGGAAACTCTCCAATGGAGTTCTGGGCGCTGGAGGAAGAAGAAGAAGCAGTTTTTGCAAGCAAAAACGCGAAAATGGCCTTTTATAGGCCCCAGCGAGAGTCCCACGCTACCAGCGTGGCCCCCCACGCTACCGGCGTGGAAATCCAGTGGAAAATGACTTTTTGGAGCACTTCCCACGCTACTGGCGTGGCTCCCACGCTACCGGCGTGGCACTATTCACAGGCAAAAATCCGTCGCTAATTCCGTCGCAAAATCCGTCGCTAACGCTTTTTCTGACGGAATTTAGCAAATTTAAACTTTTCTTCCTTTTTCTCTTAATTACTAAACCTAGGTTATTATAGTACACGCATATGCAATGAGATGGATTCGAGGGAAGGCTCAACGACTCGAACAAGATGTGGGTATTGTAAGGTTGTCGGTCACAATAGGCGTAATTGCCCTTCACGCAGCCAGGACCAATGATGTACTTGGTAGTTATACTTATGTTAACCGTTATAAGTATTTAATAAACAATAATTATCGAATATGAGTATGCATAATACATCAAATAATGAAAAGTATATATAGTGCGGCATAGTCATGCATAAAACATAAAATTAACATACAATTAAAGACCATCCTACTCTCAGTAATATGGAAAAAAAATAATAATTTAGTCATCATGTTCATGGTCCACATGGTATCCTTCACAACGGCTCATGTTATGCTCGTATGGTGACAGATTGCATTGAAACCGTGCTCCCCTAACCGAATTTCGCCTAATGATGTGGTCAGTGTGATATGAACCATTGTCATCGTTGTCTTCATGTCCCTAGTCCAGTGTCGCCAATATTTCATCCGTCGAATATTGTCTGAAACTGGGAGAGTGTACTAAGTCAGAAGAATGTGTCGTAGGAGTCACAAAAACCGAATCCTGTTCTGATGTTGGAGTTGGAGCACTGGGCCTATAATAGTCTTCAAATGTTTCAGATCTAGGTGTTAAATGCAAACCAGATGAACTAGGCCCAACTGAACTTGGGTTAGCTGTACTGGGTCCAGTTGCATACATGGGGTATGATGAATATGAGACCCCGGGATGCGGCATAGACGGTCCTGGAACCCAAGGGGGTATTGTGATACAGGAACATACTATGGGGGAGGTACCAATACTGTTGGGAGAGCCCCGAAGGGTACCCAGGTGCGTAGAACATTCCAGGAAGACATGGAGGAATAGGCGGTACAACCACCAGTGTGTCTGCAACTGGCGGAGTAGAGTGATGAAGGGGTAACCCCTCGTGACGTGCACGTCAATTACGGCGAACCACTGGTGGCGGGGCCTCGGTCTGACATCACATGGGTAGCGCTGCATCATCTCCAGGATCTATTAATCTGTCTAAATCATCGCATGCGGCCAGCATTCGAATCGCCTCCTGGTAGATCTAACTCATGTCAAATGTCCCATGTGCCTCAGGTGAAACCATGTGTACAACAATCTCTGCTCGATCCGACTGCACATGAAGAATTATTAGCGAATATTAAATGTAAATTAACCTGAAAATTACACAACTATAAGTAACATGCGTACCACATGTGCCTTCAAAGCGGCTCTGCAGGTCATCCAACGACGGGTAACTGAGTAATACCGCTGCATGTACTCATTGTTGATAGATAGGTACCCATCTCTCCGCATAGGTTGAATGCCCTGCAACACAAGGGCGTCTCTATCGGCCCATTGGTCAATAAAGAAAACATGGCGCTGAGTCCAATCCATGTCTGTCTTACCCGTAATACTAATCGTCAGCAGCTCACTACAATTAATAGGATCCTCTGGAATTGGCTGGTCAAACCCAAACTGACGTATAACTCTATCCAGCTGCTAGTAGACCACAATCTCATAACAGATAAGAGGACAGACAGTCAACCATCTCCGCGCCATGTGCACATCCAGTGGATGGACTATGTCTACAAGGTCATAAGGCCTCCAATGTATGTCTCTCCTACGCATGACATCAATATGATGCCGATATCTGTGAATGTTGGTATATACGCTGTATCGCGTATCGTATACATTAAATCTACAACAAAAACAATTATAACCAACATATACTCCGAATACAACCAAAACATGGAATACTAACATACAAGAAAACAATACCTGTGCGCATATATCTCGCGCTGTATGAACTCCTGGTTTTCCACCGTAGGAAGGTTAGCAGAGATTGTCGGGAATTGCGTCCAAGCCCACAACTGCAACAACAAAGCACATCCACCCATCTCACGATGTGATGCATGTGTTGCCTTACACAACTCCCTATATAATGCTGCAAGAACCGCACAGCCCCAGCTGAATGTGCCTGTGCGCTTGAAATCATCCAAATATAACAAGAAATGAGCTGGCACGAAGCTCGAAGCGGTGTCAACAAACAACATACTGCCTAATATGCATAATATCAATGCACGAGTGTATCTCTGGCGTCCTATTTCTGTGGCTAAGTGGACCTCATAAACATCAAAATGCTCCCGCAAAAAATGAAGGTTTAATCAGCCGCCGTGCAAATCACGATCAACAGCCGGCTCAACCCCTAACAGGTTACCAATGATAGCCCGAAAGTTATGTCGCCGATGACGACCACAAACAACATGACCATTAGTCGGCAGGCCCAACAGATGATGTACATCTGATGGAGTGCCTTTAGTTAAATATTTTTCTATCATTCTTAGCTTATTTGACTTCTCTTGGGCTTTTATTTTCCCATTCTAATTCAGTTTTTGTCTTAGGCAAGTTAGTGGGCTTAATTGCTAATTGTTGCGTATTTTCGGATTTTATGCTCACTTGATGTATCTGCCTCGTACAGGATCTACAGAGCTCTACGGAACTCCGAATTGAGCATTCTTGTAGTCCTTGGAAAGATAACAAAAAGATCTACATGTTTGCCAGAAATAAGCCGAGGCTAATTCTGCCATTTGGAGGGTCATTTTAGGCTTTGAAGTCAGAACCACTGCACTTGTATTTTGGACTGGGAGTTGGACTTTTATTGGTGTAAATAACATAAATAATTAGAATTGATGGGTTGTTCATGACCCATTCTTTTCTTCAGACTTAGTCACTATATATTAGTGACATTAGGAGGAATTATTACATTACATTTTTATTTTGCAAAAACAGTTTTACATTTCTCTTTTTAAGTTTTTAGAATCAAAACCATTTCTCTTATTTTCTCTCAACTGTTCTTCCTTGTTCTTCATTTTCATTTTCCCTTCTTCCATTTTCGTGCACTTATTTCATGGGGCTTTCATTGATGATCATGGAAGGCTAAATAATCAATCAATCCAAGGATCCAACCCAAGCAAGAGAAGAATTTGAGTTCTGGTTTAGTATTTCGAATTTTGTGTGAATGTTCACTTTCTTCTTCAATTGCTATTATGTTTTCATGATTATGAATGCGTTTAGGATTGAAAGCAGATTAGGTTATGGATTCATTTCCTAATTTCGAATATAAATCACAGATTAATTGGATGATATTTCAATTAGGGCTGTGGTTTCAATTAATTTAGGGGTTAATTCCATTGAACTGCTTCTAACGAAATTGAATGAACTTTCACAATAGGATAAATTTCTGAGAATGATGATGATTGGAATAGCTTGGTTTGGTGAATTGGATTGATGCTCTTTAATCTATTTTACATTACTTGTTATCAATTCTGTTAGTTTCTGCATTGATCTTTAATCGTAGTTTGTGTTTTTGCAATTTTTACTTCGCACCTGCAAACTTTTCGGCAAAAATCCCCATTTAATGTTAGTAGTGAATTGAAGATAGAACCATATTGATAGTGTCTTTGAGTTGACCTAGGTTAATCCTGTGCTACAGAATTAGCTCAGTTTAATTGTTTTGAAACGATACGACAAACGCTTATCAAAACTGGCGCCATTGCCGGGGATACAGTTCATTGTGTGCTAGCTTTAATTCACTGTAATTAGTTCATAGTAGTAGTAATATATATAAAAATAAAAAAATACTTTCACTGCATATTTACATTTTGTTGCACAACCGCACTTTGTTACATAATTGCATGATTGTTCTTGTTCATTATGAAGTGTGGATGATGTAGTTTCATGTGTGCTGTCAAAAAACAGAGAAAAATAGGGAAAAATAGAGCAAAAAATAGAGGACTAGTAGGATGAGAATTTGTGTAGTGTAGTTGTGTTTGTAGTGTCATTTTGCTATCCAAAATTTTTTAGACCTGTGTAGTTTTGTTTTGAGAATTTTTTTCCAAGGTTTATCCCCCGTTTTAAACAAAGCAACCCCTTTTAGGGGTTGGGTCTGGGTTAATATTGGCAAATTCAACCTCTAAGTAGGAGTTTTAACACCATTTTAACAATTTGCGCAAGGGCATTCTGGTCATTTCATAGCAAACTATCTCGGAATAGGCTGAAATTTTCTAGAATGTGGAGAAAATTAATGCATCAAGGTGACCTTGTGAAAGATGAACACAACCAGGAGGGGTCCAAATCGCGAAATTCCTTCATTTAGGCCATTTTTTAGGCCATTTTCTATTTTCATGATTTTTAAAAATCACCAAAAAAATCACAAATTAATCATGATTTTTAGACATTCACTGTTATTTTTCTAGATTTTTTTTAAAAAAAATTAGGGCAGTTTTCCAATTTCTATTTCATTTCAGCATATAGAGTGAGTAGTGTCCTGGTAGAGTAGCTGTCTGACATTTCTGTGTTGTCTGTGTTTATTGTTCCTTATGAGCTAAATTGTGTATGACTAGGTCCACATCAAGTGAATTACATGCATATGATCTTGAGATAGATAGGACATTTCACATATTAAACAGGCATAATATTAGTTTAGATGACTTTGATAGTGTAGTTTTAGACAGTAGCATAGTGTCTTCTGACTTTGATTCTGAATTTACTTCTAATCCTTCTACTTCTGAACATCTTGATACAATGGCTGATAACAACCTAACTCTTAAGGAATTGGCTACACTTGATGTTGTTTACCAACATTGGTGTATTCAATATCCTGAGACTGAGGTCAATTATGAGCTAAAATCTGGACTGATCCATTTGCTTCCAAAGTTTCATGGTCTTGCAGGTGAAGATCCATACAAGCATCTTAAGGAGTTTCATGTAGTGTGTTCCACCATGCGACCACATGACATTCATGAAGATTATGTCAAGATGAAGGCATTTCCTTTTTCACTAGATGGTGTGGCCAAGGACTGGTTATACCTTCAACCAGATCCTATCAACACTTGGACAAATATGAAGAGAAGATTTCTGGAGAAATTCTTTCCAGCATCCAGAATAACATCCATCCGGAAGAAGATTTGTGGTATAAGACAACTAGTTGAGGAGACATTGTATGAGTACTAGGAGAGATTCAACAAGTTGTGTGCTACATGCCCTCACCATCAAATCAGTGAGCAATTATTAATTCAGTATTTTTTATGAAGATTTGATGTTGATGGATAGGAGTATGATAGATGCAGCTAGTGGAGGCGCTTTGATGGATAAAACCCCTCTTGCTGCAAGGTAGTTGATTTCTAACATGGCAGCCAATTATCAACAATTTGGTACTAGAGGTGTTGCTACATCCAAGGCTGTAAATTGAAGTTTTTGTTTCTATGGTTGCTAATAACCAGAGGTTGGAGAACAAATTGACAGAGTTGACATCCTTTGTGGGGCAGCTTGCTATTGGTCAACAATAGAATGTGATGGCAGCCAATCAACCAAGACTTTGTGGTATCTGCTGTGCACCTGATCATTCAACAGATGCATGTCCCACTCTCCAAGAGACGGAACAAGCTGCTGAAGTTTCTGCCATGCAACCTGGACAACCATTTAGACCTCAAAAGCAGTATAATCCTTACTCCAGCACTTATAATCCTGGTTGGAGAGATCATCCGAATTTGAGGTATGGTCCTAGTCCACCACAACAGCAGCAACCCTTCAGACCTTCACAGCAGCACTTCCAACTTGCCACCACCAAATACCAATCTCTCCCATTCAGACAACAACCACAGTTCCAGCAACCTGTACCTGCACTTACACCACCTGCACAACCTGTGCAGACCAGTTCTAGACCTTCTTTGGAGGACTTGATGAAGCAAATGACCACCACCAACCTTCAGTTTCAACAGAATGTCAGTGCCACCATCCAAGACCTACGGACTCAGATTGGACAGTTAGCTACAACTGTCAACCAGATGCAGCAGCAAGGTTCTAGCAACATTCCAGCACAACTAGTGATTAATCCAAAGAGTGTGAATGCCATTACCTTGAGGAGTGGCAAGGAGCTTTCAGATGCAAGCACCAAAGCATACTCCTCTAATTCCTCTACCTTTTCCTTCTAGATCCATTTCTGTAAAGAAAGTGGAATTTGATTCTTATTTACTTGATATTTTCAGGAGGGTTGAAGTCAACATTCCCCTATTGGATGTCATCAAACAGATTCCAAAATATGCAAAGTTTTTGAAGGATTTATGCGCTCATAAGAGGAAGTTGAAGGGAGATGAGCAAGTGAAGATGGGCAGGAATGTATCTGCACTCATACAGGGCAAGACTGTTGATTCCATGCCACTATCCACCTTGCCACAGAAGTGCAAGGATCCTGACACTTTCATTGTTCCATGCACCATTGGAGGTATTACTTTTGCAGATGCCATGTGTGATCTTGGAGCCTCCATTAATGTCATGCCCACATCAATTTACAGATCACTACACCTTGGTGAGTTGAAACCCACTGGTGTTGTCATTCACTTGGCCAACAGGAGTGCTACGCTTCCACTTGGACTTATTGAAGATGTGTTGGTACGAGTTAATAATTTGATTTTCCCTACGGATTTTTATATTTTGGACATGGAGATTGAGTCTTCTAGTCATGGTTCCACATTAATCTTAAGAAGACCATTCTTGATGACAGCTAGGACTAAAATTGATGTGCATGCAGGAACTCTTTCTATGGAGTTTGGTGATGACATTGTCTAGTTTAACATTTTTGAGGCCATGAGACATCCTGTAGATGAGCATTCTATTTTTCTTCTTGATATCATTGATGCTGCAGTAGATAGTGTAGATATTTCTGATTTACTTTCTGATTTTTCTGATTTTGATCTTAGTTCTTGTAATTGTACCTGTGATGATTCTGCTGTTGCATGTAGTATTTGTTCGGAGATTGTGTTGCAGGTACAGATACAGGTTCTGAGCCTACTATCCCACTTTCCTCAGCCCCCAGTCTTTCATTGCCTTCCACCATTCAGCCACCTTCCTTGGAGCTGAAGTCACTACCTGAGCACCTCAAATATGCATATTTAGATGATGCTTAGAAGCTTCCAGTCATCATATCTAGTAGTCTGTCACTTAAGCATGAAGAGAAGTTGTTGCATGTTTTGAGAGGCCACAAAAAGGCCATTTGATGGACCCTTGCTGACCTTCCTGACATTAATCCTTCTATATGCATGCATCGAATACTTTTGGAGGATGATTCTAGGCCGGTGAGGCAGCCACAGAGGAGGCTGAATCCCACTATTCTGGATGTGGTGAAGAAGGAAGTGACAAAGCTACTAGCTGCAGGGATCATTTATCCCATCTCAGATAGCACTTGGGTTTCACCTGTCCAAGTGGTTCCTAAGAAGTCGGGTCTCACAGTTGTGAAGAATCAAGATAATGAGCTAAATTCTGACTAGAGTGGGCAACAGTTGGCGGGTTTGCATTGATTATAGGAGACTCAACCAGGCCACTCGCAAGGACCATTTCCCTCTTCCCTTCATTGATCAAGTTTTAGAGAGGTTGGCAGGTAAATCACATTATTGCTTTCTTGATGGTTTTTCTGGTTACATGCAGATTCATATTGTATCAGAGGATCAACACAAGACCACATTCACCTGTCCATTTGGCACATTTGCTTATACCCGGATGTCTTTTGGCCTATGCAACGCACCTGCCACCTTCCAAAGGTGCATGGTAAGCATCTTTTCTGATTTATTAGAGAGTTGCATGGAGGTATTTATGGATGATTTCACTGTTTATGGTTCCTCTTTTTATGCATGCTTGGATAGTCTCTCTAGAGTGCTTGACCAATGTATCAAGACTAACCTTGTTCTTAACTTTGAGAAATGCCATTTTATGGTGCATGAGGGTATAGTCTTAGGGCATTTGGTCTCTTGTAGAGGTCTTGAGGTCAATAAGTCCAAGATTGATGTGATTACTTCTTTGCCTTACCCCGCTTATGTGCGGGAAGTACATTCTTTTCTTGGACATGCAGGTTTTTATAGGAGATTCATTCAGGATTTCAGTAAGATTGCATTGCCATTGTCCAAGCTTCTCCAAAAGGACGTAGACTTTACATTTGACTAGCCTTGCAGCCACCAGATTGGGAGCTTCCCCTTGAGCTGATGTGTGACGCCTCTAATTATGCACTTGGGGCTGTGTTGTCACAGAGAGTTGGTAAACTCTCCCATGTCATTGCTTATGCTTCACGCACTTTAGATGCAGCTTAAGTTAACTACACCACCACTGAGAAGGAGCTTTTAGCTATTGTTTTTGCTTTAGATAAATTTAGATCTTATTTGCTTTGCTCCCATATCATTGTCTTTACTGACCATGCAGCTTTGAAGTACCTGTTGAAGAAGCCTGATGCTAAACCTAGATTGATCAGGTGGATGCTTCTTCTTCAGGAGTTTGACCTCGAGATTAAAGACAAAAGTGGTGCAGAAAACTTGGTTGCTGATTACTTGAGCAGGATTAAAGGACCTCTTGAGTCTTTTCCCATTCGTGATAATTTCCCTGATGAGCATTTGATGCATTTGAATTCATCACATGTCACACCTTGGTTTGCTGACATTGTTAATTTCATTGTTGCATCTATTGTTCCACCTCATGCATCTAGGTCCCAAATAGATAAACTTAAGAGTGATGCTAAATATTATGTTTGGGATGATCCTTATTTGTGGAGATTTGGTAGTGACCAAGTGATCTGAAATTGTGTGCCTAATCATGAGATTCAGTCTATTCTTCAGTTTTGTCATGGCACACCTACCGAAGGTCATTTTGGTCCTCAGAGGACCGCTAAGAGGGTATTAGACTATGGGTTCTTTTGGCCCACCCTGTTTAGAGATGCTCATCACTTTAGCAGCACTTGTGAGCAGTGTCAGAGAGCAGGAGGAACCATTACACATAGACATGAGATGCCTCAGCAACCCATTATTTTTTGTGAGATTTTTTATGTCTGGGGTATTGATTTTATGGGTCAATTTCCTGTTTCTCATGGTTTTTCATATATTTTGCTTGTTGTTGATTATGTTTCTAGATGGGTTGAGGCTAAGGCCACCAGAACTAATGATTCTAAAGTTGTTGTGGATTTTGTGAGATCCAACATTTTCTGCAGGTTTTGTGTGCCTAAAGCCATTATTAGTGACCAGGGGAGCCATTTCTATAACCGGTCATTGGCATCCTTGCTTCAGAAGTATGAGATTGTGCATAGAGTTGCTACAGCTTATCATCCCCAAACTAATGGGCAAGTAGAAGTTTTTAATAGAGAGATCAAGCAAGTGTTACAGAAGGTGGTGCAACCAAACAGGAAGGATTGGAGCAAGCTACTTGAGGATGCTTTATGGGCTCACAGGACCACTTACCGAACACTTTTGGGGATGTCTCCCTATAGGGTGCTTTTTGGTAAGGCATGCCACCTACCGGTGGAGATTGAGCACCGTGCTTATTGGGCAGTGAAGAGTTGTAATATGGCATTTGATGAAGCGGGTATGGAAAGGAAGCTTCAGTTGCAAGAACTTGAAGAGATCCGCTTAGAAGCCTATGAGAATTCCAAGATTTACAAAGAGAGAGTGAAGAGATTTCATGACTCTAGGGCTCTTAGAAAGGAGTTTCATTGTGGCCAAAAAGTACTTCTGTTTAATTCTCGCCTTAAGCTTATTTCCGGTAAACTTCGATCTAGATGGGATGGACCTTTTGTTATTACTAATGTTTTTCCCCATGTTGCAGTTGAGATTAAAAATGAAGTTACCGGAAAAGTCTTCAAGGTCAATGATCACCAACTCAAAGTATTTCATGAGAGCCCTCAAGTGAAGGAGGAGCTTGTGGCGGACATCTCTTTGGTCTTGCCAATTTTGTGTGATGAAGCATCTTGAATGACATTTCGAGAGTTTCCTTTTCCCTTCTTTTATTCGTTGTCTCTTCATTTGCATTTCTTTGCATGCTTACATTGAGGACAATGTGCATTTCAAGTGGGGGGTGAAGGATTCCAAAATCTGTTTTCTGGTTATATTGTCTGTTTTCTGTTTTCTGCTTACGTTTTTGTTTATACATTTTGTTTTCTGTTTATCTGCCTGTTTTAGTTTTTGAGTCTATATGTTTCTGTTTTCTATCTGTTTATGTTGTTGTTTCTATTTTTGTTGCTGTTTTTATTGAATTTAGGCATTTTTTCATGTTTTCCATAGAATTTCTAACTTGCATAAATTGTGAGAAATGTTAAAAATTTGGTTGGATTGAGAGGTTTCATACTTGATGTAAATCATTGTTGCAATTGTTGAAGTGATAAGTAGGTTTGAGAAATAGAATTTAAGATGAATCATGTGTGATAGAATTATGCCTTGTGAGTTTTTGAGCCTTTGTGGATATGTTATTTCATGTGTGAATTCACCCTTGTGCTAGATTACTCTATGTTTTGCCTTGCTTCTTTTGACATTCCTTGTTGCACATGCTTTGATTGAGATGATTTAGGCCTTCTTTCTTTTAGCCACTAGCCAAATAAACTTATCCTTGTGTTGATATCCATTGTCACCCCTTTTTGAGCCTTTAGCCTTTTCTTTCTTATATAGCTCATTGCAAACTAAAAAAAATGGAAAACCATGTTATCCTAGCTTTAGGGAGGAAAGGGGCTTTAGAATTGTTTTGGGAGTGGGTTTCAAACAAGTGTGAGGTATTTTTATTTGCTTTTGTTTTGATTTGAAAAAAAAAATGATGATGAGAAAAGAATAGAAAAGAAAAGAAATAATTTACAAAGCAAACGTTCAAAGAGAGAAAAAAAATGCATAAACAAGGAAAAATAAAAGCAAAGAAAAAGAAAAAGAAAATACAATAAAAGTTGTTATGGTTGATTTTCATCCTTGTAAATTCCTTTAAATCTCATTTCTTTGTTTTTACCCCTCTTTTAACTTGTTGGCTTGCTCCCCATTGCCCCTCTTTTGTCTTAGTTTTAGCCTAAATATCCTTTTCTTATCACCTTGATGCATGTGTAGTTCAAGTTGAATGAATTAGAGTCTTGTCAATACTTGGATGTGCTAGTTACATGTGGTGTTTGAGTGTAAACACAAAGCCATACACATTATATGAGGTTGAGTGTTGCCCTTTGAGAGATTTCTATCACCTTGGTACATTCTTAATTCTAAACTTGACTACTTTCTCACTTTGCACTTTGTGATCATGTTTTCATGGATTGTTTGTTACCGTAATATCATTCTTCCGCCTTTCATCTTTCTCACTTTTGTGCATTGTTATGATTCATTGAAAAATATGTGTTCCTTGTTCATACTTTTCTTTTAAATTTTTGATTTACTTTAGTTTGAAATTTTCTCTTAGTCTTTCTTTTAGTTTTGCCCAGGAGTGCAAATGTTTAAGTGTGGGGTATTTTGATGTAGTGCCTTTAGTTAAATGTTTTTCTATCATTCTTAGTTTATTTGACTTCTCTTGGACTTTTATTTTCCCATTCTAATTCAGTTTTTGTCTTAGGCAAGTTAGTGGGCTTAATTGCTAATTGTTGCGTATTTTCGGATTTTATGCTCACTTGATGTATCTGCCTTGTATAGGATCTACAGAGCTCTATGGAACTCCAAATTGAGCATTCTTGTAGTCCTTGGAAAGATAACAAAAAGATCTACATGTTTGCTACAAATAAGCCGAGGCCAATTCTGCCATTTGGAGGGTCATTTTAGGCTTTGAAGTCAGAACCACTGCACTTATATTTTGGGCTGTGAGTTGGACTTTTATTGGTGTAAATAGCATAAATAATTAGAATTGATGGGTTGTTCATGATCCATTCTTTTCTTCAGACTTAGTCACTATATATTAGTGACATTAGGAGGAATTATTACATTACATCTTCATTTTGCAAAAACAGTTTTACATTTCTCTTTTTAAATTTTTAGAATCAAAACCCTTTCTCTTATTTTCTCTCAACTGTTCTTCCTTGTTCTTCATTTTCATTTTCCCTTCTTCCATTTTCGTGCACTTATTTCATGGGGCTTTCATTGATGATGATCATGGAAGGCTAAATAATCAATCAATCCAAGGATCCAACCCAAGCAAGAGAAGAATTTGAGTTCTGGTTTAGTATTTCAAATTCTGTGTGAATGTTCACTTTCTTCTTCAATTGCTATTATGTTTTCATGATTATGAATGCGTTTAGGATTGAAAGCAGATTAGGTTATGGATTCATTTCCTAATTTCGAATATAAATCACAGATTAATTGGATGATATTTCAATTAGGGCTGTGGTTTCAATTAATTTAGGGGTTAATTCCATTGAACTGCTTCTAACGAAATTGAATGAACTTTCACAATAGGATAAATTTCTGAGAATGATGATGATTGGAATAGCTTGGTTTGGTGAATTGGATTGATGCTCTTTAATCTGTTTTACATTACTTGTTATCAATTCTGTTAGTTTCTGCATTGATCTTTAATCGTAGTTTGTATTTTTGCAATTTTTACTTTGCGCCTGCAAACTGTTCGACAAAAATCCCCCTTTAATGTTAGTAGTGAATTGAAGATAGAACCATATTGATAATGTCTTTGAGTCGACCTAGGTTAATTCTGTGGTACAGAATTAGCTTAGTTTAATTGTTTTGAAGCGACACAACAAACACTTATCAACATCCTCCAATATGATTGTCATCTCACCCATCGTCATATGAAACGTACGTGTCTCTGGACGCCATCGCTCGACAAGCGCTGAGATAAGGTGATGTCGATCTAAAAACATAAATTACATAACAGTAACATATACATTACAATACAATGAAAACAACTAATAGGAAGTTAACACAACACTGAATATGTGAACCTCGTGATTGCGCAGACGCGCAACGTGATAAAAACCAGCTTGTGTAAGCCACGGGTGGATCTCCTCAGGTATAGCTACATGGTTGTGTGTCGCGGCATGTCGAACATTAAGTACACGATCTCGCATGGTCGGATCACCCTGGGAATTCCACACATACGTGGATATATGTTTCTCCTGTAGTGTAAGGAGACTCCGTATCGATGGACCGGGTTCAATGACGCTCAACGCATCTGATGGTGTCGGTGGAACATGTTGATCATCATCCATTACTCTATCTAAATTTTTCCATGTAAAATTACAAAACAATCCTAAACAACAAATGCGTGGTCTGTCTAAAAAATTCTATATGTTAATTAACAAACAAATTAATATCCTAATGTAATAACATTGTCATTTTTAATTAAATATACCAAATTTTGTATATTGATCAACTATAATATATAATTAATTTGATTAATATTACTATATATTATATTTATTTAAATAAATTAAATTATGTACTTCAACATAAGAAAAAGTCACTCTAATATTTCTATAAGTCCATCATATATCCTCTAACTTAATAATAATAAACTAACATTAAATATCCTCTAACCTAATGTTTTAAATCTCCAACATAAATAGTATTTAACAAACTAAAACTACATAAATACTAAATATATTCACAAATTAAAATACAAATTACTTAATTGCAAAACATACAAACACAAAAATAAATAAAAAATAACTAACCACGAACATGACAGAGTGCAAAGCTAATTATATTTATCAACTATAACATATAATTAATTTTAATAACATTACTATATATTATATTTGAGGTATATTTAAATAAATTGGTATGTTTCAAATTATATTTATCAACTATAATATATAATTAATTTGATTAATATTACTATATATTAAATTTATTTAAATAAATTAAATTATGTACTTTAACATAAGAAAAAATCAGTGATATATTTCTATAAATTCATCATATATATTCTAACTAAATAATTATAAACTAACATTAAATATTCTCTAACCTAATGTTTTAAATCTCCAACATAAATATTATTTAACAAACCAAAAATACATAAATAATAAATATATTTACAAATTAAAATACAAATTACCTAATTATAAAAAATACAAACAGAAAAAAAAAACTAACCTGAAAGAGGGAGTCAAATGCTGAGTCAAAGCAAGCTAAGGGAGTGGAGGGAGGCAGTGAAAGTGACCATCTATTTATAGTGGTCCCAAAGCTTAATTTGCTGGACCCCAGGCGAATTCCTCTCTGCGCGCCACGTGTCCATAGCTCCGTGCCACGTAATTTCGCTACCCACCATAGCGAATTACTTCCTGACATGACATAATTCGCAGTCCACCACAACGACTTTTGACCATGTCAGCGCCTTTTTGTCCAGCCAATCGTGACACGCCACATCAGCCACCAAGTTCGCTTACACTGTCAGCAAAGTATGCCGCGTGGCATTTTGGCAAATTTTATTGGATGTGTGGCATTTTGGCTTATTTTTTAGCCAACTATGGCATTTTGGCCACTGTTCCGGAGGAGACAAGTCTTTCAGGGTTTCAACGAGCCAGAAAAGGAATAAAAGTTTTTTAGGGAGGGGGAACGAATGGCAATATTCTGTGCAAAATTGGGTATTGGACAACATCGATTTTTAAGAAAACTGATGCCAAAGTACAGGTGTAACATTGGTTTTCTAATAATCGATGTTAACAATAATACTTTATTTACAAAAATGTCACCACACTTTTGGTTAACATAAGTTTTCGTAGAACTGATGTAAAATGGCCGATGTTGAATCCATATTTTATAGTAGTGCTAATTAACTAGTTGACAATATTAAAATTCTTACATTGATAATGTATCAAATTAAACTTTGATGAATAGTTTGTACATTTAAAATCCTTTCATTTTAACCACGACCAGTCCAGCACATTGAGCTTAACATCTTTTGTGCAATCACTGGACTCCATATTTGTTTCATCAAATGTTCTTAATGCTGGAACATCGTCAAATGTTTTCATTGTTGGAACAAACTTCTCTTTCCTCTCAATGCTAGCACCAAACTGAGTCAAAACTGTGTTAACTCCTACCCCTCTTTGGGGAAGGTTGCTTTTGTTGATGAATGGTGGTTTTGCTCCCTTTGTAGGACTAACACATCGTGCAGGAGAAAAACTTGGTGTGCCAAAAGATGACTTATATGATGGAGGAGGAGTACTTTGGCCAGGCATTGAGTGTGGAACTGAAATGCTCTTGTGAGCAATTACACCAACTTTTGGGAGAGAGGAGATTGGATCAGAGTGTTTTGTCAGTTCATCAACATAGAGCACATCGTCAATGCATGCTACAATGTTTGATGACAAACTCTCTAATATTCGTGAGTAACTCTCCAGAATGGATTTTCCAACATCCTAGGAAACAGATAAAACAGTTTTGAGGCATCAAGATAAAAAAATTCAACAATCAACAAATATAAAGAAGCTAAAGACATTTTAGTACATGAAAATTTGATCCTTTTTTATTTTCAGTCTTAAAAATTACAAAATTACACACTTTTAATCCCTAAGGAAGGATTGTTCAGCAAGATTAGAAAAAATAGTCAACATCTGCAATTGTGATTACAACATTAAGGTTTTTTATGTCTCTATAACCACAATCAATTACAACTGTATTAGCTGCATTTAATTGTAATTTTCTACAATATCAAGAATCTCAACCAAACCGCAATTGTGACTGTGATTACAATTTAAAAACCTTGTTGTTGAGGGACTAAAAAAAATTATTTTTATTAAATGTAGGGACTAATAGAAACTAACACAAACCTACCAAAAACTTATGTAAGTCATAAAAAGGTTTTAAAGTGGAACATTATAAATAATTAGATACTAACCTTGTTGCATTGGATTTTGCTCATATCCAAGGCTGTTTGAGGAAGAGCAGGGAAACGCTGCTTCAAGGAGAGCAGAAGGCTTTCTGCTCTTTCTGCAAGTGTTTCCATTTTGTCTCCCTCAACAATCAGATCCTTGAAGATTTCCCATGATGATCTTGAACTGGATCTTGTAGTGCGACCTGTAGTAGGCCTTGAGTTCGTCTTTTTTCGCCAAATATAAATGGATGCCTCTACTCTGTTGGCAATCTCTATGGCTAAATGTTCAGATGATAAATCAAGGCAAGCTAGCATACACTCAGGAGAAAAATTGTCTGTTGTAATATATCTGTAAATGACATCCCCCAAGCTGGCTCTTGCATTCTGAAAGAAAAGAAGGATTGGATTAAAATTTTTAATAGGGTGTTTGGAAGAATTAATGCAAAGCTCATTTGGGTTTACACATGAAAGTGATTTATAAACTTCTTAATTTATTTCAATAGGTTTTATTGTTAAGTCTATCAGAATAAGTTTTTTTCATCTTATTTCAGTAAGTTTCACAATTAACATCATGATATAAGCTCTCACATGATAGTTTGTTAAAAACTGCTTAATTAAATTGCCTCTGGAGGATACCTATGGTTTAGACAAAAAAAAAAGGTGCTTAATTAATTTTTTTAACCAAATGCACATGTCATTACTCATTAGTATCTCATGATGTTTGAAAGAATAGGGAATGGACATTCATATTATACCTTTGGAAGAGATTCCAAGTATGTATGGGGGATCTCCATGTCAGCTAAAGTAATGCTGTTGATTGCCATTGCAGCTTTTAATATCTGCTTTGTACTATCCCTCTTGTGCTGCAACTGCTTTCTGGAATCTTCATGTAGACCACGAGGAGGGACTTGAGGTACAGGGAGCCACCATTTCTCTTCTAGCCGCTGAAGAGCTTGGCGGAATGAAGATGAGCCATCTGCATCTGTGGCCAGAACCCCTTGGTCTACATACCTAAACTCCGTATTAACAAAACTATCCAGTATTTCCTGCGGAAAAAGAAAATGTTTAGTATGTGTTATTTCTTGAAACTGGATTAATATGCACTGAATGGTGTAAAATCTTACCAGAAGCATGTTATCTAATTTCCTCAAAGCTGGAAGATTGACATAAAGATCTGACCGATGCCTAGTGGTCATGACCTGAATCACATGTGAAAAGAAACAGTACTAAACATCAACAACTATCTATATATACTTTATTTGGCAGAAAGTTTTATCAATCTAAAAAGAAGAATGCATGGATATTAGATCTTTTCTCCTGCATCACTCATTGTTCTTATATATATGCAAGAGTCAGACCCTGCAATATTGCATTGTGCATGCAATGCATGTTCATGATGATGACTATCTTACAGTTAAAGGGTGGATCACATTTGTAACACATACATGTAAATCTAATCATAAACACTTCAAAAAAAAAAAATCATGATCGAGTACCTTACTCAGCTTGATCATATCAATTTGCATTTTAAACTTTATGCTTTTGTTTCAAAACAGACGTATCGTCTAGCAAAAATTACTAAAAAGCTTTCAACTTCAATTTACAATCCTAAAATTTCATGATTATATCTAACTGACATTACAATATTAATCAAATGAATTCCAGACAATTCAGCCTTTCACAAACCATAGGGAAAACTGAAGAGGGATTTTTTTTTCCTTTGAAAATCTTGTGTTTCAAATGCCAAATGAAAGTTATCTCAAAAGGATTGAAGGGCAAAATGAGGACATATTTATTAACAAAACATGCATCATACAGCTACATAAATTCACATTCAAATTGTTCCTGAAGCTGTACTTGTACCTCAAGTTTGCTTCCATCTGGAAATGTTTGCCATATAGGCTTCAATTCAACAATATAATCACTGACACTAAGAAGACTCTCCATCTCTCGTCGCCACATTGCTTTCTTCTCTGGTGCCAAAGGCTCCAATCTCCAAAGTTGCCCAAAGAGGGTGGCTACAGATTCAGAAAATGTTTGGATAACAATCAGAACATCAGATTCAGGAGCAAGAATTGCAGTAATTAAAATTCACTAAATGAAGCCTGCATCAAGAAACTGTTTCATGGGTACATACCACATAGATTAGTGATGGCATTGGATATAGTCAAGGCTGCAGGGACTCCATTTCCAGAACCTGACATATCTTCTCCAAGTAACAACTTTGCAAACCTCTCCTTCATCAATTCAAGCTCTAGCACTGAGAACCAAAATCATATTAAAGAACATATATACTATGTTGATATTATAAGCCAGGAGCCCCCATTGTAGAAATTTAACATAGATTATGTAAACCTCAAGGAGTTGGTGAAGTAGAGCAAAACGGAGTCTTGCATCTGACAAGTCAAAGGTTTGACTCCTGCTCGTCTCATTTGAATGAAATAAATTTAAGTCTGTAATGAGTGTTCTTTCCCTCCCCAAAAATTGTTAACCAAAAAGAAAGGCATAGATTATGTACATAAGCACATTGAATTTGAATACCTGACATTGGTAACCCAGAGATTTTCTCCTCAAAATTCTCATTACACATGCCCTTTTTCTTTGCATCTTCCCTTCCACGTGGACTTGGACTATTAGATGTAGGCATTTCCTGAACCTGCCACACCATTGAAGTTGATGAAGATGAATCTTCAGCACTACCTTGACTCTGACCATCAAGTTCTGTCATCACCTCAGAGCTGGAACTCTTCTCTCCACCCTTTTCTTGAATCAAAAGATTCAAATCAAAATTCTGACCATCAAGTTCTGTCATCTCAGATAACAGAATTTCAGAGTTGGAACTGCTCTCTCCACCCTTTTCTTTAATCAAATCAGCAAAACTCTCTTCACTGCAACCATTTTCACATTCTATGCTTCCTTCAACACCGTCACTCTTATAATCAATCAAATCCTCATCTTCCATTGCTGCTTTCCCTCCTTCACAAAACCTGCCGCAGGCTAGAAAACGGTGTTTTTTGTTGTTACCATGCCAACGCACTAAGTCCTTCTCATGCAAGATCCTTTTGAAATTTGTGAAAACTTTGGCGAGGCTGGGACACCTAGAACATCAAAAGAGAAAATGGGGTTGGATTAATGGGGTACATTGCTTCATCAGCTACTGATAATTGATGTTAATGTTGCAGTTTTTGAGTGTATGCTCCTTGTTGGGTGAAAGAACCTTTCATAAGTTGTCAACAATGCTTGATAGTGAAGGGTAGATAGATACATTGATGGACCATTTTGTAGGCTATCTCTGATTGCTTACTTATACTTGAAGAATGAAGGTGAAGCCAATCATGATTAGTACTGAAGATTGCTCGAAGCACGTGAATATGAGAGAGACATGAGTGAAAAAAGAAAAAAAGAAAAAACAACTCCATTCTTGACTTAATTTAATATAGAACGCTCTCCTTAGACTTCCCATGACAACTATGTAACATTTACTTCATTTTTTTTTCTTAGTAAGGAGTAATAACATTATATTGGTCATTAATTTAATTAAAATGTAATGAAAGTATGAAGTTCTTAAAAAAAAAGGTTTAGTTTTATGTATTGATTTTAATAATAATTATTTAAAAAGTTACATTTTAAGATATTTTTAATTAATTACTCATAAAAAAAGTATGATGCAAAATTAAACTATATTTTAAAATACAAAGCTCAAGATTGTCATTTTAGTCGAGGAATATGAAATGGAGACACCTTCGATCTATCTCTAATAAGAATGAAAGTGGTTATGATTAGATTATTAGATATATTTGGACTGAAGTTTTGGAAGAGACGAAAATTTTACTTTTAAATTAAGAAACATGTATAACATTCCTAAATATAAACAAAAGATTAAGATACTAAATTTATGTTAATTAATTTATCATTTTTTTTATTTTAAAAACGGTCAAATTATAAAATACATATTCCTTAGAAATAAATAAAAAAAATATGTTATTTTCTTTCTTTAATCTTAATAACTATACTTTCAAACATAACTAAATTATTTGAGAAATTCTGTCTTAGGAGTCCCTTTCAAATTTGACCTTACCAATTATTGTTGCACGTCAAGGACGTGTCTCCGCTCCAGTGTGTCAATTCATTTAATAAAGTCACATCCAATTGTTCTAGATTAATGGTGAATTTATGTAGAGACAAAAATGAAGTGAAAAGCCAGAAGGGTAAGAAATGAAAAGTTGTAAAAGAATTAAATGGCTGCGGGGAAAGGGGTTTTATTTTTCATCTCACTGCCAAGAGTAAGAAAGAATTCAATTACAGGATTTGAGGTTTGTAGGCTCTTATGGGCCACATTGTTTCACTGTTTTGATGGGAACAAGAGCTGTCTTATAAAGGGATGTTTCTGTCTCCTAGTTCCTTACATCACATGGGGAGTTCTAAGAATCAGAAAGACATTTGGCTTTGCCAGAAAAGAATTTTTCTAAAATTGGGGTTTTAAAGGCATATATCATCAAATTGTCAAGAGCCAAGAGGGTATAATTGGAACTGTGCATAGGGCCAGCTAGTAGTATTTATTTTGTTTTTGTTCCTTTGTTTCCCTTTGTATGGTTTGTCTGGGGATTGAAATTCTGCTTTTTAGTGTCATGGCAGTGTGGCACAAATGACCAATATTTGACCATGGCATAAACGTTATCGAGCTACATTAAAAAAAAATGCGTTTATTTCAGTTTTAAAAATAATTAAAAGTAAACAAATAGTTTTTAAAAAAAATAGTAAATATTTTGAATGGCTTTTAATAGAAATCAATTACATTACCTTTAAAAAAATCTATTTTTATAAATTAATTTCTATTTTTTAGAAATCCTTAATAAATAATCAATAAATTATTTTACATCCAAAACTCATTTTTTCTAATATAGATCAAACGAGCAATTTAAAGAAAAAGCCACATAAAAAGACTTGTGTAATTTGTACGAGGTGATAACTTCAACGTTAATGTTGTCACTATAAGAAAATATATTGAACGAAAATCATTTAAACAGACATAAACAAGGTCATATATTTTTTTGGTCAGCCAAACAAAGCAAGCGTACGTGTTTAACTGGAAAAGAAGAAAAAAAAAATCATTTTCAAATCATATGGAAGTTGCAGTTGAGATTTGATAAATAACTCATAATAACAAAATTTCTGTCTTACCTTACACGGCTTTGCCAAGTCTCAACTGACAATTTTCCCTTCGGTCATAATACCGGTTGTTCCAACAGAATTTGCAGAGCCGAAAAGCTTATACCAAAGGCCAACACAACAACTGGGTTGGTGTGAATTAACACTTTGAGAAACTTAAAGAGGGAAAAAGAGTACAAAGCTTGAACGTATGTTTTTTTAAATAAACATCATTTAAAGTTTGGTCAATAAAGTCTTCCTTCATTTAATTAGCAGTTTCATTTAATAAGCATGGACGATATTTTAAATGAAAAGAGTTTTTAATTAATAATTATTTATTATTTTATTTTAAAATAAATATTTTTTATTCTATTAAATTTTCAAGTTGACTAAAACATTCATTCAATTAGTAGTCTTAAACATAATAATATTGAAAAAAAAAAGAGTACTTTTTGCATATTTTTTAAAATTTGAATATTCACTACTACAAAATAGGTCTTTTATGATGATTTTAAAAGTTATTCAACGTCGATTTTTTAATTGTCTTCGTAGTCAATTTCGTGGAAAATTAACACTTTTCATGATGATTTTCAAAATTGTCTTAGAATCTCGATTTCTATGTTGATTTTTTCAAAAATCGTCTTAAAATGTATACTTTTTAATACAATTTTTCAAAGAACCATCTTAGATTGTCTTTTTTTTTAAATTAAAAAAATAAAAAACACAAAATTCTAAAACGGTTTTTTCAATAACTGTCTTAAAATGCATACGTTCTAAGACGGGTTTTCAAATAACCGTCTTAGAATTTTTTTAAAATAAAATTAAAAAATGAAGAATTCTAAGACGTTTTTTTACAAAGAATTGTCTTAGAATGCCTTTTTTAAAAAATAAATAAAAAGCACAAAAATTCTAAGACGATTTTTTCAAAAACCGTCTTAAAATGTATGGTTCTAAGATAATTTTTCAAATAACCGTCTTAAAATATCATTTTTTTAAGCTACAAGATTTTTTTGGATAATTGAAAATATAAAATGATATATTACTTAAAAGGCATACATTTCACATAATAAAAATTCTCAGGAGTTAGACAAAAGCAAAAAATGAGAAAGAAGAATATGCCTACATAGAAATTCTAAATCAACCTGGACACAAGATCCTTGGACTTGGAATAGCATACGTAGGCAAAAACACTAAATAATTGTATCTTCCAGGCCCTTTTATAGGCATATTAGAGCATCATTGGAAGTAAACAATATTATTAGAACTTTCCTAATCCACAATGTTATGAAAGGAATTTAATTCTATGACAAATATTTTAACATTACCTAAAATAACAAGTCAATATTTTCAAAAAACGACATGATATCCAAAAAAAACATGTGTTCTTAAGAATTGGAAACAAGAACAGCAACAATTGAACACTTTCACAAGAACAACCATTCATCATATGAACGAAACAGTTCAGCATCAAGTTATTTAATTGTTTAACTTTGCTATGACATAAATCTTAGAAGAATTTTTTACTGCTTTAGTTTCCTTCATGCTTAAACCACCAGAGTACTAAATGTACGGATACTTATATCATAACGCAACATAATATACATAAATATATAATTAAAAAATCTTATTTTATAACATGGTATAATTTCAGCTAGATGAAGTAAGTTTGCACCTATCTGACCATGGATAAAGAAAATATCAGCTTTGTATTCAACTATGGATTTTATCATGCAACGTGCACCCTTCACTTTATAGGAGTCAAATCCAAAAATCCAAAATTTAAGATAGGGAACAAAATCACAAGAATATGCATGCATCATTTTAATTGTAAAAGCTACAACCTGTCTGGATCAGGATCCAAATATAAAATATATACATACTGGTTCAAATGAACTGAATTGCAAAACCCCTAGAGGAAGCACTGGTACCAGCACAAATAGTCTGTGAAAGGAATTCAAATTATCAACTTAATATTAACTTGTATTGCGCTTATTAATTGCATAAATATTAGGTAAGGCAAGTCTAATATAAAATGATTAGTCACTAGCACATTGATTAGTGCACAATATATCTAGAAATTAGAAATGGAAATCAGATCTTACATTACAAACTAATTAGCATATAAAGGCAAGACATAATACCTTGATGCCACATGTAAATTGAAGAAGCCACTCATCAGGACACTGGAGAAGGAAAAGATACCAGTTATTAAATATTTCAAAGTAGTGAGCTTAATTAATTTTACTTCAAAGGGGGAATTGCATGCATAAAATCTGACCTCAAGGATTAAATCTGTGTCAAATTTACTGGTGAGAATATCCTCATAGGAAACCCAACAATGATCCCTGGCAAGGGCTACTTTGCCAACAACCCTGAACGAATGATATTAAGTAAGCTTATTGAGTTTGAATCACCTTTATAGATCATAAATCTATTATACAGATATTTTTGTGGCTTACAAGAATACTATAATTAATTTAGCATCCTATGCTTCCTCTAAGAGAGCACATAAATGTGCCACTTTATGACATCTTGCATACAAAGAAAGTAATATGCAGAACGACTAGACCATATACTGTTCTGACCTATCTCTAGAAGCATGCATTCGGAATTTCTCAAATATAAAACATAACACATACGATCTACATATTTTTTTGAGATCACTCTTGTAAATATGTAGAAAAATAATCTGAGAAATTAAAGAAGCAAAGTATTCCCTATATATCAAAATTTTTGTGGCTTAAGGTTTCCTGCAAAGACTAAGAAAATCATTAAATGTTCTCAACTACAAAACAAAATTGATGTCCAGAAGTGCTCACTATTTCTATTTTTTTACCATTTTTCAAGCAACTTGCAAACAAACTCCAACGAAAGTACTTTTAAAAGAAAAACCCCAAAGGCCCAAACTATGAATTAGGCCTCAAAAAATAGCTGAAATAAATATATTGCAAAAAAAATTTTATATAAAGTTACAAATGATAAATGATAAATGAGGAAATAAATATAATACATTTTATTTTTTTACTAAGTAATAATTTTTTATTAGAAGTAAGGATTCATATGAAAATACAAAATTATTTCCAAGTATATAATATTCAAAATAAAACTTAGATGTATATTATTAAGATAAATATTTTGTTTTTTTTTCAATTAGAATTAGAATTTCATTCTTATAATTAACTTAAATTAACTTTTAATGTTTTATAACATAGAATAATAAGATAAAATTAATTTGAGTTAAGCAAAGAACAAAGACCCAAAACACTTATAGAAGTGTATCTAAGTTTTGTATAAACATAAAGTAAAGATTTTGTTTTGCAAAAGAGACATGATTAGAGGACCCACTATTGGCTGTAATTGTGATGCATTTAATGTTAGCCACATTTCATTATTCATAGAGCTTGTTGTGTAATGAAAATAATCACCCTACTCTCTTTCTTCCCCCCTTCAGTCCAAATCAAAAACAAAATATGATAAAATCAAGCAGTCCAAACTTGAAAACTGGAGTTATTAAAAATAGCTCCCAATTAAAGTTCTATTCTTGTCATTTCCATCCTGAATTTATGCTTACCTTGCAGTCTGAATTAGTTGTTGTAAATTGTCCAAGTAACAATGCTGCTTCTCTCTGGCTTTCAAAGCAGTAGAAACTGTTAAATGAAACATTATAATTCATTAATTAAAAATGTGTCTAATTAATTTTACAATAAATCACAAAGCAGCACCCCCCTCCCCCAAGCAAACCAAGTTACAAGGGCTTTGCATAAAATAAGTCTTTAACAAAGAATATATCACTATCACAATCAACTACATAAATTTTGTTTGATATCCCCTGAACAGATAAGCTATATAGCTTACACAAACTAGGGACTGATGAGCATGCAAATCGCACCGATCATGAAGAAGGCTTGTGGGAAAACAAGAACACGTAACTAATTAATGTCAAAGTATTTGTGTTCATAATCAATTAATTTTTAGCAACCTTTCAGGGTACTACTTTATTTATTTACTTTGCATTTATGTTTAGCTTTTATTGTAAATGATGACAACTTAAATGGCTTTATTTTGTATTTGCAGACATTATGGCAACACCACCGCAGTCCCCTCCGCCTTCAGATGAACCTTCAGAATGTACATAGAGGAGGAGCAGACAATCAACGCGACTAAGAAGCTTGACAACAAGGAACTTGGACCAGCGTAGACCAACCGTTAATGTAAATCCTCAAACTAGGAGAGGATCTGGGCCCCACAAAGACAAGTTCCAAAGCTACCTAGGAGTCGTAGCATAAGAAAAAAATCCCTATAATCCACGAATATTGGAAAGATGTTCCGAAAAATCTTAAGCAGCTAATATGGGACGACATCTTGGTATTTGAAAAAATGTTGTTTGTTTCTTATTTGGTTTTCGTCAATTATTACATGTTGAAGGTAATACATTTAATGTGAGTTGTTGTTGGTGGTGCAGGGAAAATTTGAGATTCCGGAACCACTTGCAGTGAAGAAGAAGGTGATGTCATCGGTGGCCACCAAATGGAGGCAATTTAAGTCTTCCCTAACAAGTACATACATATATGCTGATAAACAGGGTGAAGATAAAGAACATCCTTGTGTTAAGTATGGGTTAGATAATGATACTTGGGAAGCATTTGCTGCAAGCAGAAAGAATCCTAGTTGGCAAGTTAGAGGACTGTATGGTACAACTAAACATGTTTTCAATCGTTAGCCAATTTTAGTTACTTACATGTTGCAAACATGTCATACTTTGTGTAATACACAGGGAGTTAGAAAAAAGGATCAGGAAATTCAGAAATTCAATGATTGCCCACATGTCCTATCTCGAGGGGGTTACGAGTTGCTCAGAAAAAAACTGATGGAAGAAAAGATCAAGAGAAGACAATAGGATGCAATGAACACTAAGAACCCTACATTGCTCAATGACCCACCATCTCCAATTGCAAGACATGTTAAGTGGAAGATGGCTTAAACAAAGAAATATGGAAGAATGACATCTACAGCGGGCCAAGAAATATTAGAGAAAATAGTGAGTTAATGTCATATTTTTGTCTTGAAGCACCTAATATTTTTGTGTTTAACCATTGACAAACCCTTCTAACTGTCATATCATGCTTCATGTAGGACTCGTTACAAGAACAAACAACACATGGAAGCTTTGTCCCCCATGGTCGAAATGATATTCTCAATGCTGCACTAGGACTACCAGAGCACCCTGGTCGTGTTCGTGTAGCAGGGACTAGTGCCACAATACGTCAATATTTTGGACAGGCATCCCGTGGTTCTAGTAGTTCTCTGTCATCCATCAGTCAACATGATTTGGCTAACCATATAGCAAATATGAAAGAAGAATGGAGGAGAGAACAAGAGGAAGTTACGAAAAAAACTGTTGAGAAAATCACGCAAGAAGTTAAGGACAGAATGAAAGAAGAGTTGAAGAAGGCCATCAAAATGGAGTTGTCCCTAATGGCATCACCACCGTCCCCTCCGGTTGACTTAGATTTTCAACAAATGCTTGCACGTGTCAACACAAAGGGGAGTTGTGCTGAAAATGCAGCGAATCCATCAGCAGAAGAGCATGTTACCAATGTGGTACCTACTATGGGACTGCATGTTGTTTGTGATCAATCTACGAAGTTGGTTGCCATGGGAAAAGTTGAGCACGGGGTGGCCACCATACACAATGTGGCTTATGCAGATGATGTCGTTAGAGTTACAGTGAAGGAAATTATCGATGGGGACGCTGAAGTCCCTTTCCCATCGTCTGAAATCCAATATGTCAGACAAACCCTTGACACATTTGTTGTGTGGCCCACACATCTTGTGAAACTTGTAGCTCCCCAGGTATTCATCTATGGAGTTTTTCATGGTTATTACAAGTTGAATGATTTATAAAGTAAGTTGTTATTTTCATAACCTATTAAATCATTATTTAAGTTGACGTGGTTCTTTACCAAAATAGGATTCACAGTTGTGTACAAAAAAACCCAGTGAACCTGTTCAAAGGTTGGACACTGATGCTGATGATGACCCATTGGGCAACCTGATTCAGAATCTCTTTTCTTTTTACAAAAAGCTGGTGGAGTTGTTGTGGGATCCTTCTAAATTTGGTCTGCCTAATGTAGTGACATCATTGTTCATAACTTTTTCTGATGTGAACGAAATCGTTTCAGGCGACAAAAGTTTAAACATATCTATCCTTCAGTTGTGGATGATGTAAGTACATTAATTTTGGTTATGTGCTTTAAATTGGTCCTTTGTTACTAGTTAACATTCAAATAGTGTTGTATTTTGGGATGTAATGTGTTAAAATTAGGTTTATAGAATAAAAAAATACAAGCTTAGGGCATGGATCGGTCTATGGATTCCTTGAGCCTCGGTTGATACACTGCGCAAAGGAAACAAGTCAAGACTGTGAAAAATACATTGAAACATGGGTCAAGGAATCACAAAGACAACTGTACCTAGGAGCTTACTTCATCAGTAACCAAAATAAATGGTTTGGAAATGTTTGCCAATTTTTCCATCATAACATTTACAAATTTTATTGATTGCAAGGCCCATTGGCAACTTGTTGTGCTATGTCCTTGGTCTTATGAAGTTGTTTTGTTTTGTTCATTACATAGGAAACCTGATATTCACATCAAAATCGTAATTAACAAGTTAGTTGAAGTAATTGATCAAAATAAGCATATATGTAAAAACCTACCCCCCATTCATGTTTTTAATGCTTCAATTCAGGGCAATGAAGACATTGAAGCCAACATTCCATGTTAAAACGTCTAATGCCATACCAAAATGGATTGAAGTCAAGGTTAGCCATTTAATGATTATTGTCTGCATAGGAATGTTATTGGCGTTCATGTGGGATAAAAAGATTACAAATTATTTCTTGTCTCATTTTAGAGTCATGTTCAAACTGGAGGCTATGAATGTGGCTATTACGTCATGCATTGGATGTGGAACATAGTCACCGGGTATGTCAAGAGTGAATGGAACAAGGTATATTACATTTTGTATGCATTGTGTTTAAACTTTTTAAACTATGAACTGACTACATCATTGATTATCTATAATTGGGTAATGTTCTTGTTTTTATGTATGATCTAGTGGTTTCTCGATTCGACGCCATTAGACATGGCGTACATAACAACAATTCGACAAAAATGGGCAGCGTATTTGTTAGAAGTTAAAAAGAAGTCGCTGACACACCATTAGATGTTATAGGACAAACTAGCAGCACAATGTATTTCATCATTATTTGAAGAGTTTACAAACATTGGCTTTCACTAATTTTAACAGTGTATTTTGGTATGTTGACTTTCATTAAATGCAAATGAATTCACAATATTTGTTTATTACTAGTTATCTTCAAAATTTATGTGGCACAGCCCTTGGTGTGTCACTACTTGGTTTTTCAGAATATAGTCATATGTGGTTGTTTGTGGATTTTGTCTCTCATATTTCTGACATGGCTTGATGTGTATCACTCAGTTTATACTGCTACAGAGAGAGATCAATATAAGAAAGCTGTAAGTATTTTATATTGATGTCAACATGAATTAATTGGTGAGTTTATGTTTTGCATTGCAAATTGGGGTCTCTACTAAGTGCGTTGATACTTTATGTTGCCTTTGTGAGTGTTTTGGACTTTTGGTTCATACTGAGAATGATGTTTTCCTGAGTTGTTACTGATTATTGGTTTAGTTATTACAATAATGTTGAGAATATTGGAAGGAAATATAAATTTTGAATTGGTAATTGGCAAGCAAACAATTGATTGCATATGGGTCTTACTCATGGGTAGGTTCTGAAGCTATTGCTGATTTTAACAAAGACATGTTTTCTTTGACATTTTAAGCAATGTGGTATAAACTGCACCTAAGCAGCTGATTGAACTAGTTAGGCCATTAATTGCCCGTGTCCTTGGGTTGAATGAAATTATATGTTTCTATGTTTCATTTTTTACTTCTAGAATACTCATTTTTTT
>CM023941.1:23244913-23328706 GCA_013407115.1 Glycine latifolia
CAAAAATATACAAGGGTATTTTTTGTAATTTTCATCCTAAGGGTATTCTAGTAATTTCTACTTTATGGAAAGAGTAATTTAGTCATTTCTCTTCAAATATACTTGTATCCAAACATCATCACATTTCCACAAGTGTTTAATAAAATCTTTAGGATGTTACACCTGCAGCTTCTCCCCTATTCTGATTTCCTAAAGCCTGAGCTAAGGCTTGGAGAGCATTAGCAATAACACGATCATTCCTACTGGCCATCACTTCCTGCGCACAACAAGAAGTGAAAACCTGGAAGGAATACACACAAAACAAACACCAAGCTACACTATATAGACTCTCTGCTGTTTGTATCCCGGAATGCTTGCCATAATGTTCCCTTGTGTTTGTCCCGAATTATACAGATGGTCAGTCTGATAACTCCCAACAAAGCATAGAAACTTATGGTATAGCAGATGTGAGAAATACAAATATACTAAGACCACAGGAATAACGACACCCTACACAAGCTCAAACATGAACAAACATAATCCAGCACAATACAACTATTCATTTCAACAATCAGACACTCAACAATCAACACAACATGCACAGAGAAACATAACAAGCTCATAACGCACTGGCCGAAAGGTCCGACCTGCTCTGATACCACTAATGTAACGACCTACCTCGTCGCTACTGTATCACTATCTCTTAATCCCGTTATTAATGCATTTTAATAAAAAGGACACCCCTTTAATTGATTATGAAAAACAGTGGTAAATTTTTTTTTTCGTGAGCACATAACAATCATCATCATAAAGTAAACACGTAAATAAGATACATATGAGACATCTCAAGTACATATATATATATATATATATATATATATATATATACACACACACACATAGACAAAACGTGGTATAGTTGTAAGTACAATTAACCATGTCTAAAATGTATTAAGTGTTTTACAAGGAACCAAGAAATTAACGACGGAGGTGTAACTGGCAAAACAATGGGGTGTAGTCATTAAAACAAGGGGTGTAACTAGCAAAACATAACTTCTGCCAGGGATCTAATCCATCGACATCTCGGGCACTCGGCGGCTCCAACCAAAATAGGTCATCTTCCCGGTCACCTACAGTTGTTTGTCTGCTCACACGAACCCTATTCGTGATCATCACAGCTACCAAACCACAAGGTACAACAAAGCAAATGGGAGTTTATCATGTTAAACAACAAATAATAAATAACATCAGTTAGGGAAGGCAATCCAAGGATCACAATATTAGCATAAGATCCAAGCATTTCATCACGCAATCAACACGGACAGTCATTCAACCACATTCCACCATTCAACTTATAATGCCTAGCATGATGCATGCTCCTTACTCATCTCTCAGCATGCCATGTGGTACCATCCCAGAAATAGTCCATCCTTGTTGAAAAGAATATGAATACTTCACACTTAACCAAGAGGGGGGGGTGAATTGGTTAAACCTTGGTGTATTAAAAAATTTCTTTAATCTAAATCAAAGTTTCTAGGATCTTTATCACTTTTCAAAACCAATAAACCTTATTCAATCAAGTAGCTCAGCCCCAAGGAATTCAATGAATCAAAACTGACTTTGTTGGTCAAGCAAATGAATCAAGAAATAATTAAAATGAAGATGATAGAGATTGAGAATCAATACACAAACAATTTATACTAGTTCACTTCAAAACCATGAAGCTACATCCAGTTTCTTCCAACCAACACTAGGTTAGAGTTCTACTATTATAATTTTTAGTTCTTACAATCAATTGGAATGTCTCCCTTTATCCACCCTAGATAAAGTATAGAAATCTAAAACCTTATTAGATTCTAAGAGACAAGAACCTGAGAACACTACTCAGTTCTTCCACCTAGAGAACCCCTTCTCTAGTTACAAGCAAGAACCCAGTTACAATAGCCAAATTACAAAGAAAATTCAAGACAAAAATTACAATCAGATTAAGAAGAGAAACAACCTGATGATCCAAAGTATGCAATGCAAGATGAAGTTACCAGATCAGGTTGAATGATTAAAAGACAATAAGCACAGCTTTCCTTAATCTTGAAATGGTTTCAAGCTCCAAGAATGACTTAAACACACATGATCAATGCACAATGGAGCAAGACACAATTAAACCCTTAGAAAACACTTTAGAATGCTCACAAAACTGTTTAAGCTCAGAAAATACGTATGGGTAATGTTCCACTAAGCTGTCAAAGCAGCTGAGCATCAATCCTATTTATAACAGCTTTTTGTAACTGCTGTAATCGATTAAACGCGCCATATAATCAATTAAAACACTTATGTAATCGATTAAATCACCATTTTAATCGATTAAAATGTTCATGAGTTTTCTGGGTTTGAATAACGAGCAAACTAATCGATTATTTCGAGCTATTATCGATTATTCCAGTAGCACTATTTTTTATAAAAAGCTTGTGTAATTGATTATGAAACATGGTAATTGATTATTCCAGTGCAACATGTTTTTGTTAAAATGTTGTGTAATCGATTACGAATCCTGGTAATCGATTATTCCAGTAGAACCATCTTTTTCAAAAAGCTTATGTAATCGATTACAAATAATTGTAATCGATTAAAGTGTTCATGAAAGCTTTTCTAGGTTTGAAAACGAAGCAAATAATCAATTAATTCGTTATGTAATCGATTATTATAGTGCACTTTGCATTTTTCCAAAAACAATTGAATCAGTTTAAAAACTTAGTCAAATTATCAAAGCCTTGTATTTTTATGAAACCAATTAAGTTAATTATGGATTAAATGAATGCAATGCACTTGGATCACCAGAATTGATTTTCTTTGACACATTTCACACTAAATTATCTTTAAGGCATCCATTGCATGTTGAAAGCTCAAAACCAATGCTTGAATCAAAGTTCCTTTGAATTCTTTAAGTAGCTCCCCCTGAATCCAACAATCTCCCCCTTTTTGGCTTTGAACATGCCAAATCTTTAATTGATTACCGGTTGGACTTGAAGTTAATTGAGGAACCAAATTGGGAAAAGCTTGAGCTTTACAAACCTGAAAATTTTCCAATTCCTTTGCCAAGAACAAGTGTTAAAAGCATCTGTGATTCATTCAGCATTCATTTACAAGATTTATAGACTTAATAAGTTCATTTTAAGCACTCAGCTCCCCCTAAATTTCACAGTCAATTCAAGTCGAATTTTAGGGGCACAATCTTGAACAAAAATAGGGTAGAACAGAGTAAGTGGCAGAGCATGTCCAAAATCAATTATTTCTCCCCCTATTTGGCTTATCAAAGTCAAAAATGTATAATGCACAACGGATATGGAGAATAGAAACACAATGGATGTTTATATATTGAGTGGGGAACCATTACAAAGCTTAAAATAAAAGATAAGAGAATAAAACACAGAGCATTAAAAGTTCAACACTCCAAAAGGCCTTTTAGAAAGATCCAGAATCATCAAACTTTAAAGTGGCCTCTATGAGATCTAGTCTATTTTTTATTTCATCTAAAGAGACACTAGTCTCAGCACTAAAATCATGATGTTTTTGAAGCAGCCCATCCATCTTCTGCAGCATCAGGGATTCGAGTTAAGTGAACATAGGCTGATTGGGGTCCCTTTCTTCATCCTCAGAAGCCTCCTCTTCAACACCAGCAGCCGTAGGAGGTTGAGGCACTGGTTGTTGACCTGTCATCACCCAACCTTGTGGTGTCTTCATCATTCCCAGCTTTGAGAGGTGCTTGTCTTGGATGAGGCTGTTACTGGAGTTTGTGTGGTCTACAACCTCATCAGAAACATCATTGTTAAAGTGATCTATGAACCTAGACACCAGAACAGGATAGGGAAAGGGGTAGTTGACTAGCCTCTTAGATTTTAACATAATTTCCTCAAATATAAGAACCCAATTCATGGGTATAGAATGCTTCAGACCATACACTAATTGTAGGTCTTCATCAGTGGCTTGGGCATGATTGGTTGCCTAGGGGTTAAGACATAGGTTATTATTGTTAGATTCAAGTGCATGAAGACTAGAAGTGTTTTGATATTTGATTCATGCCCAATCATTTGTTGATGGCATTTGTAATTTTCATTTTTGTTGTAAGCTTGGTTCATTAAAGGAAAAATCTAATAATCCTTTGCAGCTATTAAAATAAATCAAACATACATGCATTCATACTTAGGATTAAAATCACATAAGTATATACATTCATATAGAAATACATTGATAAGTTTCAAACTTGCATAAAATATTTTCTCACTGGAATAATCGATTACATAGGGAATATAATCGATTACATAAGCCTTTTGCATAATTCTGTTCAGTATGTGAAGTGATTTAATCGATTACCAATTAATCGTAATCGATTAAATATGCTAGAGGGAAACATGAACACTTCTGGAATAATCGATTACAGGTTAAGATAATCGATTACTTTGTTCATTCAAGTTTTCCAGAATGGTTATGAACATTTTAATCGATTAAATAGTCGAATTAATCGATTACTTGAGTTAAATTAATCGATTACATTAGCGAAATAATCGATTACTGACTGTTAAATCTATTTTTTTATAAATAGACATGCATTGACTCACAAACTAAGAGTTTCATAATTCGAGAGCTTTTATTACAACAATGTATTAACATTCTCTGAGTGCTCTAAAGTGAAGAAAGAGTCTTTTTCATTGGGTTGTTCATATATGTGAGAATCATGAAGCTAGAGTAAAAGAAGGAATTGCTTAGTGATCATTCATGCATTAATCAGTTGCAAGATCATTCAAGACTGCATTTTCATTCATCAACACAGGTTTTAAATTTCGTGTAATCCCTTTTCTGCTGCAAAAGGATTAAGGTGATATCCTTCTTGAATCTCTAGTTCTATTATTTGTGAGATTTCATTTGTTTTCTTTAGTTTGATTTGAATCTTTTCATGTAACAGATTTGATTTCTTTAAAGCTTTACTAGATAGGGTTTCTAGTGATTAGAACTGAGTAGGGTTCTCAGGTTCTAGGTCTTTAGATAAATCTAGAAGGGTAGATTTAGAATTTTGCCTAGGGTGGGTGAAAGAGACCTTCTTATTTGCTTGTAAAGAATATTAATCTGTTAGTGGAACTCTAATCTGATTTGGATTAGAAGGCAAACTGGATGTAGCCTCAGTGGTTGGAGGTGAACCAGTATAGATTGTGTGCATTTAATATTTGAATTGCATTTCATTTAGTTGCTTGTGATATTAGTTTGTGAATCAACTCACACTTTGATTAAGCAAATGAGTTAATTGATTGGAAAAGATAAACTGATTACTAAACTTGTTTTGTTTTAAGATACGATCTGAATTAAATCTTCCGCTGAGCTTTTGATTTTAAAGAAAAGTTTTAAAAAGGGTCAAAAACCAATTCACCCCCCCTCTTAGTTTATTAGATTAGGTATTCATTGTATTTTCAATTATGTAATGAAGCAACCTATCTTCAGGAGTCATTGGGCCAGTCTATTCCTAATTTGCATTTGGGGATTGTAACGCCTCAGATTTCCACTTTATGTTGTATTAATTTTTAATGAAAATACTTTTTCTCGTGTAAAAAAAATAACAAACTAAGTTTTACTAAAAAGGTTTCATCACTAATTAATAAAAGTTCAGTGTAATATAAAACACAATACAGTCCAATATTTGTTCTATTACATATTACAAACAACTCAAATATTGCATCATAACAAAACATCTTCATCAAAGTCCTCAATCAAAAATAGCCTGCCAATCCTTCTTTACTGTTCATCTGCTCACCCAAACCAAATCGGGGTCATAGCAGGTGTCAACCACAGACACAAAGTACAAGGTAAGTTTATGATAAACATAATTTAAGCAACAGAATATATTTAATATGCAGGTATTCATAACAACATCCTCAAAAATGCATGATTCTCTTAGACTCTTTTCATGTGCATGATTCTCTTAAACTCTTGTCATATGCATGATTCTCTTAAAACTCTTATCATGTGGTACCAACAGTCAAGATAGTCCCATCCCTGTGGCACAGAACTGAAATGATCAGTCAGGGTCTCACAGTGTTGCAACAGGATTCTCACCCACACTTCTTGTGATCATCATGGGTGGCATGATTTCCCCACTGCCAAGTCACCCCCCAGCTCAGACTTCTCTTATCTGAATGCTCGAACTCAGTTCCTGCAGCTATCTGACACCCCTCCTCTCTGAGGCAACTCTTATACCTCCTCTCTGAGGTAACTCTTATATACACCTCCTCTGTGAGGCAACTCTTATGCATATGAGACATATGAAACTGATTCACTTATGTCATAACTCTTTTCAACTCATATTTATTTTCAATATTAGTTCTTCAATCACTGTCTCATATATATTTTACTCAGAAATTCAACATAAAGTATAGAACTCAACTTTATATTCATGTACAGAATCTCAGCATATCATTCAAGTACAGAGATTCATAGAAAATACTCAACAACACATGGAATTTAGAGAAATTCATAGAAACTTTTAGCAACACATGAACTTTATAGAGATTCATGGAATCACTCAACAACACATGAACATTCAAACACTTATTCAAACATAAAAAACATTTAAACAACACTTAAACTATCTTTATCATAAAGCTTCCCTATACATACCTTGTAATCTCCTAGAAAGCTTGTTTTTCTCTTCCTACTTGGCTATCTTTTCCACGTGATTTCCCTAAGAGGTGGGGTCTCTTCTACTTGTTTTAGACTTTGAAAAAGAGAGAATGAAAGTGAAATGAAAGGTATATGAGGGAGGTAGTTCACGTGTGACTCTTGTAGAAGGGTAGTTTGAAAATGACTTCCATTTTGGACCCCCCATGCCTTTATATAGTGGTTGGAAATTAATAAAATATTCAAGGACATTTTTGCCCTTTCTAACTAATTTCCTTCATTTAGTTCCATCTTAACTTAATTTCCCTTCATTCCATTAGATTCTAACTAAATTTATCCTTATTCTTTTAGATTCCAACTAAGTTCATTATGATTCCTTTACTTTATAAAACAAATCTTCTAGATTCATTATATGCCATACAAGTGTCCTACCACTTGTTTTTATCTTAAGGCTTACCTTTACAAGTGTTCAAATTCATGAATCTTCCTCCTTATTCCTTGCTTTTCACGTGGACTATGCCTAGGCCAAGGAAAATATTTATTTTGCTTTCATTTATACATATATCATGTCATTTTGTAAATGAAGAAAATTAATCTAATTTTTATTTTTACCTTATACATGGCATTATCTAAGAGGAAGTCAAGTTCAATTTGAATTCTTCTACCTAAAGATAATATCGAATGTAATTCTAAAGTTTTCCAGAGACTTACTTTAATTACAATATAATTTGCCCATAAATAGTCTATACGGAATGTTATATAGACTTTACATATAAAGCTGCTCTTTATCTTAATTCTGACTATCCCATACTACTTTTTGACTATCAAAATTACTAAACCATTTTATTAAATAAGTCTATGCATCTTACAATCAAGAGAAAATTCCATAGATCTTGTCTATTATTTTTCCATATTTTTCTGAGGTTTGAATTCTCCTGAATAAAATTTCAAAGTTATAACCGTATAAAATTCATAGAAATCCTATTCTGAGGCTTCTTGTCACAAAGTATTTTGGTAATTTGCCATCCAAGGGCATTCTGTAATTTCATCAAGCTTTCACAAAATATCAAGGGGTGTCTTGGTAATTTTAGCCTCAAGGGTACTATGGTAATTTGTCACTCACCCTAGGGGTATGATCGTAATTTTCACCATAAAATATCTCAACAAAATATCTAAGGGTATTTGTGTAATTTTGGCTCAAGGGTATTTTTGTAATTTCCACTTTAAAATATCTAACCAAAAATATCCAAGGGCATTCTCGTCATTTTCACCTCAAGGGCATTTCTATAATTTCTGCTTCAAGGGAAGGATAATATGGTCATTTCTCTTCAAACATTTTTGTAATATTTCTAATTAATATTTCACCCAAATAATTCTAATATAGACCAATCAATTCTCACATAACCTAGCACTCACACTAATAGCTGTGCAAGAATAATTCATATAACATTTTGATCATAGTTATTGAAATTTCAGGGTGTTACAGGGATCATGAAGCATGTCCCTATAGGTATCAATTTTGTTATAGCTATCTGGGTTCTCCTCAAACTTTCTCTCACCCTCACAGATGACCCCAGCCGCTGTTTCCCACACTTCATGGGTAATCTCCATAGGGACACCCTTGACTTAGGATTTCATTGTCCCATTCATGGAACCTTTGGCACAGGTATAGAATACCTTTACCAATTCAGGGTAAAAGGTACCCTTCATCTCTAAGAACATCCTAAGACCTTGGTCTCTAGATAAGAAGGGAATTGAAAGCCTTCCCTTATAAACCAGGTTAGGTCTAGGTATTTGGGTGAGCAAACAGGTTTTGTGGCATTGAACTGAAGATAGTTCATTTTGTCTGTTTCATTGGTGAACCAAAGGTCAAGTCTATTTGGAGGAGGAGAGGGATTGGAAGAGGATTCACCAACTTTTCTCTTACCAGTCCTAACTCTTTTAGGGGTAGACATCTTAGGTAAGGATTTTAGACACACAAACACAAAGAAAACTCAGAAAAAATAGTAAGAGAGAGAAGAGGTTATGGTGCAAGATTTTCCATGGATGCAAGGCTCAATTTATAAACCAATTTGAGGCTCCTAACGTTCAAATTTTAAAAAATATAGCTGTTAGAAGTAGTTTAAGGCACTGCAGTGAGTTTAAATTCGAATTAGATTGGGTTGGGCAGTTACGATTTCCAAGAAAATCTTTCAGATTTTGCAGTAACTCCATGAATAATCGATTATTTCTTTAGAAAAATCAGTTTTACAATATGCTGTAATCGATTAATTCATGACGTAATCGATTAATTCATGAGAATACAATTGAGGAAGATGAAGAGTAATCGGTTATCCTCAAATGTAATCGATTATCTCAGTTACAAATGAAAGTTTCAACAAGTTTCTAAGCAATTTAATCGATTATTCAGTAAGGTAATCGATTATTCCAGTGGGAGTGATATTTTGTAAAACCTTTGGAAGCTTGTGTAATCGATTATTTCGTTGGTTTAATTGATTATTCCAGTGGAATGGATTTTCTGAAAAGGAATTCTATGTAGAATAATCGATTATTTTGATAGTATAATCGATTACATAAGCTAAAATTTCATTCCCAATGGCTTTTTAAATGAATTTAATATATTATTCTGAGACTTAATCGATTATCACAGTGGAATATGCAGATTGAACAGTTCTTATGCAGCACAACTTCGAATTTCAGAATGCACATGATGATTAAGCAAACATTCAAGTATTTCTCATGTTTTGGCACAAGTCAAGCATACATTAGCATATATTGGATTCATCAAGGATGCCTAGCATGTTTCTTAGAGTGTAATATCTATTTCTATCCAAGGGTTTGGTAAATATATCAGCTAATTGAAAATTAGTTTCAACAAATTCAATTTTGATGTTACCCTTTTGGATATGGTCTCTGATGAAGTGATGTCTAATTTCAATATGCTTTGTCCTGGAGTGCATGATGGGATTCTTGGAAATGTTGATGGCACTTGTATTATCACACAGTAGAGGTATTTCTTTTAGTTCAACACCAAAGTCCTGAAGTTGTTGTTTCAACCAAAGGCTTTGTGCACAACAGCTTCCAGCTGATATGTATTCTGCTTCAGCAGTGGACAATGTCACACATGATTGCTTCTTGCAGTGCCAAGAGATTAATGAGCTTCCTAGCAAGTGACAAGTTCCATTTGTGCTCTTTCTATCCAACTTGCACCCTGCAAAATCAGAATCAGAATATCCAAGTAAGCTGATAGGTGTACCTTTTGGATACCAAAGTCCAACTTTTGGTGTGGACTTGAGGTATTTGAGAATCCTCTTGACTGCTGTTAGATGAGATTCCTTGGGATTGGCTTGATATCTAGCACACAAGAAAACACTTAGCATTATATCAGGTCTACTAGCAGTGAGGTACAATAAGGAACCAATCATTCCCCTGTATTTGGATTCATCAACACTTTTGCCTTTGTCATCTATGTCAAGATAAGTAGAAGTTGCCATAGGTGTTGCAGCATCCTTGCAACTTTCCATTTCAAACTTTTTAATCATCTCTTGACAGTACTTTGGTTGACTTAGGAAGGTTCCACTCTTTAGTTGCTTGACTTGTAATCCCAAGAAGAATGTGAGTTCTCCCATCATTGACATTTCAAATTCACCCTGCATAGTAGTTGAAAATTCTTTGCACATTGATGTGTTAGTTGAACCAAAAATTATGTCATCAACATAGATTTGAACTAATAGTATATCATTTCCTTTTATCTTTATGAACAAGGTTTTATCAACTTGACCTCTTATGAAAGATTGTTCAACCAGAAATTTACTTAACCTTTCATACCAAGATCTAGGTGCTTGTTTCAAACCATACAATGCTTTTCTTAGTTTGTAAACATGATTTGGATGTTTATAATCAATAAATCCAGGAGGTTGTTCTACATAAACTTCCTCTTTAATGTATCCATTTAAGAAAGCACTTTTGACATCCATTTGAAACAATTTGAAATTCATCAAACAAGCATATGCAAGCAATAACATAATGGCTTCTAATCTGGCTACTGGAGCATAAGTTTCATCATAGTCAATGCCTTCCTCTTGGTTGTATCTCTTAGCAACAAATCTAGCTTTGTTTCTTACTATGATTCCACTTTCATCCAGCTTATTTCTAAAAACCCATTTAGTGCCAATAGGTTTATTAGTTGATGTTCTAGGGACTAATTCCCAAACTTCATTTCTTTTGAATTGATTCAACTCATCATGCATACCTATTAACCAATGTTCATCTAACAATGCTTGATAAATACTATTAGGTTCAATTTGTGAAACAAAAGCCATGTCACAACAGAGATTTTTTAATGAAGATCTAGTAGAAACTCCCTTTGAAACTTCACCAATGATGTTATCAAGGGAAAGATCTCTTGTTGTTCTCCAATCTTTAGGTACATGTCTAGGTGTTGATTGTTCTGTTTCAGCCCTTGGTTCTTCCTTTTCTTTCATCAATGAGTCATTTAATTGAATGAAATCTTCCATAGGACCTGCATCAATATCACACTTCTTTCCTCTTTAGAGGGATTGGATTCATCACAAATAACATGAACTAATTATTCTATGCATAATGTTCTTTTATTGAAAACTCTATATGCTTTGCTTTATAGTGAATATCCAAGAAAAATGGCTTCATCAACTTTGGAATCAAATTTTCCAAGTGATTCTTTGCCATTATTTAACACAAAACACTTACAGCCAAAGGTTCTCAAATGGAAAATGTTTGGTTTTCTACCCTTGTATCGCTCATAAGGAATTTTCTTTAAAATAGGCCTTATTAGTAATCTATTCAAGGTGCAGCAAACTGTACTTATAGCATCAGCCCAAAAATGTTTAGGCAAATTAGTCTCATTAAGAAGAGTTCTTGCACCTTCTTCAAGGGATCTATTTTTCCTCTCCACAACACCATTTTGTTGAGGTGTTCTTGGAGCTGAAAAATTGTGGTTGATTCATTTTCTTCACAGAATTTTTCAAAATGTTCATTTTGGAATTCTCCACCATGATCACTCCTTATTGAGATAATTTTGCTTCCTTTTTCATTTTGAATAAGTTTGGCCAATTTTCTAAAAGCATTGAAAGCATCACTCTTGGATTTCAAAAACAAAGTCCATGTGAATCTAGACTAATCATCAATAATGACAAGTCCATAATAATTGCCACCCAAACTCATAGTTCTAGAAGGACCAAACAAATCAATGTGTAGTAATTCAAGTGGTCTAGAGGTGGAAACAACATTTTTGCTTTGAAAAGAGATTTTAGTTTGTTTCCCCTTTTGACATACATCACAAAGTTTGTCCTTTTCAAACTTGAGTTTTGGTAAACCAATCACTAAGTCCTTTTTAATAAATTTGTTCATATGGTGCATGTTGATGTGATTAGCTCTCCTATGCCATAACCAAGACTCATCTAACTTACTCATTAAACATGAAGTTTTGTGAAAGAGTGCATGGTCAATAGAAAGTACATAGATATTACCTTTCCTTTTTCCTATATGGATTACTTCACCATTTTGGCCATCACATATCATACAACAATTCTCATTGAATGAAATTTTAAAACCTTTGTCAAATAGTTGGCTTATGCTTAGAAGATTGTGCTTCAAACCATCCACATAAAGAACATTGCTTATCTTGGTATTGAAGCTATCTCCAATGTTGCCTTCACCAATGATCTTACCTTTGTTGTTATCTCCATAAGTGACAAAGCCTCCATCTTTAGGAACAAGATTTATGAGCAAAGACTTGTCACCCGTCATATGTCTAGAGCATCCACTACCAAGATACCATAAAGAGGATCCAACTCTAAGACATATTTGCAAAAACTAAATCAATTTATAAAAGAAGGTACCCAATTGAGGTTGGGTCCATAGGGGTTAGTGACTTTCTTTTTCTTTTCCACCCAAATGTACTCTCCATTTGGCACATAAAATCTTCTTGCAAAGCATTTATAGGATGTGTGTCCTCTCTCCATACAATAGTTGCAAATAACAACTCTTGGTGATTTTCTAAAGAAGGCATTTTGATTGATCCTTGACTTCTTTTTATTTTTCTATTTTGGGGGCACAAATGTTGTCTTTTGGACAGATTTAGAGTTTGGTTTATTCCCCAATCCAGAAGTATCTCCAGCATATTTTTGTACACTAAGCATTTCATTGAGATCACATTTTCCTTTGTACAACTTTTGCAAGAGATCAATCAAATTGTTATTCTTTGAAAGGAGCTGCATATATTTTTCTTCTTGATTAATTCTATACTCATCAAAGACCTTTTGCAACATATCATATTTGTCAACACTTGTAGAAGAAGAAGCACATATACAACCATTTGATTTGTAACTTGAAACAAGTTTTTCATTTTCTTCTTTCAAGTTGCAAATCTCAGCCTGTAGTTCAATAATCTAAGCAAGATGATCTTCAATATTCTTTCTAAGCTTATTGTTAGATTTTGAAAGCTTTTGTGCCTCTTTATACATTTCTTGAAAAGCACTAATAGCTTGATCAAGTTCAGAATTTACCTCATCCTTTTCACTCAAGAGATCATCATCATCTTCATTGATAATGGATGTAGGACACATGTTTGCTTCCTCAATTTCAGTGGAGGATTCTGAAGTTGTTGAGTCATTTTCTTCCCAAGCTATATATGCTCTTCTAGACTTCCCTTCCTTCTTTGCTTTGTTGTCCCCTTGTTGCTTCTTCAAGTAGATTGAGCATTCAGACTTGATTTGGCCAGGTTTCCCATATTCAAAGCATGTAAAGTTGCTATCAATCTTCTTGTTGCTATTGTTGTTGTTGTTCTTGGAGTTTCTTGAGAATCTTTTGCCCTTGTTTTTCTTTAAAAACTTGCTAAACTTTTTGACTATTAAGTTCAAGTTTTCCTCATCTTCCTCATCACTTGATTCTTCCTCTTTTTCCACTTTAGATGTTGCAGCTTTTAGAGCAATCCCTTTGCCTTTTTTTTGTGCATATTCAACACAAGTTAGTTGAGACAATTCTAGTTCATATTCAAGTAACTTACCAAAAAGTGCAGCCATTGACATCTTGGACAAGTCCTTGGATTCTTTGATTGCTGTCACCTTTGGTTGCCAAGATCTAGTGAGACACTTCAAGATCTTGATGTTTAGTTCCTCAACATCAAAAGTTTTTCCAAGTCCCAAGAGATGATTGACAATGTGTGTGAATCTTGTTTGGAGCTGGGAAATGATTTCATTTGTGTTCATCTTAAACATTTCATACTCATGGATCAATGAATGCTTCCTTGATCTTCTTACTTCTTCAGTTCCTTCATAAGTAATCTCCAACATCTCCCACATCTCCTTAGTACTTGTGCATCTAACTGTTCTAAAGAATTCATCAGAGGAAAGTGCAGAGGTTATCATGTTTTTGGCCTTAAAATCATATTGAATAACCCTTTTCTCAACATCATTCATCTCATCCCATTATTTGGGAACCATATCATTACCAACAGTTTTGATGGGCACCACAGGACCTTTCTCTATTGCATTCCAAGCACCTGGGTTATTTGATTGAATAAAGATCTTCATCCTATTTTTCCAAAAACTGAAATTCTCCCCTCCAAACAAAGGAGGTATGTTTAAAGAAGCACCTTCCTTGAAAGTTATTTGTGAGGTATTCATTTTGGAAAGAAAATAGTGATCTTGAGTAACTTTCAAGAACCAGCTCTTGATACCAATTGAAAAGAATATGAATACTTCACACTTAACCAAGAAGGGGGTGAATTGGTTAAACCTTGGTATATTAAAAAATTTATTTAATCTAAATCAGAGTTTCTAGGACTTTTATCACTTTTCAAAACCAAGAAACCTTATTCAATCAAGTAGCTCAGCCCCAAGGAATTCAATGAATCAAAATGACTTTGTTGGTCAAGCAAATGAATCAAGAAACAATTAAAATGAAGATGATAGAGATTGAGAATCAATACACAAACAATTTATACTGGTTCACTTCAAAACCATGAAGCTACATCCAGTTTCTTCCAACCAACACTAGGTTAGAGTTCCACTATTATAATTTTTAGTTCTTACAATCAATTGCAATGTCTCCCTTTATCAACCCTAGATAAAGTACAAAAATCTAAAACCCTATTAGATTCTAAGAGAAAAGAACCTGAGAACACTACTCAGTTCTTCCACCTAGAGAACCCCTTCTCTAGTTACAAGCAAGAACCCAATTACAATAGCCAAATTACAAATAAAATTCAAGACAAAAATTACAATCAGATTAAGGAGAGAAACAACCTGATGATCCAAAGTATGCAATGCAAGATGAAGTTACCAGATCAGGTTGAATGATTAAAAGACAATAAGCACATATTTCCTTAATCTTGAAATGGTTTCAAGCTCCAAGAATGACTTAAACACACATGACCAATGCACAATGGAGCAAGACACAATTAAACCCTTAGAAAACACTTTAGAATGCTCACAAAACTGTTTAAGCTCAGAAAATACGTATGGGTAATGTTCTACTAAGCTGTCAAAGCAGTTGAGCATCAATCCTATTTATAACAGCTTTTTGTAACTGTCTGTAATCGATTAAACGCGCCATATAATTGATTAAAACACTTATGTAATCAATTAAATCACCATTTTAATCGATTAAAATATTCATGAGTTTTTTGGGTTTGAATAACGAGCAAACTAATCGATTATTTCGAGCTATAATTGTAACGACCCGTATATATCCGGTTCATTAACATTGATTTATGGTCATAAAGCGCAGCAATTATCACAGATAATTAATTCGGAAGCGATAACTAAAATGACATCATCAACCGTCATTAACAACACCCACTATACATCATATATGGTGAATTCTCATGATATACAATGTGTATACATAACAAAACTATACAATTCCCTCTCAGGGTACAAAATAATAGGCATAAAAACAAAAGTAGAGCTAACATGCTCTTCAACACTATGCCTAAGATTCTCACAAAACCTACCCCTGCTCGGGCCTCTTGCCCTAGGATCTCTCAGCTGCTCCCTGAGTGTCACCTGCAAAAACATAACCCCCAACAGGGGTGAGATAACAATCTCAGTAAACTCAGGGTCCTTGGAGGTCTTTCCTCCCCCTGGTTCACTTCCATGCATATAATATCAAAATTGGCATTACAACTAGCCATCACAATTCTCACATCCTAACAACACATATACATATGTCTCAAGGGTTTATCAATACCCTTTTCATAACATACATCATCATCATTGAGCCATCACGACCCTCCACAGTTCATAACACAATTAAAACACAATCACATGTACATGGCATATATATATACATATATCATTTATCAATTCCTGAGGAAGCTACATCCACCTATGTGGGCACATCTCACATCAAGACTCCCTATCATTAGCCTGAGGAAGCTACATCCACCTATGTAGGCACATCTCACATCAGGACTCCCTATCATTAGCCTGAGGAAGCTACATCCACGTATGTGGGCACATTTCACATCAGGGCTCCTACCCTTAGCCTGAGAAAGCTACATCCACGTATGTGGGCACATTTCACATAAGGACTTACGTCACATAAGCCTATTCTACCTCCAACCTATCACCACATATACCTCATAGAGGTTCTCACTAACACAATACACTATCCTAGTGTATATCTCATTCAACATCATCTTAATCGCCCACAATATATCATTTACTCAGATGTCTACGCATATAGGCATCATATACATGCCTCAATCACAATCACTAACAGGACTTACTCAAACATGTACATTCTATTCTATTCTATTCTACTGTCCAGAGAAATCTCACTAATCAACACATATAACCTCAATCTATGTATATCAAGTACATGGTTTCAAGCCAAATAGTAACACACAATTTCAATATACATGCATTAACTCATACAATGACCATCACTCTCACTGGAGTATGGTGGAACACAATCAGTGGGAAACACTCCCAAGAACAAAGAGCTTACCTCCTCTCAGCACTGTACCGGCTTTCCTGGATCCGTGGTCACCACCACCAGTGATGTCTGTATCACGCCCTACACAAGGCATACAACAATCAATCAATAACGGTCCTCAACCGTTGGAATGAAAGGAAACTCTATTCCTTTCCATAACAGCCTCTCTGTTCTCTATCTTAAGGTTATCAGACCTCATCACCTCAAAGGCGCTCCACAGACCCTCAACAGGATCTATCTCGGCCTATCTAACGTACTAGAGTCTCCCAAAGACTCTGCACAAGTCAATTCTATCAGTTCAATTGCCTTCATCCAGGCCAAATATCAACATTTATCAAGTTTACCAGAACGACTATTTCAACACATATTCACCGTTTATTTAGCCTCCTGAACAGTCGAGTTTCTTACCTCTAAACAGTCGAGGAAAGTTAGAGGATAGCTTTTCCAAGCTTAAACGCCTCTGAAATGCCTCCTTTCTTCTCAAATCCAAGCTCTGAGGATATTCCCTAGAGAACAGGATTTCTCCGATTGGCTACCTTTTCGAGAGATTGAAACTAGGATCTAGCTCATCTCGAGGTTCTAATCACTTTCCTAGTTGGTTATCAAGTGTTTAGGTCAAAGGATAAGCGGGTATGAAGCTTTCCAACTCATCAATGGAGGAAAAAGGCTTAAGGAAGAAGAAAACCAAGTTTTGCCCCAAAAATTCGTGAAAATGGCTTTATATAGGGTGCCTGCCCGAGATTTGGCGCTCCTGGCGCCATTTTCACGCCTCCAGCGCCAATTTCCAGCATCTGTGGCGCCAACGGCGCCATTCTGGCGCTAACGGCGCCAGAAAATCCGTCGCAAAATCCGTCGCTAATTCCGTCGCAAAATCCGTCGCTAACGCTTTTTCTGACGGAATATAGCAAATTTAAACTTTTCTCTCTTTTTCTTCTATTTGTTTAACCTTGGTTATTATAATAATCGATTATTCCATTAGCACTCTTTTTTATAAAAAGCTTGTGTAATCGATTACGAAACATGGTAATCGATTATTCCAGTGCAACATGTTTTCTTAAAACGTTGTGTAATCGATTACGAATCCTGGTAATCGATTATTCCAGTAAAACCATCTTTTTCAAAAAGCTTATGTAATCGATTACAAATAATGGTAATCGATTAAAGTGTTCATGAAAGCTTTTCCAGGTTTGAAAACGAAGCAAATAATCGATTAATTCGTTATGTAATCGATTATTACAGTGCACTTTGCATTTTTCCAAAAACAATTGAATCAGTTTAAAAACTTAGTCAAATTATCAAAGCCTTGTATTTTTATGAAACCAATTAAGTTAATTATGGATTAAATGAATGCAATGCACTTGGATCACCAGAATTGCTTTTCTTTGACACATTTCACACTAAATTATCTTCAAGGCATCCATTGCATGTTGAAAGCTCAAAACCAATGCTTGAATCAAAGTTCCTTTGCATTCTTTAAGTAGCTCCCCCTGAATCCAACACTTGTGGTCCTGATGATGCAGTAGCTTGTCAGGGTCACTTTGTCATGCACAGGTTGCTCCTCCCCAGTAGTGATCAGCATTCGAGTGTCAGAAGGAGTTCCTAACAGAGGTGGCCCCCTAGTAGCTCGGTACCCTATAGCCAATCGTCCTATTTTTGTCATGCAAATGTCGTATTTCCCATGGGCACCATCAATGCATGACCCAGTTAGGAACAACACGCCCTGGATAGGTTAATACATTATGCACCCCCATGTACATACATACCATCAAAAACACGGGCTACCCTACATGTGCTTATCGATGCACTGACCGCGGTCCTTGCAAGGTTAATCACCCGGTCCCAGCATGTCACGTGTCTATACATAGCCTATCACCACGGCACCATCAATGTATGACCCAGTTAGGAACAACACGTCCCGGATAGGATACTCGTCATATACCCCTATGGGTATCTATGTATATCCACCTGCATTTGATAACCATGGGCATCATCAATGTATGACCCAGCCAGGAACAACCCGTCCTGGATAGGATACGTCATACACCCCCCATGGTATCAATGCATACGTCATCCGCGTTCGATAACCATGGGCAGCATCAATGTATGACCCAACAGGAACAACCCGTCCTGGATAGGATACTCGCTATACACTCCCCATGGTATCAATGCATAAATAATCATCTCAAGCCATCTTATAGGAAGACCTCAACTGTCATCAACATAATCACATACGTTCCTTACACGTTATACACAAACACCACCTTAACTAGTGAGCCAGTGTGGAGTATTAGGTGTCTGGGTTGGCACCTAAGTATAAAGGTTTTTGATGTAAGAATCCGAACAAGGTCGAATGAGGGCGGACAAGGTCGAATGAGGGCGGACCTTGGACTAGCAAACACCAAGGACGGACCCAGCACTATGCAATCGATTACATAAGCTTTTGTAATCGATTAAAAACAGACATCACAAGCCCGACAGCTCTAAAGGAAGGAACGAGCTTAACCGATTTAAAGAAAGAATAGGCACGGGAAAGGAACCTAGTATCCCTAAAGAAAAGAAAGCAAGTTCAACAACTCAAGAGAAGGAACGAACTCGGGAAAGGAACCTTGTCGTTCTAAAGAAAAGGACACGAGCTCAACCGAGTAGGGAAACTCAGTTTCTCTTTTATCGAGAAGATACGAGCTCATCCGAGTTAGGGGAACCCGATGACTTTTATACCGAGGAAACACGAGCTCATCCAAGTTAGGGAACTCGATGACTCTTTTCCCAAAAGGACACGGGCTTAATAGTTCTAAGGGAACAACCCCGGGTAAGGAACCCGGTATCTGACATTCGCCAACAATTGACTATTAAGAGTCACATCCCATACATATATACTCTATGTAGTGAGCTCAGCCTGGCATACCCAACCCAGTATCCGACACCTTCACGAACCCTACTAAAAAGGTGTTTTGGGAGTTTACAGAATCAAAATACCGACTTCACACGCATGCATGGTGAGTTCTTACGCATCAACTCTCCCCACAAGAACACCATCAAACTCTTCACACAAATACCAACCAACAATCATAAAACACATCACGTCCTGTTCATTAAAAGACATAGCTTCTCTAGGAAAAAACACCCTCTGTTGCGCACTCTACTGCTTATAAACACGACTGACAATGCATGTCCACTTAACGTGCACGACCATCAACCACAGAACAGCAGAGTTGATTTACGTCTAACATCCATCAAGCACGTATACCAAGGCAGAACAGTACCAAACAATAATTACCAAAATAAACCAAATAATCACGCATTACACACACAAAACGTCTAGCTCAGCACACTCAGAAATCTGAGGTGTTACATGTTGCATTCCATCAAGTGGCTAACATTCATTTTGAACTCCATGAGTCAACTACGAACTTGAATACCAGTTTGGCAACTATGGGTTTAGAAATGAAGCTCAACTATGACAAGTATTGAGGTAATATTGATAACATGAATTAACTATTGTAGTTTGTAGTGATCCGCCTCTTCGCTACGGTATCACTAACTCTAATCGTGCAATTTCAAATTTCAAATGAAAACTCCATTAATTTGATTATGAAAACGGTGGTAAATTTTTTGCGATAATACACTTGCCATACAATGATCAAATATATATAAATATATAAATAAATACATGTACATGTATATCTTAAACCATCACATATCAAGACATAATTTAGTTTTATCTACAAGTTTTTATACTTAGAATTTTACATGTCCAACAAAAGAATCAAGGGACTAACTAAGAAAGAGTTTATTAACAAAACACAACTCTTTTTCAAAAAGAATTCCAACGTCATCACGTCAGCTTGGCGGCTCCAACAAAAAGAATTTTCCCTCCAAGGTCACCTAATGGTGCTCATCTGGTCACATGAATGAAAGTTTGCGATCATCACAGGTACCAACCACACGGTACAAAAACAAAAGCAAGGGTGAGTTTATTATACACAAACAACATACATCAGATGACAATAATTAGAAAGGAAACCAACAATAACAACCACTATCATTCTCAATAATTTATCAATTCAATACACACTCAACAAACCAATCATCCACTTCATTTAAAAAATCAAAACAATCATGCTTAGAATGATGCATGCTTCTGATTTCACTCTCACCATGCAATATGATACCATACTCATGGAAATAGCATCTCTTAGGAAAAATGATTTAGACGCTTATCAGGTCACCTTGTCGTGCACTGGTCATTCCCCCCATGGTGATCAACCAGGAGTCACAAGGGAATTCTAAACCTGATGGCCCCTTAGTACCTATGATTTTAGCCCATAAAAACTCACAGGTACGTGTTGCCTTCATTCTATTTCCATCCATGCAATTGTGAAGTATGAAACATGGACACCATCAATGCATGACCATGGCTAGGAACAAATCCTTCCTCGCAAGGATAACCAGTCATGCACCCCCATGTACATACACAACATACAAATATGGGCTCATTGATGCACTGACCTTGGCTAGGAACAAATCCTTCCTCGCAAGGGTAACCAACAGGTCATTGCACCCCACGTGTACATACATAACATACAACCATGGGCACCATCAATGCATGACCATGGCTATGAACAAATCCTTGCTCATAAGGATAACCGGTATGCACCCCTATGGGTATCTGTGTGTATAGACATCATACAATGACATTGTCTACATCAACATTATCTCTCATCAATGTCATTATCAATATCAACATGATGTCATCTCAATGTCATCAATAACATCACATCATTTCATTTCAACATCATCATCATAAACATCAATATCATCTTATTCCAACATTATCAACCACATTAACATTATCTCATATCAACATCAACAACCACATAAGCTTTATCTCATATCAACATCATCAACCACTTCAATGGCATATCAGTTTCAATATCATCCACAACATCAATAATAAATTCATCGAATCCCATTAGTTAAAAACTCATTTTGTCTTGAAAACGAGCACACAACAGGAACTAACAGACAATAACAATAATTATACCGCATCCCATTAGTTAAAAAGGAAACTTAAATTTTCTTGAAAACCAGCACACAATAGGGACATGCAGATATCTCAATAATTGGGCTCCCTAGCCCCCAACTTTAGTGTCAAAACTATAACGAAGGAATAAACTCCCCTTACCTAACTATAGATTCTCCTGTTAAATCCTCGCAGTGTTGTTTTGAGATCCTTCAAATACGCGTATTTTTGTCCAAACGCAAAGCTCTATATATCAAATCAAAGACTTTAGTATAGGTTTCCAACGCAAGGTCAATATTAACATTTGGGGTTAAATACCCACTCAATTCTAAAAGGGGTTAAAATGGTGTTTTTAGGAGTCCACATTAAAAGACATTATTTTGAAATTTCGATCACACCAGTGTGACCGGGGCTCAAGGAAGATCACAGAAATGACATCAATTTTATAAAGAGGAAACTTTTACAACATCTCATTTTTAAAGGATTTTCAAAGAAAGTGTAAAACTCCCAATAACGGTACCCAAAACACAAGAGACACTAAGAGAAGCTTAAACTAGCTAGAGAAGACAAACGAAACTAGGTTACCTCAAGAAACCAAGAAAGAAGGGTTTGGAGGCTCCATTCTCTACTGAAACTTCAAGTGAAGTTTCATAGATTTCACTTCGTTTAAGAGGTTCTTCTCCGTGCCATGGTCCAGTGGCATGCAATGGCGGCCCGTGGTGGTCATCGATGGTCGTGGGTGGTGGAAAAGGAGGTTCTAAGGTTTGAGTGTGAGTTTAGAGAGAGAAAGGGAAGTGAAATTGCGTTTCTACGCTGCTGGTGCATATTTATAATCCGATAGTCTCGCTTAGCACAACAACATGTCTCGCTTAGTGTGACCAATCTCACTCAGGGCAATTTCCTCTCTGTCAGGAAATATCTGGGAACTGCGCTCAGCGCGATAGCATGTCTCGCTCAGCGCACTGGTCGTGCTTAGTGTGGAATCACAAGTTGTAATTTTGAATATCCCAATGGTCAGAATATAAAGAGATGGGTTGTGAAGCCATTGTCAAAATTTTAAGGCGACCCAATGGTTAATGAATCCGGGATTGTAGTTTTACCGAAGCAGGTTATGGATCAAACTATCAATCTCGCATTACAAACATAAATAAAACAACTTCGCATAGTGTAATATCCACACAACAAACCAACTAATCCAAACTTATCAAACAATCAAATAACACAACAAATACATCAAATATCTATTTTATGTGATCAAAATTTCATGGTGTTACAATTCTCCCACCCTTTTTGAAATTTTGTCCCCAAAATTTACCTGACTCAAACAAGGCTGGATAGGCTTCTCGCATCTGACTCTTTAGTTCCCATATTGCATCTTCCCCTGATGTACCTCCCTAGATAATCTTGACCAACAAAATCTCTTTTCCCCTTAAGTGCTTCGTTTGCCGATCCTCAATCCTAAAAGGCAATGTTTCATATGTCAATTTTTCTTTTACTTGAATGCCATCTAACTCAATCACATGAGAAGGATCATGGATATATTTACAGAGTTAGGACACATGAAAGACATTGTGGAGATTAGAAAGGGACGGGGGTAATGCAATTTGATATGCTATAGGGCCGACTCTTTTGAGAATTTGGAAGGAACCAATAAAACGAGGTGTGAGTTTTTGGGATTTTAAGGCTTGACCAACCCCGATCCATGGAGTGACTCTCAGGAATACATGATCACAACCTCAAATTTTAGGTCTTTCCTCCTTTTGTCCTGGTAAATCTTCTGCCTACTCTGAGCACTCCTCATTCTCTCTTGGATTAACTTGACCTTCTTAGTGGTTTGTTGTACCAATTCAGGTCCTAAAATGAGGTTCTCTCCAGGTTCTAGCCAACACAAGGGTGTCCTACACCTCCTACCATACAAAGCTTCATAGGGAGCCATGCCAATGGTAGAGTGAAAACTATTGTTATAGGTAAACTCTATTAACTACAGAAAACTCTCCCAACTGCCTTTTTGTTCGAAAACACACGCCTTCAAAAGGTCATCTAGAGATTGAATGGTCCATTCAGTCTGACCATCAATTTGAGGGTGATAGGCTGAACTTAGCCTAAGCTTGGTTCTCAACACTTTGTTCAGACTCTCCCAAAATCTAGAGGTTAATGTAGGATCTCTATCAGATACTATGCTAGACGGCACACCATGTAATCTAATAATCTCACTAATATATAGGGAGGTCAACTTCTCCAAGGAGAACCTGATATTGATGGGAATAAAGTGAGTAGATTTGGTCAACATGTCAACAATAACCCAGATAGAATCTAAACCTCTCGGGGTCCTAGGTAGTCCTACAACAAAATCCATGGAAATATTGTCCTACTTCCACTAGGGTATTCCTAAAGGTTGCAACTTACCTGAGGGTCTCTGATGTTCTATCTTAGCCTTTTGATAGACTAAACATGCATATACAAACTCACTAACCTCTTTCTTCATGTTTGGCCACCAAAACATTGTCTTGAGATCCTGATACATCTTGGTAGCACCAGGGTGGATGCTCAAATTGCTCCTATGTCCTTCCTCTAAGATCATCTTCCTAAGCTAAGGTACATTGGGGACATAGATTCTATCTTGAAGTCTCAGAACTTCATCTAATCCCACATTGAAACTACTATCTCTCCCTGATGCTATGGCTTCTAACTGAGTCCTCAGAAAATGATCAGACATCTAGCCCTCTCTGATCTCTCCTAGCAAGTCACTAGTAATCCTCAAAGCTCCTAGTCTCACACTATTAGGGGTAACCTCACACCAAGGCTAAGGTCCCTAAATTTTCCTAAGAGATCCAATTCCCTAACAATCAGAGTAGATACCTGTAGGGACTTCCTACTCAAAGCATCAACCACTACATTGGCTTTGCTAGGATGATAGCTAAGCTTAAAATCATAGTCCTTAAGAAACTCTAACCATCTCCTCTGACACATGTTCAACTCTTTCTGACTAAATAGATACTTAAGGCTTTTATGATCACTAAACACTTCAAACTTAGAGCCAAAAAGTGTTGGATACAAGGGGAGCTGGGAAGAAGATCAAGTAAGGAATGAAGCCTTTGCTTAAAAGTATTTTACCTTTTTACATGCCTATCAATTGAAGGCATTTGTAATTTGTTAAGTTTTTCAAGAGGGTTATCTTGTGATCCTTGCATTGCATAAGCATATTCACATACATACATTCATGACTTAAGAAAAGCATATAAAGTTACATGTTTGCATTTAGAAAGAAATTCCTCATGATTTAAGACTTTGGAAAAACATTTGTGCACTGCTTTAATCGATTACCAGCTTGTGCAATCTATTAAAAAGTCTTGAAGAACACTTTAATCGATTACCATTCAATAGTAATCAATTACACATGCTTATTTCAAAAATCATGTTGGACTGCCTTAATCGATTACCATTAATCGTAATCGATTACACAGGCTTATTCTCAAAGTAATGTAGGACTGCCTTAATCGATTACCACTAATCGTAATCGATTACATGAGCTTATTTCAAAATTGACATGAACTGCCTTAATCAATTACAGGTCATTTTAATCAATTACATTATTCTTAACATTTTTCCAGATTGGTTCAATAACACTTTAATCAATTATTTGGCATATTAATCTATTACATTTGTTAAAATAATCAATCACTGTAACGTTTTAATCAATTACATGCAATTAAATATGTTTTCTATATAAAGCTATTGGGTCTGTGCTATAGTAACAAGTCAAGTATTATGAGTTTACGAAATTCCCAATAATCCAAAAGCTTTCAAAGGTTCAAGAAATAGATTTTCTGAAGTGTCAATCATCTTTTTTCAAATCACAAGTACACATGCTTCGTTGATGATGATGTTGTAAACAAGATTCAACAAGAATTGTCAAGAGAGTTAGTTTTCATAATTTGCATTCATACAACCTGATTTGATTGGTAATATTCATTCATTCATCTACTAAGGATCAGAAGGTTGTATCTCTCTTGAACTCTTACATTGTTTTGATTTGTATCTTTTAATTTTGTAAGTGCTAAGATCAAATAGTTTTCTTTCAAGCTTTCTAGGGTAGTGTTCTCTAGAGGGAAAGAACTGAGTAGGATTCTCAGGTTCTTTGTGATTAGAAGTCTAATAGGGTGTTAGATTTCAAGTTCTTTATCTAGGTTTGATAAAGGCAATCACATGTAATAGCTTGTAAAGAACATATTTGATTTATGGAACTCTAATTAGTTTTGGTTAGAAGACACTAGATATAGCTTCTCTTTTGAGGGGTGAACCAATATAGATTTGGTGTTATACTTGTTTCTATATCTTGTTATCTGAATCTAACTTGTCTTGTGGTTTATCTCTTTCAAGATCAACAAAAAAAGTTTCTGAAATTGCTTAAGGTGAAGGGTGAGTTTTAATTGATTAAAAATTGAAGTTTTTACTAAGCTATATTTGTGATACGATCTAAATTTCGTTGCTGGTGTTTCAAAGAATTTTTAAAGTCTAAGTTTTAACCAATTCGCCCCCTTCTTGATTAATTGTTTGTGTTCATCCTTGTTTTCAATTGGTATCAAGAGCTGGTTCTTGAAAGTTATTCAAGATCACTATCTTTTCAAGAAAATGAATACCACACAAATTACTTTCAAGGAGGGTGCCTCCCTCAATCGTCCTCCGAGAGCATTTCAGTTTTTGAAAAAATCGTATGCAGATTTTTATTCAATCAAATGACCCTGGAGCTTGGAATGCAATTGAAAAAAGGTCCTTTGATCCCTACAAAAACTGTTGATAATGAAAGAATTCCCAAGGAGTGGGATGAGATGACAGATGCAGAAAAAAGACTTATGCAGTATGATTTTAAAGCTAAAAACGTGATTACATTTGCTCTTTCTTCTGACGAATTCTTTAGAAATGTTAAGTGTACATGTAGGAGATGTTGGAAGTAACTCATGAAGGAACAAACGAAGTAAGAAGTTCAAGGAAGTATGCCTTGATTCATGAATATGAAATGTTCAAAATGAGCAACACATAAAACATTTTTCAGCTGCAAACCAGGTTCACTCACATTGTCAACCATCTTCTTGGTCTTAGGAAGATTTTTTATGCTGAAGAATTGAACATCAAAATCTTGAAGTGTCTTATAGGACCTTGACAACCAAAAGTTACAACAATCAATGAATCAAAAGATCTATCCAAGATATCTATGATCATACTTTTTGGTAAGCTTCTTGAGTATGAACCTAATAGTGAAGAAATTCAGCAAGTTCATGAGAAGAAACGAAAACAAGAAGTTGTCAAAGTTCAACAGGAAAATGACAGCAACAACAACAACACCACAACCTCCAACTTCACTGGTTGTGAATGTGGTAAACTTGGCCACATCAAATTAGAATGTCCAATCTTTTTGAAGAAGCAATTAGGTGAGAAGAAGTCAAAAAAAGAAGGGAAGCCAAAGAAGGCATACATAGCATGGGAAGATAATGATTCAATAACTTCCAAGTCAACTAGTGAAAATGAAGAAGCAAATGTGTGGAGATTGTGTGTAGTATTTTGTTGTGTGTAGTATTTGTGCGGAGATTTCCTCCACACTTCACTTTGATTATGTTGCAGGTACAAATACAAATTCTGATTCTCCTATCTCCCTTCCCTCAGCCCCCAACCTTTCCTTGACTTCCACCATTCAGCCACCTTCTTTGGAGCTGAAGTCATTACCTGAGCACCTTAAATATGCATATTTAGATGATGTTCAGAAGCTTCTAGTCATCAAATCTAGCATTCTATCACTTGAGCATGAAGAGAATTTTATACATGTTTGAGAGGTTACAAAAAGACCATTGGATAAACACTTGTTGACCTTCCTAGAATAAATCCTTCCATTTGCATGCATCAGATACTCTTGGAAGATGATTCTAGGCCAGTGAGGTAGCCACAGAGGAGGGTCAATCCCACTATTCTTGATGTGGTGAAGAAAGAAGTGATGAAGTTACTAGCTACAGGGATCATCTATCCCATTTCAGATAGCACTTAGGTTTCACCTGTCCAAGTGGTCCCTAAGAAGTCGGGTACCACTGTTGTGAAAAACCAGGATAATGAGTTGATTCTGACTTGAGTAGCCAACAATTGACGAGTTTGCATTGACTACATGAGACTTAATCAGGCAACTCGCAAGGACCATTTCCCTCTCATTTTAATTGACCAGGTTATGGAGAGGTTGGCAGGTAAATCACATTATTGCTTTATTACTTATAGGTCTTATGCACTTTGAATCCGACTATTTGTATAGCTCTAATTATTACATTGTTGTGACTATTGTGTATGTGTTTGTTAGACATGGTGCTTATTAAATTAATTAACCAATTAATCCATCACTTATAGGTCAAATAGAGAAACTAGTAAATAAATATATGTCAAGAGAATAGATAATGACCATTGCCACAACTACAACTACAGCAAAATCCTCATAACAAGTCAATATTTATGGTGGAAATTTCCAATTTTAAGTCCTAAACTTGAAACTATCGATATATTCATTTTACCATTGCATCCATAATGCATGGTACAATAATTCCTAGTTTGTCATAAAAATATCTCATCCAAAGTTCCTAGTGTATGTAGTGTAAAACATAACCAAAAATAGATAATAAAGCCATGATTGTGATAGGATGCAACAAAAAAGAAGGAAAATACTTAACATATACCTATTTTTTCCTCTTTTTTTTATCATATTATTTGTCACTACTCACATTATTTTCTCTCTATCTCTCTTGTTCCAATTATGTTTATCATTACTCAAATAACAAAGTGTGCATTGTACGTATGACTAACATGTTTTTGAGTCTATTGCTAAAGCTGTTGCATGGTTTACCATCATTCCAGGGATAAAAGGGAAGTTGGCAAGTAAAGGTTTGGAATTGTACACCTTAAAAAGGTTCCCTGGCCATCATTCATTCTTATTCCTTCACGTGTCCCCCAAAACTACACAAGGAATCCCAGTCACTACCCTCCTACATAACCCTCAACCATAAACATATTCTCGTTTATCCTAAATTATTATTCAACTCCCTTTCCATTTGGAACAATGGAATCTCGTGCCTCCAATTCCAATTCTCCATACCATTACCATTAAATGTCCTGAAGTTGCATAACTGTAAGTTGTATGATGAAATACAATATGTTGGTTTCAAAGAAGTCACTTGAAGAATGGACAGGAGATCAAGCTTGGTTTTGAGCTTCAACATATCTTGAAGACTTGAAGAATAACTTGTGATTAATTGTAAAGAAAGAAGCATCTCTGGTGATCCAAGTGCATTGCATTCATATCATTCATTTAGATTTTCAATTAGAGTCATAGAATTCACAAGGTTTTGATAATTTGATTAAAGTTTAAATTGAAACAAAGGTTTTTGGAAAAATACTGTTTTACACTATTTTAATCTATTACCTACGCATATAATCGATTACTTTGTTCTTAGCTCTTTCTGGAAAACTTATCAAGAACAATGCAATCGATTACGTATCGGATTAATCGATTATTTGACCTTAGTTTACATATAAACAGCCTTGATAAACATTTTAATCGATTACCAATAGACTGTAATCGATTACAAAGGCCAAATAGAAAAACCATAGCTCACTGCCTTAATCGATTACCAATACTTCTAATCAATTACATTATAAACTTTTGCTTAACTATTTGTTATACAATAATCGATTACCAAAATCCATAATCGATTACATAGTTCATTTGGCTATTCCTTGTTTTATGAAGCTGTCTGTCTTAATCGATTACACAATATGGTAATTGATTACACAGTGCATTTTAAGTTACATTCTAAACTTCAAGTTTTCTAGAGCTCACTGTGTTAATCGATTACAAGACGGAATAATTGATTAATTGGTTCGTTGCCCATGCCCAGAATTTTGTTAAACAAATTAATCGATTACATATGCTATTTAATCGATTACATATGAAAAATAATCAATTATTGGGCGTGTTTAATCGATTACTGACAGTTATAAAAGTCTGTTATAAATAGAACCTTTACTGTGCTTGATTAGGAGCTTGTCAATTTCAAATTATGAGCTAACATAAAACATTCTAAATACATTCTTGGGGATTTCTGGGTTCTGGGTGTTCTTGCTTACATTAAAACATCTATGGGTTATTGATTGATTCTTGAAGTAAGAAGTTTCTTTTCAAAGCTTAAGGAATGAGTTGTTCTGAGTTTTGTGTTCATCTTTAAACCTGATTCATTCATTCATATGCATCATCATTCATTGGATCATAAGGTGAATTATTTCCTTAGCTTTGGGTTTGTAACTCTGTTTTGAATTGTATTTGAATTTCTATTGTAATTGGGTTTCTTACTTGTAATCTAGAGAAAGGGTTTCTCTAGGGGTGTACTGAGTAGTGTTCTCAGTGGGTTGGTCTCTAAGAACCTAATAGGGTTTTAGGTTTCTGAACTTTATCTAGGGTTGATAAAGGGAGACTTTGTAATTACTTGTAAGACTGAAAATTGCAATAGTGGAACTCCATTCTAGTGTTGAGTGGAAGAAAACTGGATGTAGCTTCATAGTATTTGAAGTGAACCAGTATAAATCTCTTGTGTCTTGTGTTTAAATTCGTGGTTGCTTATTTCCCATATATATTGATTGTCTTGTATTGCTTATCAACTTATTCTTGAACAATTGAATACTTTGGACTGAGCATTTGATTGAATAAATATTCTTGGTTTCAAAAGTGATAAAGATCCTAAGGTAAAACTCTGATTGTGTTAAAGAAAATTTTAATTTACCAAGCCTAACCAATTCACCCCCCCCCCTCTTGGTTAAGTGTGAAGTTTTCCTATCTTTTACACAATATTGCATTCCAATTATTAAATTCAGAAGCATTCTCTATCATAAAAATTTATAGCATAATTCATTAAAGAGAAAGTACAGAAAAAAGCACAGGATATGATATCAGCACAACACAGTCTTTATAACCCCTTTTTATTTAAAACTTTCATATTCTAAGAACTTCATTATTCTTTTCTTAGAAGGGGATGATATCTGCAAACAAATTATCAATTATATTGGAATATACTCCCGAGTAACCAAACTGTACATAACTCAAAATATTACTTAATGTCGCAAAACAAAATATTTGGAATATACATGAACAATTTGTGCTTTCAAACAAATAAATATAATTACAAATTCAGTACAATCCTGAATTTTGGCTTCCCACCATTCATCACTAGCAGCAATGGTTTTCTTCTCTCCATCCCAGCCAAGACTAGTGTCTTTCCCAATAAGCTTAGCCCATAATTGCCATTCCTTTTTTAAAGAACCTCACCTATTTCTGAATTGTTTATATTCATATGTCAAATTTGTTGCCTTATTGAACTTTTCTACAATATTTGCCGAACCAAGCTTAGTGAAGTAGTTATGAGGTTTATTTCCTGCATTCACCTCTTCTATGCACACTTTCAGCAAAATCTCAATATTTTTTATCACACCATTATGCTTTCTTTCTTTTCACAGGAACTTGATTGAGAGAAATTTCACAAGCTTAAGAAATAGAAACAATGGAAATATTCAAGAATATTTAGGAAACACCTCACAATCTCCACAATAATATATTCAAGGGGTCAAAATTCATAATAATTAATGAGACAAACAAAAGCATAAGCCTAATCCATAATAATTCAAAATTTAACGGGAAGAAAAAGAAATTGATGAAGAAATTGTTAACCTATGATGTTAACAAACGAAGAAGAAGGATGATCTGAAGAGAAGTAAAAAAAAAAAACAGAAGAGAGATTGAGGAACAAAGGAGCGAGGAAGACACAGAACTTCAAAGGAGCAAGAGAGAGAAACCAATTGCATGTTGAGGATTCAGAAAATGTGGAGGGCATGCTTTGTCATTTTGAAATTTTTTTGAGGACATTATTGTCCAAGCATAATTTAGGGAACAAATTCCCAAAAACTAACCATTTCATAAGTTGGAAATTTGAACTTTTAAAGAAGGTCTGCTGACAACTCTTAGTTTTGTAAAAGTTAAAAAAATTTAATAACCAAACACTCTTAAAAAATAAAAAAGACATTTTTCTAGTAGATAAGATGCTAGAAGGTCTTTTAGGCTGCATCCAAATGGGCACTACATCTCTCTCTCTCTATATGATTGTTCTGTCATTGAGAACAACAATGTCTAGATAAATAGCTAGTATGTTAATCTTGGATCAATTGCTCTCTCTAAGGTATCTATGGATGAAATACCCCTCAATCAAGCAGATCACTATGCACTTTAATACTGGAACGATGCTAAGCCAATGGTGGTGAGGTGTATGCACAGTGACAGTATATAATAGAGTTCAAAGAGAGTCCCTATACATGTGAGCGTACCTCTTATTTATAAGGGTATTACCTCTAGGTTAAATCGCTGTCACCTCTTGATTAGATAAGATCTAATCTCTTGATAAGATATTTGTTTGTTATGTTTGTTATGATCTCTTTTGATAACTGTTATGCACGTTGTTGAGATCTCCCCAGTTATTGTGGAGATTCTAAGCTGGTGGAGCTTTAATGGGCTTCACGATAATGGGACACTTTATTAGGTCCATATATTAGGTCTATAACAGTTGCCCCCCAGCCTGGTTGTCAAGACTTCTAGGCAGCCGGGGTGTATTAGTTGACGATCTCGTCTTCTAGTTCTGATGAGTTCGGATTCGCGCACATCATTTCCCCCAACTAGTTTATCGATTTGCTTCTTTTCTTAACATTGATCCCAACTTTTGTATATGTCGGGTTGTTTCTTCATGGTTGATCCTGGTTTTGTATATTCCGGGTTGTTTCTTTATTGCAACTGTGACTGTCCATATCCAAGTATTGTATGCATTTCGGTTCCCTGGATTTATACAATCCTATTCCCCCCGGATTTGGACATTCACAAGGGTCCACGTATCTCAATTAGGAATAGGGAACGTCTGTCTTGAAGTTGCTTTTTGCAGCTTGTCGTATCATTTGCTGTAATACATTGCTGGCATTCTGTTTTTCCCCTGTGATACACACGCGCATTTAATGCTATGTCATTTCATACTGCACGCTAATTATGAAATTTTGAATGGACTAGTCTTTTTTGCCCCCAGACGTGATGCTTTGCCCATGTCTGACGGTTACACTTGCATATACGTTCGACGGTTATGCAACGTTTCGCACTAATCCGACGGTTACACTTGCATCCTCTTTTATGCCTATATATATCCCCTTCCATTTTTATTCACATTTTCCTATTCTCTTATTACTTTTTCTTCCTGAAAATCCTTTGCGTTCTTGATCCCTTACTTCTGCTACTTCCAGCATTTCATCTCCTGCATTTTAAGAAATCTTCGCAGAATTAGGTACCCCCTACTACTACTGAACTTCTTGTTTTCGTTTTTATTTCAATATTGTAGTTTGTTGGTTCCTCTTGGGTCAATTTCCATCTTTGGTCATTTTTCTGGGTCCTTTTTTGGGTTTTGTTTCTTTGTTGCAAATAATTCGAATCTTCAGCCATTTTCCTTTTCTTGCTGCAAATATCTTGATTCTTTAATTTTCTTGAAAAATTTCTATTTTCTTCATTTATAATGAGTGATCGAAGCCGTATTCAACCAAATTAATGCAATTAAATGCAGTACTAGGAAGTAACCTAGGTCGTCTCTCAAGGATCGATTAATTGTGTTCAGGGATTAAAATGTATTGGGGGTTTTTGACAGAATGCAAGATTATATATGAAATTAAAATCGAAATATCAAAAGCAGTGATTAAAATGGCCAGGTCTGGAACAGATTGCGTTCATAATATCCTTGGTTCACAAAACATAACCTATCCTGTCTTAATCGTAGTTAGTCCAGATTAATCTACTAAGCGAAGATTAACCCAAAACTTCCCTACACAAATTAAGCAATTGCGAATTCTGTCAGACCAGGATTAAGCAACCCGAAAGCACTGAATCAATCAATTCAAAATCACTAAGCATAATTCCAATTCGAAAATCCAGAACAGAAGCCCAACAAATAAGAACCAAGCAGAATAGAAAATTAAACACAACGAACCTCCATTAATTGCAATCTGTCCAGAACCTAACCTAGGAATTAGCCTTCCATTAAATTGAAATTAACAACAGAGCATGAATTGAAACCCATAAACAGAAACGAAATTCAACAGAAACGAAATTCAACAGAACCCTAATTACAGAAAACGAAATTTAAAACCTAAAACAGAGACAAAAATAGAGATGCAAAACGTGAAAGATAAACAGAAACGAATTTAGAATTAGAAACAGCAACGAAATTACAAACTGGAATTGAAATTATAAACGAAATTAGAACATAGGAACAGAATTGAAACGAAAATAGGAAGCTATAAACAGAAACAAAAATAAGAAGCAAAACGAAATTAGAAACAGAAAGCAAAGACGAAACTGGAAACAGAAACGAAAATACGAAACTGGAATTAAAAATGCGCAAAACGTAGTCTGAACGGAGTCACCAACAGAAGCTAAAACCTAAAACCCTAGCAGAGCATAAAAATGAAATTGAGAGAGAGAGAGAGAGAGGAGCCTTCTGTTTGGTGACTGGCCCTATTTATAGAGTCACTAAACCTAAAAACGAAAATGGGCCTTTTTAATAGTTCTGGCCCAAAAATACACTTAAGCGAAATAACGCGAAAATAAAATGCTGCTGCAGAAAATTAATCTTCAAGTCCACGAATTAATTCCAAGCTCACTCAATTATTAATTTGCCCTGAAAATAAAAATTGGATTAATTAAGCTCAGAAAATCCAAATTCGTAAAATATGAATTAACGGTCCAATTAAGAAATAGTGCGGAATATAAACGATTAAAGCTAAATTAAGGATTAAAATGAGTACAGAAAGATGAGGAAATATAGGTAAAAAGTGACTCATCAATGAGCATTTCTCTCGAAGAAGAAGCAAGATTATGCCAAACCATTCCCCCTAGGGTTGGGTATTGGTTATTTGGTTTGCCTCTTTCTGAAGAAGAAAGGGAAAAAGCTCTGCTTCGCTCATATACTGGTGGGGCTAGTAGAAAAGAAAAAAACAAAATTTCTGAAAATCAAATTCCTTTAGTCAAGACTAGGGTTCAGCCTGATATTAGGGCTTCCCTTATATGTCCTTCCCCTCATTCGTCAGGTTTCGAGCTGAAGAACCCGGATTCTTTGTTGTCCCAAGGTAGTGTCAACCTTTCCTCAGAACCTGTCTTGAAACCCAGTTCGAACAGTGTTTCGATTACGTTTATGAAAGTGCCCAACTTGTAGAATCCGGTTGTGACTTTATGGCCGATTCGATTCTTGGGTCTTGTCGTCACAACCCAGTCCTTGTCCCTAAATCGATTTTCAGCAAGCCAAATAGTGTCATTTCTATGCCGGGTAGAGCTTCTGATCCCGCCAAGAATGCTGATGAATCTGAGAACATGATCCTAGTCTCGGATGATTCTTCTAACTGCACAAACTCTCCTTGCAACTGAAAATGTCTTTATTTAGGTATGTCACTGTCTTACTGATTTTTATTTGTTTAACGTAGGTGTGTGGACCCGTCGTCAAAACAAGTTGCCGAGTCCTACTTTACCAAATCGCATCCTAGTTCCCCTTCCCCTTCCATGGCTTCTAAGTTCCCATGGGTAACCCATAAAGTTCTGCAGACGTTATCCGAGCTTAATTCGAAGGACGTTGCTGCACTTCTTGTTGGGAATCAGGAAAATTTTGTCGTGCGCCCTCCTAACAAGAGCGAGCCTATTTGTTCTTTGAGGGAGGAGAATCACCCTTCTTTTTTCTTTTTCTATAAAGATTTGATAACCTGGATAGGGATCTGATTTCCCTTATCCGAGTTTCAAATGAATATTTAAAACCACCTTCATTTAACTCCCTCAAAACTTCACCCAAATAGTTGGGGCTTTATAAAAGGTTTTGAACATTTTTGTGAACATTTAGAAATCCCCAGTACCATTCCTCTTTTCTTTTATTATTTTACTATTCAAATTGGTAGGATGGGTAGGAACCCCCAAATAGGAAGCGATGGACCTCCATCCAGGGTCACACTGAGCGAAAGCTCTTTCACGTACATACCGACTCTTTTAAAAATTATGAAAACAAATATTTCAAAGTTGTTGCCGAACCCAGCAAACAACCTTTTTTCCTTTGTTCTTCTGATTCCCAAGACGTAGAGTGGAAATTTATGCTCTATTGGTCCCATACTCATCATGAATTTTCTCCATCCACATACCATTTTAAGGAAATAGATTTGTCAGATTCTGATGCTTTTTCGGTTACCCAGATAGCTGCATATAAGGAAGCTCATGGTCCTTCCAGCGTTGCTTCCTTTATTCGCAAATATCGATCTGGGCTTTCCGCACCATCGAGTATGATCATGTCCACTTTCATTTATTATATATGACTTTATGTGTTTTGATTATTCCTTTTATTTAGCAGTCTCTGACATGGGAAAGCAACCAACCTCTGCTCCAACCCAAGCTTCTGGTGCGGGAAAGGCTGCACTTCCCACCTCTACTTCTGGCACCCCAGTAGCCTCCAAGCAGCCACGTCGAGCTCCACCTCCTTCCTTCCTTGCCGCTCTTGATTCAGGGAAAGGTGTCGTGGCCGTTGTCCCTGGATCAAAAAGGAGAAAACTTGTTGAGGCTCAGAAAGAAAAGGCTCCGATTGCTGCAACAACATCGGCTCCAATAACTAAGGAGAAGGCTCCGACTGTCCAGACAGCATCTACTTCAGTAGTTGTCTCATCCCGGGCACCTATTGCTCAACTAGCTCCAGATAACTAACGAGAAGGGTATTTCGAAAAAACTCTTCCAAGTCATTCGAACGCCCAAGCATTTCGCGGAGTCGGTTCCCTTCTCGGATGATGAAATTCAAGAACTTGGCCTTATTGAACTTAGTGCCATGAAATGCTCATCCCAGGTTTAGAGTTTAGCAACTGTGAAGACCAGGTATGTTAAAACTTTTAATGAGCTTCAATCATCCCGGGAAGAAACCAGAAAAGCCCATGAAGAACTGCTTGTGGCTCAAGACATGGCTGCAAATGAGCTTCGAGCATCCCGAGAGGAGACCACAAAGGCCCGTGAAGAACTCCTCGTGGCTCAAAGTACTGCTACAAAGTTAAAGTCTAACCTGGATTCTGTGCGGAAAACAAATGCTACTACAACGAAAAATTTTAAGGAATTGGATGCGTTGTATATCAAGCTACAGAAGACAGTGCAACTGACTGAGGCAGAGCGGGGAGTACATGAGAAGTCAGCTTTCAGTAGCCGTGGATGGATCCTTCAACAATACGTTGGAGCAGTTCGCTGTTTGAACCCCAGGATTGAGCTTAATACCACCGGTATGCACTTTAAAGCTTACGTTAGTGATGGCAAATTGATCCCTCCCTCTTCTCCTTGTGAAGATTCAGTAACTCAGTTAGATGATGATCAAATCCATGAGGAGGAAAAGGTGGCCCCTGCCACTCAAACTAATGATCAAGCTCAATCTCGGGCAGCTTAAGTGTTAAAGAGTCGGGATGCCGGTGTTGACTTGTAATCTTTTTCTTTATTTTTGTTTTTGGGGTCTTTGATCCCCTTTTTAATTTGTAACAAACATTGTCGAGTTTGTTCCCGATCTCACTTTGCTTAAGATTTGTTTAACTTTTTGCATACAAGTATCCACTCTTCTTAGAATTCCAATCACGCGTATGAATCCGTACTATAACGGATTCTATTAACTAATTTGGCCAAAATAAAAAATATTCGTCGCAGTCTGCATAAATATTCATCTGGTTTTAACAACCAGGTATTATATTGTACAATGATTCCTTTTATTTTATCTTTGCAACATGTTCTGGGTTATCCTCCCTGAACTTAATCCCAACAAATATTAACTTGCTACATGTAGAAATTGGATTTTTTTAACCAAACATTCCCACATTTTAACCTGATTAGGGTTTAATAGCATATTTCTCTTTGCCAAGATAATAACTTTGATGCATCGTTCACGCAAAGGTTATATCCGCGCATCTTTTCACAACCCAGTCGTGATGACCGATTTTCTTTACTATATGCAAAGTCATAATAATGACAAAAATGCTTCATTTATTTGCAACTTGCTATAAAATGACTCAGGATCTCAATAAATGAGAAACAACATGATTGCCAAATTATGCTTACGAATCCTAACAAAGGAAAACTGGCTATAAAATGAATCATGACCTCAATAAATGAGAAACAACATGATTTCCAAATTATGCTTACAAATCAAAGGAAAATATCATTACTTATCGAGACCACGGCTTATTGATCCTAACAAAGGAAAAATAGTAATTCGGGATAGAACTTTGGAATCGGATCTAACCGTAATACATTTTCAGTTTGTCCACATTCCAAGTTCGTTTAATTGTCTTCCCGTCCAGGGTTTCTAACACATAAGCTCCCCTATCGAGTTTCTCTGTAACCCGGTAAAGTCCTTCCTAGTTGGCAGCTAGCTTTCCATCCCTGACATTTTTATTTCCAATATCCGCTCGTCGGAGTACTAGATCACCCGTGTTGAAGGTCTAGGGCTTTACTTGCTTGTTGTACTTGGCGGTTGCAAGTTGTTTTGCCGCTAGATCCCGGCAATGTGTCGTAACCCAAACTTCGTCAATCAAGTCCAACTCTATAGCAAGAGCATCATTGTTCTTTTCTTCCTCTTCCTGAAGAACATTCTTTCACCTCCAGGATGGTTGACTGATCTCAACTGGAATCATTGCCTCACAACCATACGTCAATCTAAATGGGGTTTCTTTGGTGGATGTCTGAACGGTAGTATGGTACCCCCACAGAACATAATATAGTTGCTCGACCCAGCTGGAATCGACATCCTACATACACTTCCTTAACCCGTCTACGATCACTTTATTTGCAGCCTCGGCTTGCTTGTTTGATTGTGGGTGTTCGATAGAAGCGAAATGGTGTTTGATCTGGAATCCATCCATCATCTCTCGGAACCTCTTATCAATAAACTGAGTTTCATTATCTGTCACAATCTTTCCCGGGATGCCAAACCTGGAGATGATGTTTCTTTCAAAAAACCTTTGCACCCGGGCTGAAGTTATGGTGTTGACAGGTTCCGCTTCTATCCACTTAGTGAAATAATCTACTACAACTATCAGCCACCTTAGTTGTCCTTCTGTCACCTTGAATGGTCCCAACAAATCCATTCCTCACTTAAAAAAGGGCCATGGAGCCGAAATAGACTTCAACTCGGCAAGTGGGGACCATATTATCTTGGCATGCTTCTAGCAACTTTCACATTTTTCGACATGATTGCTTGAGTCAGCTTCCATAGTTGGCCAATAGTATCCTGCCCGAAGGGCTTTCCTTGCTAATGCCTTGGCCCCCATGTGTTGGCAGTTGATTCCCTCATGAATTTCGGTAAGCACATACTCGACCTCATCTGGGTTCAGGCATACCATCATCGGGTAACCCTTTGCAGTACAAGTTGTCTTCCTCAATTGTGTACATAACAACATCACGTAACAATTTCTTGGCTTCCAGAGCATCATCTGGCAAGATCCCTCTTTCCAAGTAATCAATCATGGGCCTTCTCCAATCTTCAACAATCGAGATTATCATTACACAACTCGGTTGTGAGACTTCCTGCTGGATCATAGTCCTATGACTTCTCAGATTCTTGGTGCTCGCCAGCTTTGATAAGATATCAGCCCTGACGTTTTCTCCTTTGGGAATGTGGTTAACAGTAATTTAATCAAAGTCTCCCATGATTTCTTTGACTTTATTCAAATATTTTGCCAATAATGGCTCTTTCACCCGGTATCGTCCTTCAATCTAGGTTGTAACGAGCTGGGAATCAGTAAGCACCTTTACCTTTTTCACTCCTTGTTCCTTTGCCTGGGCCAAACCGGCTATCAATGCTTCATACTCAGCCTGGTTATTTGATGTTGGGAAATTTAATTTGAGTGATTGTTCAACTGCTATTCCCTCCGGGTTTTCAACTATAATCCCGGCTCCACTACCTTTGACATTTGATGATCCGTCAACATATACCTTCCAAACATTAGTATCATTCTTAGTTCCTCCATCAGATAGAATTATCTCCATAACAAAGTCGACCAACGCTTGAGATTTTATAGCGTGCCAGGCTTCGTACTTCAAATCAAACTCGGACAATTGTATTGCCCAGTTGATCATCCTTCTAGCCAAATCCGATTTGTGGATTACTTGTCGAATTGGCTGGTTAGTTCTGACAATGATCGCGTGGCCTTGGAAGTAGGGGCAGAGCCTCCTTGCTGTTACCAGTAATGCAAAAGCTACTTTTTCTAACTTTTGGTACCTTAACTCGGAGTTTCGAAGGGCCCTACTTACAAAGTAAACTAGCACTTGTGCGTTCTTCGTCTCCCTCACCAATACTGCACTGATCGCTTCATCTCCCACGGACAAGTATAATATCAAAACTTCTCCTGGTTATGGTTTTGACAGTACAGGTGGAAAAGCTAAACATTCTTTGATTTCTTTAAAATGCAACTTCGCATTCCGGGTTCTAGCTTACTGTAGCCTCCTTTTTAAGTAGCTTGAAGAAATGAAGTGCCTTCTCTACCGATTAGGGAGAAACCGGATTAAAGCTGTCAGTCTTCCTGTCAATTACTGAATCTCTTTTTTTTATGTTGGAAACTGCATGTCCAGAACGGCTTTTCACTTGTCCGGATTAGCTCTATTCCTCTGTGAGTCAACATGAACCCCAAGAATTTTTCGGCTGGAACACCAAAAGCACATTTGACCAGGTTTAATCGAATTTTGTATTCTCTTAACTGGCTGAACGTTTCTTCGAGGTCCTGCATATGATCAGCCGAGTTAGATGTCTTGACAATCATGTCATCAATGTATACTTCAATATTTCGGCCGAGCTGATGTTTGAATACTCTATTCATCATTCTTTGATACGTGGCCCCTAAGTTTTTCAACCCCAAAAGCATTACATTATAGCAGTAATTTTCTTTTTCGCCTATAAAGGTCATTTTTATCCTAGTCTTTTGGGTACATTGCTATCTGATTATACCCGGAATAAGCATGGACAAGTTATCCACTAGCTGATCGATGTTGGGCATTGGGTATGAGTCTTTAAGACAAACTTTATTCAAATCAGTGTAATCCGTGTATACCCTCCATTTACTGCTAGGCTTTTTTACCATCACCACATTAGACAACCACGTAGTGTATTGGATTTCTCGTATGAATCTGGCCTCCAAGAGCTCTTTAACATGTGCTTCTAGCGCTTGTCTATTTTCCAAACCAAGTTTCCTTTTCTTTTGTACCACGGGCTTCGCCCCAGGGTACATTGACAACTTGTGGCAACAAAAATTTGGGTCTATCCCTGGTATTTTCGAAGCCTTCCATGTGAAAACATCTTGATTTCTTTCCAAGCACTCCACCAATTTAGCTTTTATAACCGGATTGACCGCCTTACCAACTTTGGTGATTTGCCAAGGTTGATCCCCTATTCTCAAGTCTTCCAATTCTCCTGTCGGCTCTAGTCTTAGCTCCTCAGTATCTTTTCTCATGTCAAGTTCTACCATATTAACTAGTTTCCCTGACTTGCGTTATTCGATCTTTCGTTCATTATGGTCTCCTTGCCGGATTCAGGATGGTGAAGATGAATCACCCTCGCTATCTCTTACCGCATTGTAATAACACTGTCGGGATTCTTTCTAATCCCCACAGATTATAACTACTTTGTTTTTGTTCCCCACCATTTTTATCTTTTGGTTCTTAGTAGAGACTAACATATCCCACTTATGGATAATTGGTCTATTAGTATATGGATGTCCTAGAGACAATCTTTTCATTAGATTAGGACGTACATGTACTTTTCATATTGTCATGAATAAATTATAAGCACTCTTTATCTTATTTCATATTCTATCTCGATATCATTATTAATATATGAGTAACTGGATAAAACCCTTGGAATATAATAGGTATCTCTTGAGTATCAGTGATGGGACCACGATCATGAGGATTCAAGGATACCAGATGTCTACTCCTAAATTTTAAGTTCCTAGTATAGAGACACTGAGAATGGGGATCAGTGATTTCGGGTAAGACTAACACGGCTTAACTACTTATATGCAGATACAAGGTAAAGACCTCATGAGCTACAGACATGGAGATGTCTTAGCTAAAGTCGTGGGTGGACCTATAAGGGTATAGCTCGCACTGAACGGACCCACAAAGAGACTCTATGAGGAAATCTCACAGATAGTATCATTAGAAGTAGTCTCTTATTATTTAGGTGTGTCTTTCCTTAGACCAGAAGTTTTCACCTAGACTGTGTTTTAGAAGACATGCTTTGATTGTATACCTCGTCTGCCTGAAACATAGAGACACATAGGTATACCTTTGGGCATGTCCTGAAAGAACACGATTCTAGGGTGACTAGTTGAAGGAATTCATCAAATCTCTGTGAGAGATTAGGTTATCTGTAAACCGGAGAAATCGGGATGACATTTACGGGACTTGGGAATCTATGCATAGTAAAAGAAATCATGAGATGATTTGCCTTTAGAGTCAGTAAAATTAGAGACTCCCTATTTCGTATTAAAGCTTACCCTAGACCGCAAGGGCTGATACGTTTCCTTACCCTAGGTTTTATGGGAAGGTAACTGAGACGAAAGGAAATACATACGAAAACCAAATAGATTTAATAGGATGATCTTGTAATTTACCTAACTAGTTCTGGGGCAACAAAGCATTGCTAGTGCTCTGTGTTGTCATTAAATGAGTAGTGGCCTTGTTGGGCCCAAACTCATTTATGTCAGTAGCTATGTTGGGCCTAATGGGTCACACACTAACACTTTATTGTCATGACATTATAGCATTAAAGGTTTTGGGCCTAATAATGGTTGTTGGCCCAAGAAAGAGTTTGGATACTTATCTTAAAGAGAGAGGGGTGCATGAATGAAGTTACAAATAGAAGTGGTGTGGATCAATATTAGAGGGCTTGTATCTTCAAGCCTATCCTTGATTATCAAGTTACAAATATAAACAAGGTAACATCTATGTCTTAAAGAATGATTCTTGTGTGGTATATGTGTTTCCGCTTGAAAATTTTTGTTTTCTTCTCACATGCCTTCGGGCTTCATGGCCCTATCTTTCATGGTCTCCCTAATATGACGTTATACTGCCAGGGAAAGTCTGCTACAATGAATTTGACTCGTTATGAGTTGAATGTCTCCTTGGTGCCTAGAGTTATCCTGAGCTCAATGTAACCTTTGGGGGCAGTATTTTCCCCATTGAATGCTATTAACACTGTTTGCATGGCTTCAAGTCAACTTCGTCAAGATTCATTTTCTTAAACGCACTACACAGAATGATATCCGTGCAACTGCCATTATCTACAAATATCCTTTTGACCTGGCAATTAACTAGTGTTCCAGTAATTACCAAGCCATCTTTATGATCTGGGACTATGTCTCGCATATCTTCCTCCGTGAAGTAGAGTAGAGGGGGCTTTGCCTTGTTAGTTTTTTCCTTGAACTTAGGTGTTCTCTTACTAAAAGAACTTCCTTCAGATATTTTCTTCTTTGGCTGGCGGTGTCTCCTCCTCCTCCCAAAGCTCCACATATGACATTGCATTTGAACTCGGGTTCTGGAAATTCTCCTCCATCATCATTTTGCTTTTTTCTTTTTTTCTTCTCTATCTTTCTCATGTGCTTGGGCTTTGTTCTGACCCCTCCCTTTGCGTTTGTTCTTGCGACCCTGAGTTTTTATCACATATTGCCTGAGTCTGCCATCTCTGACAAACTTCTCAATCGCATCCCTTAAATCCCAGCATCGGTCTGTGGCATGCCCTGGTTCATTGTGGAATTCACAGAACCGAGATTGAAGCCACTTCTCGCCAGATTTGTGATCGGGATGCGTTTAACGGGGTGTACTTCTTATATTTGGCCTCATATTTTCCTGGCCTGAACCTGGTATTCGCGTTTCTTCCTTGGCTGTGACCCCTTTGTTGCTCCCTGCCCCTTGGAGGTGGGCTTCTTCTTCTGGGACTTCTTCTTTCTTTCTCTTTGCTGACCGCATTGGCAATCTCCATCTGCTCTAGCTCCAGGTACTTTTTTGATCGAGCCCTAAACTCCATCAGAGATTTCACTGGATCTTTGTAGATTGACTTTGCCAGCCGGGAAGACCTATCCAACCCGGCAGCAATAATGTGCACATGCACTTTTTCATCCAACCCTTGCACCTGTAAGGCAGCCTCCTTAAAACGGTCCAGGTAACTTTGGAGCGTCTCACCGGGTTGCTGTCTTATCTTCCCAAGTGCAAATTCGGATTTGGGTTGTTTCTTACTAGTGGCAAAATTTAACAGGAACTTCTGTCCAAAATCTTCAAAGTTACTGATTAACCGCGGTGGCAATGTATGAAACCACATTTATGCACCCCCAGATAAAGTCGTAGCAAAAATCTGGGAAATAATGGGCTCATCAATTCCCCTTACACACATCTACATGTCGAACTCATCAATATGCACTTGCGGATCCTGGCTTCCATCATACTTTAACAAGAAAGCTCCGTCAAAATCTTCCAGATATGGAGCATTGACAATTTCATCAATGAAGGGACTATTATTATGTTGCCCCCTACTATATTTCCTCCTGTAAACTCCCTTGTCCATTTTTGGTCGGGGTGCAACTTCTCTAGCATTTCGATTTTCCTCTACAATTACATTTTGAATCCTCACTGCAGGTTCTTGAGCGTCAGGTATCATCACTTGGACTTAAGCAGTCTGGTTTGCTTCTACAGTGGCATTTTGGGGTGGAGCTTCTACTTACACATGAGCCACGTTTCCCATGTCAACCTGGACTGGGTTTGCATCTCGAGACTGGCCTGGACCTCCAACATTCACTCGGGATGAATCACCAATTTCCCTTTGATTGACTGGTCCTCCAACATCAGCCCGAGTTATTGGAAAAACTCGGACTTGACTAATATTTTGGTACATAACGTTTCGTGCTATATCTTGACTTTGCTGTCTCCGGTTCTCATTATGAGCAGGGTTCTCCATGCTCCTGAAGCGCTACTCTATAAGCTGGATACGTTGCTCTTCTTCACACATTAATGCGGCATTATGCTCCTCCATTTGGAGCTCTAAATTTCTGATATCTTCCCGCCTTTGCAAGTTGTACCTCATTTCCATCTCATCCATCCGAACCAGGATTGAGTTAAGAAAGTTGTTCATGAGACATTCGTCAGGCTCTGGATTACGAGGTACCGCCATTTTGTTGTCCTTGAAATGTTCGAGTTTGGTCCAGGCGGTGAGCATCTATTTGATTGGGCGAGAATGCCCGTGTTGCTGGTGCGAGAGTAGAGGCTGCGTTTGAAACTTCATCACTTACATGTACAACGTCAAAGTCCACCGGTTGGGGTAATGTCATGTTCTGGTTTGGAGGGGGCAGTGGGTTCACCTCTTCCAAAACAGGATTTGAAGGCAAGTCCCTACGTACACCCGCATCAGAGTGTGGATGTGTCATTGGATTGTTACTTCTCGTGTTTACCATCACGGGCGTGGGATTTGAAATTTAACGCTTTCCCACAGACGGCACCAATTGTTTTGTCGTTGAGAACAACAATGTCTAGATGGATAGCTAGTATGTTAATCTCGGATCAATTGTTCTATCTAAGGTATCTATGGATGAAATACCCCTCAATCAAGCAGATCACTGTGCACTTTAATACTGGAATGGCGCTAAGCCAATGGTGGTGAGGTGTGTGCACAGTGACAGTATAAAATAGAGTTCAAAGAGAGCCCCTATACTTGTGAGCGTACCTTTTATTTATAAGGGTGTTACCTCTAGGTTAAATCGCTGCCACCTCTTGATTAGATAAGATCTAATCTCTTGATAAGATATCTGTTTGTTATGATCTCTTTTGATAACTGTTATGCATATTGTTGAGATCTCCCCGGTTATTGTTGAGATTCTGAGCTGATAGACCTTTAATGAGCTTCACGATAATGTGACACTTTATTAGGCTCATATATTAGGTCCGTAACAATGATAATTTAGGGTTTTATCTTATATTTAAGCTCCCTTTTCTCTATTGAGAAACACGAAGAGTATTATTCAGACAAACTCTATTTTGTCTTTCCTTTATCTTTGTTAAAGAGGCTCTGATTTTCAGACCCTAATCCCTCAGTGTTAGCTCTGCCAACACTGGGCCAGATAGATTGGTTTGGGCTTGAATTCGCCCGAATCCTTCCAATGATCAGGCCTACTTCTCATCCCACGTCTTCTTCCCCTCTCCTTCTCTCTCCGTCAGATCAAAATTGAAAGGATCTGAGGGTTTAAATTATCTTTTCCCATGGTGCTCTCCCACCTTGGCCATACAACATAGGTAACAGGGTGTATAATCAGCTGTTCAACGAACCTCACACCCTCTTTCGTTAGCCTTTTAATTTAAATGCATGTTTAGGCATTCTAGAACAGTCCAATAACTATAGTTACACTTGTTTTTGTTTTCTCACCAACATCCCAACTAACTAAACTCTTCTTCAGTAAATACAAAACCTTCTGAACTCTCAGCCTCACCCCAAATCAAAAATAGAAAAAAAAAAGTTAATTTTATCTATTTCATCCCAATACTCAAAATTTTGTCTACAATTTAGCACAATTAGAGTACCCTTTTGGAAATTGGGGTTTGCCAAAGACTGAATTTTCGGCATAATTGGTCGAGGTTTACAGTTTTATAGGTTTTGGCGGCTGAAACCCTGTTCGGGAAATTCAGTGATTCGGCTTATTGTCGGTGGCTATGGCTGCAAATGAAGATGCTGCACATGAGTTTGCACCAAAGAAGAAGCCACCTTCAGAGGATGAGAAGAGGTAGATTTTTTTTTAATTAGTTTTCGTGCTTTGGCTCTGATGGTTTGGTTTAGGTTGTCGTGGTTGTGTTCTAAATGTTGGTGCTTGGTGAAAATGAAGGAAGAAGAAAGTTGTGCCTGGGAGTTTGATGAAAGCTTTGATGAGGCCTGGTGGGGGTGATGCTGGACCTTCTGATGGTGACCAGGTTATTTATGTTTTTCCTAGGTTTTGGATGTGCATTTTTATGATGTATGTACTATGTAGGCAAGCAAGAAATGCTTTGGTAAGGGAACCAATATTTGTGGTGTTTTCTTTAGCGGGTTGATGTTTATAAAGGGATTTGTTTCTGTAATGTGTCTCAGATTATCTATCACTGCACGATTCGAACTTTGGATGGAGTACTTGTGGAGTCTACCAGATCTGATTATGGAGGTGAGGTGATTTAAGCTGCTAGGGACCTTTTTGGTTTGTTTCGATTATCAAGATGATAGTCATTTATGTTGATTTTGTGTTGCTTCTTATTTTATCAATAAAAAATATGTTTTTGTCCTGGTTACTGGTTGCTTTAATTTTGTTTGAGAATTGAAACAAATGAGTGGAGCACTTCTTGTTAGCACCTGCTGTCAACTCCTAGGGATTACAAATACTTGACTTGACTTACTAATTTCATAGTTAAACACCCCATTGTAGAAAATATTGGAAGTTGGAACTTCAGATTTTGTGATTAGGCTTTAAGTAAAGATAGTATAGTTAATGCCAATTTATCGTCTTCTGTAATTGACATAGTTGTGGGTTGGATAACCTTTTATCTCACTGCAACAGGCAAGGGCATCCCAATAAGACATGTTTTGGGCAAAAGCAAGATGTTATTGGGATTGCTAGAAGGAATTCCATCAATGTTGAAGGGCGAAGTGGCAATGGTAACTGACTAATCATTGAATACTATTGTCTTTATGTTATACCCTTTAGCTGGAGACTAAAAGCTTGAGTTATATTTGTCTCATGCTTAATCCATAATTCCATATTATACTGGAGCTTCTCATTGGTTTTGATTTATTATGATTTTGAACTTAAAACCTTAATTTAATGTATACTGCAATACAGAGACAAATTTGTTTCATTTGGATACCATGAAGAATCGATTTTGGGGCTCAAAAATTGTGGTGCCACCATGAAATTTCTGAAGTTATAATGTGTTGCTGTGGTTCTACTGTGGGGTGGCAGACAATTATTTTTCACTTTGTTGCCACCCCAAACATGTGCTTAATCTGTTGTTATGAGCATCACCATCATCTATGACGTCTACTATTATAGTGAATGAGGAGGAAAATTGACTGTTGTCTGATACTTTTATTTTAATGTAATATTGTTGATTTTCTTGAGCATTAAGTTCTTGTTTCCTTGCTTTAGTTTTGGCTGCTCCAATCTGTGGTGTTTCTTATGGATCTGAGGTATCATCTTTGCAATGTATCATTGTTTTCTAAAACATATTAATGGTTTAAGTAATCAACATTCCTAGGGGAATAATGAAACTCAGATTCTAATGATTGATGGGATCTTCAAATGGTTTCTTTAAGATGTTTTCTTATTTTTTCTTTGTGATTTTTTCTGTAATAAATTTTTATTTTGAATTGAAAAAGAGTTGTCGTTATACTGGATTATTATTTTTATTTACTAGATTCTTTTATTTATTGTAGTTCAAGATGAAGCCTCAGTTGCATTATGGTGAGGATGATTGTCCTGCTTCTGCTCCTGATGGTTTTCCAAAAGATGATGATCTTCATTTCGAAATTGAGCTGATAGAATTTTTCAAAGCCAAGGCAAGGATGTGAACATTAAGATTTGTTTTTTTATTCTAATGTTTATGTCCTGTATCTGTTATCCTGATGATTACTTTGGCTTCTACCTACACTTCTGCATTTGTTAGCTTCCAATTATTAATTGGAAGTTTGAAATGATTAATTAGATATCCTTTTCATGTACCAACATTAAAAAAATTTCTTTTCATTTGTTTATCTTTTTCAACACTTAAGTTTTTTTGTTTTACCAGTGTTTGTTCATCCTTATTTTGATATTCATGTTGTTGCGTTCCCTATTTCTGCAGTACTGGTTTTCTCTCTTTTTTTTCAGAATAACTATTCCTAGTTATTGATCTCTGCTTCGTAATCCTCATTTCTTTCTTTTTTTGTGTACATTTTCAGGTTGTTACTGATGACTTAGGAGTTGTAAAAAAGGTATAAATAGCTGGCATGTATTGCTTCATAGTTTTATAAATTTATTATGCATGTTCTATCATCTTGGATGGGTGGCATGGGAAGTATGAATGTCAAACCCAAAAGGAAAAGGAGAAAGAGCTGTGTTTTGTCTGACATAATTGTTCAATACATCGCCGAAATGAAAAATTGAATTTGCTCCCTTATTTTGAAGTTTTAGACTTCATAACGTGCTTTTAAATTGCAGTTGTAGTTGTGTTGTGATTACCAAAATTGTGGGTTAATGCAGCTGTTATTATGGTTGTGTTGCATTTGCAACCCTCAATTTAGAACATTGCTTCATGTATTAGGAGGAAGCATGAAGCATTTTCTATTAGGTTTATACATGTTTTTAGCCCTGCAAATATGCAAATTTTGTTTTTAGTTCTTCAAATATGTTTTATTGGTTTTGTCCTCATCATAAATTTAATTTTATTTAAAAATGGTCACTATCATCATTCAGTCATTGTTATTCAACAGTCTCAATTACATTTTGTTTCTGAAGTTAACTCTCTGAGTGTAGGTAGTACGTGAAGGGCAGGGTTGGGAATCTCCAAGAGAACCTTATGAAGTGAAGGCTTGGTAAAACAGATCTTGGTTCCCTTTTTCCTATTGTTCATCTTTTCTTATGTCTGGCTGTAATCTCTATAATGGGTTGATGGGAGTTTCTGATGATAATTTGTTTGGTTGTTACCAGGATTTCAGCAAAGACAGTTACTGGGAAATTGATCATGTCACATACAGAAGGAGAACCATACTTCTTTACATTTGGAAAATCAGAGGTATTTAAATCCCTACACGCCTTGTTTGCTTATTGTATTTATGATAATTCATGGTAACTTATACTGAGTTGGTTTCTCTTAATATTCCAAATATTTCGGCTATGATCTGATATGGATATGGCCATGTTTTTTATTCCGGCAAGCCATGCAGCTCCCTTAAAATAAATAAAAATGACTAGAAAACAATTCATTTCTTAGGCATTGTTGAGCTGGCAATATCTTAAAGTATGCTTTAATGTTAATAAGTTAATACTGGTTTATGCTATTGGCATTGTCTTTATCCTCCTCTTAATGCAAGTCAGGTACCTACAGGCCTTGAAATGGCGATAGGAACAATGGTTCGGGAAGAGAAGGCTGTTATATATGTCACCAGTCAGTATTTAACTGAGTCTCCTCTCATGCCTGTAATAGAAGGTTATGATGAAGTCCATTTTGAAGTGGAGCTGGTTCACTTTATTCAGGTCAGCAACACCTTCCTCACTAAAAATCATGGTTTATTATTGAACTTGTTTGTCGTGGAATGTATCATGTGTGTGTGGTAAGATATAATATAAATTTATATAATATGATGAAAATAAACTTTTCTCAGCATTCTCATTTGATTATCTACTTTACTGAAGTTACTGAGGCATTCACTGATTTAACTTTCTTCTATCTTTAGTGCCTGTAATTGATTGTTAATCTGTATCATTATGGTAGGCACTAAAAAATTTAAGTATTGGAGCTTGTAATTATGTTTTCATTTTTGGCAGTCATATAAGAGTACCTCTCATTATGTTTTTCAGTGCCTAGACGTCAAGCTTGGCTGATTAACTCTTACAGATTTGTTTTTCTATTTTCTTTCCTTATTGTTTTTTCTATTTTCTTTCCAATATTTGTTTTACTTATCCCCGAATTAAGAAGTATTTGTCATATACTTTCCTTTTTATGAAACTTTGCTAGCATTATGAATAATCAGCTGTTACAATATTTATGTTGTGCCCAACATTTTGTACATGAAGATACCGTTGTGGTTCATGATGTGCATAAATTTGTATGCATTGTAATTGCTGATCTTCACAAGTGTATTCAGAGACCTGGATTTTATCCTTTGTATTATTACTAGTGATGTCAGAAACATATGCTTTTGTAACTTTTCTCTGACCAAGATGTTGAGTATATGAAATTTCATCTTAGTAATATATCAACAGGTGAGGGACATGCTTGGAGATGGACGCCTAATAAAACGCCGAATTCATGATGGGAAAGGTGTGGATTGAGACACTAGAATTTTTACTGGTACCAATTTTACGAGGAGTGCCTAGATTATACAAGGCTTCATCTTCTCTTCTCTTTAGCTAAGGAAAAAATAAAATGAAAAAGAAAGATATGGAAAATAATATTGTGGAGAATATGCTTCAGTTTATATTAAAGATGTTTTAATTATACGAGTTCAGTAGTTACCAACTTACCATATTTTGTTTTTCACAATTTTTATTATTGTTCTTTTTAAGATGGTATGTTAGGAGAAGTTTTTATTTTTAAAATAATTTTATATTTGCATTCACGTTTAAATGCCAGTTGTTTATTTCTATTTGAAGTCATGTTATGATATTGTATTTTTGTTTGTATCTAACAGGTGATTTTCCAATGGATTGTCCCCTTCATGACAGTCTACTTCGTGTTCATTACAAGGGTACTGTTCTCAAAGAAGAAAAGAGGGTATTCTATGATACAAGGGTAGACAATGATGGTCAGCCATTGGAGTTCTGTTCTGGAGAAGGGCTTGTGAGTTTCCAGCTTTTGCCTAAATAAACTCAAGCTCAATTGTTTCTTTTTCCTTTGCTATAGATTTTGTAGTTTTGAAATTCCTGATGAGTAATTGTTTATCTGGAATGTATGCGCTCTGTCATCAATGCTATTAATCCAAATTCAACAACATTTGCATTGGTTATTACTCTGAAATCTCATTTTCTTTCCGTTTTAGGTACCAGAGGGATTTGAAATGAGTGTTCGTTTGATGCTTCCTGGAGAGATAGCTCTTGTCACATGCCCTCCTGACTATGCTTATGATAAGTTTCCAAGGTTGCTGATGAAAGTACACCTTTTACTGTGTGTTTAATCAATAATTTAGGTTTTTGAAGCATTTTAGTGCAGGCAATTGCCAATTGAATGTGGTTTCTATCTTAAGATCGATTGTCATTCTGTTCTATTCCTATTGTTCATTGGCATACTTCCTCCTTTTATAACTAGGCCTGTAAATGTCCCTGAGGGTGCTCATATTCAGTGGGAAATTGAGCTTCTAGGTTTTGAAACTCCAAAGGTAGTTTTACGAATTGTTTTGTTAAATTTATGTTATTTTTATAGTAGTTGCAAATATGCATTTAGCAATTATAAGATCTGTGATGCTACATGGTAGTGAATTTGTATTGGGGAAGTGTTGCAACAGCAAAAATAAGTGTCAGAAATGACAATGCAGATGAAGTTATGTTTATATTGTTCTCTAAATTGTTTTGTTTTTTCCTTCATTACGGTTCTGTTAGCATTCCTTAAATATTCTTGAATGAGACAGATTTCACGTCTATTGTTTTATGATTGTGGTCCCTGGCTAAACTATGATAATTATATGAAACAGCATAAAGATAAACCCTACATGCTGGGTTTAATAGTTCAAATATATAATTAGCTCACCATTTTGTAACCCTTATTTGCTTTTGGTTTCTATTTTACATGTATTGTACCATATCCTTATAACTATGTCTAATGCATTATGGACTTTACTCCTTATTGCAGGACTGGACTGGATTGGACTTTAAAAGTATAATGAATGAAGCTGAAAACATCAGAAACACGGTATGCAGTTGAACCTGCACAATTTTCTACATCTGGCCCGCGGCTTGCTATCCCTGGTGTCCTGATGGCACTTGACACAAATGCCAAACATGTTTGTGCCCATGCTTTGTGTGTGTTTTGAGCAAAGTCTGGGTCAGGAACCAATACGTTACTCTTGTTGAAATTAAGCTTTCAGTTGTTTTAATGTATTTTCTGGTCAAGCAATGAAGGAATTTTCTTATTTCTTAGCCCCTTTCTTTAGGTGATTGTTTTTGGAGTTAAGTGGAGTTTTTTTTTTTTTTTTCAAATAATAAATATATAAGATTTAAGTTACCCAATAGTGGTTGTTGCAGTATGGGGCATGAAACCAATATCCTACTCATGTTGAAACAGTTTTCAGTTGTTTGAAGCATGTATCTTCTGATTAACCAATGAAGCAGTTCGTCTTATTGCTTTGCTCCTTTTTTTAGGTGATTATTTTTTAATAGTTAAATGGAGGGTTTTCTTTTTTTAATTTTTTTTAAATACAGATATAATATTGTTTTAATAGACAATTAAGTTACCCAATAGTGGTTGGTCACAGTGGAAATAAACTGTGATCCCTAGCAAATGTTACCTGTATTGTCCCTGGAGAGGGCTTTACTTAACCACCACTATTGGCCCCACTAGACTCAGCTATGCTTGCGAGATAGGAGTTACTCAGTTAAATACCAGAAAAATAGATATAGCTAAGTCGACTACAGTTACACTGAATTCATTCAAAGCCATTTGACAACTAGGTGACTATGCCATCTTATAAGATTTTATTGATTTATTTTATATTTTTGTTGTCATTGTCGTAATTCAGTTTGTAATTTTTTGACTATATATCATCCTACATTGGGCATTTCTGTGAAACATGAGTTTGAAACAGTGTTGAGCAGATAAAAAAAGAATAAGAGGGGAAACCTTTAAGCTAAGAAGGCTGTCTTTAATGGTTATGGATCCATGATTACTACTCTTTGCCATACATGCATGACACGAAGAAATCATTTTCATTTATACTGAAATAATCATGAAAAATATTGAATAATAATACAAAGAAAGTTCATTGGAAGTCTCAATTTTTCTTGTTTTGTTAAGATTATTATTTCTGAAATATAGATAGTAGATGATTTTTCCTTAAAATGTCCTCAAGTTTCTTTCAAATCTTGCCCTCTTGTATAGATTTATAATTCTGGCTTCACTGTGGCTTATTTGGTTAATGCTCATTATTTATTTCATACTTGTGCTGTAATCACTTATGAAGGTATTAAACATCATGATGGGTATACTTTTGGTTTTGAATGAAAATGAAAGGAACTTGAATGTTTCATGCTGTTATTCTCTCAGGGTAACAGGCTGTTCAAAGAAGGAAAATATGAACATGCCAAGGCAAAGTATGAAAAGGTATTCATCTTTCTCTTTTGTTCTAAGTTGAATTTTGTGCTCTTTAGTCATTTAGTTAACACTTTTCTCATAGAAATTTTACTCACGGGTCAGAAGTTTTGGATGGAGTAGCTGTATGTGCTGTGCTATAATACATCCTGGTAGAAACCATGTATCTAAACATTATAATTTTTAGAATTGGGGTTTGGGCCTAACTCAACTCTTAAAAATCGGCTTGTAAAGTGAGGGTTGTCCTCCACTTATATACTTTAATTGGGCCATATCACTTGTCAATGTGGGATCTCCAACAATAATCATTGAATTGGTCTTTGTCTAGATGGTGGTGTAATGGCACACTCACTTGGTCTTCTTAGGCTGGGAGAGTTGATGCCCGGAAATTGAATCCTTGCTACTCCCTTCCCAAGGTCCTCAGGTCAAGACCTATAGTTATGATTGAGAAAAATGATATCAGCTAACAACAAAATAGTTCTCTTTTATTTTGGTGTTTTGCTTCTGCTATCTATATTCATACTTGCCAATGAATTTGAGGTCCTACGATTTGAATATTATTAAATTCTGTTTATTTTGTTTCTGTTGGAGTCTCTGACTTTGTTAAAAGGATTGGATTTGTATCATCTATTGGATATCTATGATATATTTCATGATAATTGGATTTTTTATTGTGGCTCTGAATGTCTAACTATTACATTGAACTTGCTAACATTATGTGGTAGTTGATAATAGGTGCTTCGTGACTTTAATCATGTTAATCCACAAGATGACGAAGAAGGAAAATTTTTTGCTGACACACGTGTGAGTGATCTTTTGTCTCTTTCCCAGTATATTAAAGAAAGGAAACATATTTACCTAACTTAAGCTTGTCAGGTTGATTTAAATATAGACTAAATCTTTCTATCTTTCACTCATTATTGAAGAATTTGCTACACCTGAATGTTGCTGCATGCCATCTAAAATTGGGAGAATGCAGAAAGTCCATTGAGACTTGCAATAAGGTATGCTTTATGATCTCATCTATCATGTATCTATAATTTTATTTCATTGGAATAAAGAGAATAGCAGGGAATTTGATTTATATAAGCTTATTTCAATAAATAAACATAATTGGAGGAGATTTTGTTCCTCTAAGTCAGATATGACTTGTCTATAAATCAGATATACAATAAATATAGAATATTTGAATCTGATTTTCAACCATGGGCTCTTTTCCTTTTCTTGTCATAAATATGGTTTCTGGCAATTGATTTTGTGTTCTATATGTTGATTTTGCCCTTTGTCGTGTTTTCTTCAATGGATCATGCAGGTTTTGGAAGCAAATCCTGCACATGTCAAGGGTCTTTATCGTCGTGGAATGGCCTACATGGCTGCTGGAGATTTTGAAGAAGCGAGGGCTGATTTCAAAATGGTAAAAATCTTCATGCATAACTTGCTTAGCATCTAAAGCTTATCCATTTCTAAAATCACTTCAATGCTATCTTAGATGATGAAAGTCGACAAGTCAACTGAATCAGATGCAACTGCAGCTCTTCAAAAACTGAAGCAGAAGGAGCAGGTGGGTTTGAAATCAGTTATTTGGTTATATGCTCGAGTTGAGACATCACCCAAGGAAACAGTAAGACTTTATTCTTATTTATATCAATTCATTTGCAGGATGTTGAGAAGAAAGCTAGGAAACAATTTAAAGGGCTATTTGACAAGAAGCCTGGAGAGATTGCGGAAGCTAAAGCTGATGTAGATGGAGATCAGATCACAAGTGAAAGCCAGAAGGACGATGAAGTACATGGGGACTCTGATGGAACAAATTCAGAGGACTCACATGAAGCTCCAGCTGAGGCACAACAAACTGGTTGGTTCTCACTCTTCTGGCCTTCTGGCAGAAGACTTTTTGAATCTATTGGAATTAATAGATGTACCATACTTTAATTTAACTTAAAAAACATGTGGTAGTTGGTCATAATAAAATTTCTAAAAGAAGCCATTTCAGGTCATTTAATACACTGGTATTTAAATAATGAGTTCAGGCATTTGTAACATGTTACCGGGAAATTTTATGATGTCTGCTGAAAGGTTTTGGTTTTTGGACTCTTCTGACCAAACAAATATATGTCGGTATAGTTGTTTTTTTTTTTTTTCCAACTTTTACTTTTTGTCATATGTAAAAAATATATATATTTTTTATATATATTGAATAAAAGAGAGATGTAAGTGTCAGAAACCCTTCATTTATATTATTCCCTTATATAGACAGGATTCTGTATATATTATTTCCTTTTATAGATAAGATTAAAATCGCATAATTAGGAGATTTGATTACGTGAATATTGTGTATTTATGAATAGGAATCATTGACCGATAATTTCTGGGATTGATAATGGGTAGAATGATGAGAATTAATCAGTAGTTTCCTTTTTTAGATTATCTTGTATTCTATTTAAGTGCAGATGCTCTTCTATGAAATATTATCAGAAAGTTATCTTCTTCCAGTTAGAAGTTATCTTCTGATAGTAAGCATAATAGGAAATAGCGAAAAGTGTAACAATCTGAAGCAATTGTTAATAGTGCTACATTTTCTTTGAAAACTTGCTACATTTTATGATTCTTCACCACCCCATCACCATTGTTAGGGATGTTCATGGTTTGAAATTTTGAAAATCCAATCCAAATCCAATTAAATGGATTAGATTTAGAATTTGTATCCACTTAATTGAATAAAAGTCGTTTGGATTTTTTTGAAACCGATTTAAAATGGTTTTAAAAATCGGTTTTTAGTTCAAAACCATTTTAGTTTTAAATCCAGTTTCAAATCATAAATCAATTTTCGACCTACTTCGACTAGGGTTGCTTTTAGCTAACATTGATCATGATTGTTTCTGATTGAATTCGGTTAGGGATTTTCAATCAATGTCAATTGGTGACGCTTTTTTTTTTTTTTTCTGACATCGACTGGGGTTATTTATGGCTGACGTTAGAGAACTATTTTTTTGTTGACATATGTTAGGATTTTTCGGTTCACGTTAGACAATTATTTTTTGGTTAACATTGGCTAAGGTTTTTTTGATCGACATTGGTCAATGTCGGTTAGGGTTTTTTTGGACTACATTTGTTAGGGCTATTTTTTTGGTCGACATTGATTAGGACATTATTGGCCAACATTGATCGGAGCTATTAGCAGGAGATTTTTTTGACCGACGTTGGTCATGGCTATTTTTTGTTAATGTCGGCTGAAAAAAAATCCTAGCCAACGTCATTCAAAAAATAGCCTCAGTCGATGTCAGATGAGAAACATCATTAATCGAAGTCGATCAAAACCACTTTGACCGGAAAAAAAGCCTTGGTCAATGTCGGTCAAAAATTTACTTTTCACTAACCTTGACCAAAGTTGTTTTTAGATCAATACTTAAAAATTTGAAAATCCAATAAAATCCAATGAAGTATCCAATCCATATCCGAATTATTGGATTAGATTTTTCAAAAAATTGTATTTGGATACAAAAATAATCCATTAAAATGGATTGAAAGTGGTTTGGATATGGTCGGTTATGAATTAATTAATTGGATTTTTTTTAACACCTTTAGTCATTGCCACACTGTTGTCATCGTTACCATTACTGCAACCACCATTACCATCATTACTACCACCACTGCTTTTGCCACTGTTTGTACCATCATTATCTAGTCTATATCATGGTGTGTGTACACGAAAGATTGGATATGATTAAAGTTTATCCTTCTCTTATCCTATCATGTTCTTGTATCTTGTCATCCTATCTTGACCACCAAATAGACCATAATACTAATTTAATTAAAATAGTTGTAATGAAATGTTTGGCTATTTTGCATCTCATCACTCATAAGTAAGTAATAAGTTGTACTTTGATGGCAATAAAAGATTTTACACATGACTAGAGTGCATAGAGTTCATAAGTAATTGTTATGATATTTGATAGCATAATTTGATAAATTTTTTATTTGTTTTCATATATATGGTTTCAAATATACTTGTCTGGGGGTACTGAGGTAATTCTCTCTTGCCATGTCGAGTCATATTTGTCAGTGTCTATCACCTTTTGTCGTGTGTCGAGGGGGGGTGGGTACTTGCAAAGGCACTTTGAGGCTCAATTCAGATATCACCCAATATAGCAAATGGGAGTAATTAATGAGAATGAACAATTAACTTTACCTTAAGAATCTCACCATGTAAGACGTATTCGAAGATGCCAATACCGGTACTCTACATATTGTGATCCCTCCATCACCGCAAAAGAAGAAAAAAAAGTAAGAAAAGTAAGTCCAAGAAGAGGGCCAATGATAAAGATGTGGTTGAGGGTGCTCCTCGTGGTCAAAGGCTTCGCCTACAAAACTATTCATTTTAGCAATATTGGTGTTGATATCGGTGGTGGTTCTCATAACCTGGTGATGACAACTTATCCTTCTCGTGCTCAGATGAGTTCACCATTCCTAAGTTGTGACTTCAATCCACTTGCTGCCATGAACTTGGATGCATTGTCCTTGATCGACAAGGAGTTGTTGGCCAATGTTGATCCTTGGGCATGGGGCTATAGATTTTTGTGACTTAATGGCACGTGCCGGTTTATTGGCTAGTTTGGTTGGATTGAGAAAGGGAAATGTCTTGGAGAAGTTGAAAATTTGATGAAGGACTGTGCCTCATCTGGAAAGGCTCTTGAGGGTGCTCTTAAGACCAATGAAAAGCTCAACAATACAATTGAGACCTTGCAAAGTCAGGTGAAGCTTCTTGAAGACAAGGAAATAGGTTGGGAGCGTAAGGTGAAAGAGGCTGAGGACTATGCTGTGCTTGCTTGGATTGAGGTAGGGAAGCTGAAAAAGTCTTTAGTGGAGAAGGACCATATTATCGTTGTTGAGAGGTTGGTCAAGGTGAAAGTCGAGGGATTAGTGACTTTAGCTAAAGGCAAAGTCATCGAGCAGCAAACCAAAGGGTTTGAAAAGGCAAAGAGACATGTCATCTTCCTTGGTTCTACTAATGCAGTTGATCTTGATGTCATTAAAGATGCTTATACTTGTGAAATTAGGCCCTTAACTGAGGTATAACGTGGCTTCCATGATACTCCTGCAACTCGGGTTACCAATGTCGCTGAACCAAAAGTAGAGGCTGAGGTGGCATCTACCCCTACCAGGACTTGTGTTGTAGACTCAAAGGAAAATAGTGAAGATGAGCAAGAAGAGGAATATGTCTTTGGTGGTGATGACGAGGCTTGGGATGTTTTCATATTGCTTAGCTGCTAATGCCTTTTTGCATTGTTATGTTTTATTTATTTTGCGAAGGTGTTGATCCTATGTTATGGTATTTTGTAATGGATTGAATCTTGTGTTTGTAGTGAAGTATTTTCTAAGTGTTGGAAACTTTTGTAATGTCTCCAAACTTCTTTGATAATAAAATCTTCGCTAAGTGTCTTTTGTTTGAATATTCTTTTAAACAAATGTGTTGGCTATGAGGTATGGTAAAATTAACTATGGTTAGGACAAGGCATATGATGGTTTTAGTTTATGAGTAGGTTGAATAATCAAATCCATGGTCATATGTAGTGTATTCGAATTCTACATGGGTGGCTAAGGTAAGGGTATAGGCTTCAACTATTATCCTTTAAGGTTGAGACCTAGGTATTAATATTGGTAATGTTGACTAGGTAGGTGAAACCAAGATGTGAGGCCTTTATGAATCTATGATCAAGAGTCACAAGATCTGATTTGGTCTCGGCCTTTGGTTATTTTTGAATGTGGGTTGTCCTAGGCCATGTCTTGGTATCTATTTATAATTTCTTACTTGAAAAAATTATGAGTGTGTCATTGTAATGATATCATATCATGTCATCATAGCGTAATTACCACGTGTGCAACTTTTTAAAGCTATCAAAGCTTAAGTTATCATTTTTGTGGAGATAACCTTTGGTAATGCATAGAGAATGGCTTTTGCAGCTGAGAGTTGCTTCTAACATGATGAGTGTTGAACATGGGTCTCTGTTGTGATTAGCACAAGGCTTGATGTGTTAGTCTCATGTTCATATTAATTGTTTATTGGTCAATGCCGAGACATAGGTCCCAATTTTAGGATTCACTTAGCTATTATAATTGAAGTGATGCCTAGACAGGGATCTTTGCTTTTGACCACATAAGGCCAATATAGAGTATATAAGTCAGTACAACCCTCACTTTTTGAGTTAACTTTTGAGATTTAGCTAGGCCCAAACCCACATTTGAAGATGATATCATAACCTATCCTAGATCCATTAAACGGACCATCCACCATGTTATCCATGCACAAAGCCTAAAAGTGTTGGGCATGAAGGGTTATATTGGGAAATATCCAAGTCCCACATTGATTAGAGATAAGACTCATATAAAGTATATAAGTGGGAGGAAAATTCTCACTTTTTGAGCTAACTTTTGGGGTTGAGTTAAGCCCAAACCCACATTCTAAGAGAGGTTAAGAGTTGGGTCTCAATATATTAACATGTTAGGCTATCGCATGAGTCTCATTTTTAACCCATTGCGAGGCCGAGACATCGGTCTTGTTTTGTTGCCATTGTGAGGTCGAGACATAGGTCTCATTATTAATATACTATAATTAGATCGAGAGAAGAGGATATTGATGGTGTTGAGACGCACTGCATCAAGGGGTAGTACCCCAATTGGGAATTTATTAGGATTTTTTCACACTGCACTAAGGGATAAGACCCTAGTAGGGCCTTTAGTTATGCGCACAACACGGAGGAGCAACTTTAATAGGACATTCATTTTAGATTTGTACAAAAAGCAAACATAAAACTTTTCATTGATGTAGAGGTGTACCTCATTAAACCTCTTAAGCAAAAACCCTTTCAGTTTCTTATAGGGGAAAAAATACCAAGGTAGGAAAAAAAGTACATTGTAACACCCCTATTTACTATTATAGTTTTTCTTAATTTACTTGCGAAATTATGAAGTAACAATTTAAAACGAATAGTCCAACATCTTTTAAAATAATGAATAACTTTATGCCATGGCTTTAAAAAAATGTTACTATTAGAGATCTTTTAAAATGATAACCATATTAAGATAATACACGCTATATGTAAAATAAGGCGTCCATCAACATCATATTTTTCAATAAGAAACATTTTAATTTATAAAATACTTGATTTCCAATAAACCAATATAAAACAATAAAAGCTCATTTGTGCATTCTCAATAATACCTCGTTAAACAACTACACTATACAATTATAACATATATTTACATTCTTGAAATTATATACTAAATACATCTGAGTCACATACGAAGAATGATAACAACATAAGATTAAAACCTAATCTACCATCTTTTGTACAAGAAAACCTAACCCTTATTATATACCCATTTCAAAACTCTTGAGTCACTATCAGCTGATCCTTCTTCTCAAACAAGCACAACCACCTCTTTAGTGTTTGTTGTAGCTTTTCCATCCAATCTTCGTTGTTGTGATCGAGTCCTTCCTTTTCCTTTGAAAAACAAAAGATGTATGGAGTGAGTCACTCATCTCCTCCAAAACCACATACAAAGAAACATATATACTAACTGCCACAGTGTGGTCCTTTCACGGTTTCACTCATAATCTTATTCACTTTTCTCACAGATTATTAACTTATCACATTATGGGTCTGTTGCCATAGAAACTTCCAGAACTTAATTGTTTTACACAATTTAAGTTGGATGATAGTTAGGAGTACACCCTCACCATGGTACAATGATGTGCTCTTAACAATCGATTACGTATCACTTGTCGGGGTTGCCAATTTGGCACTATGGAAATGCAACCACAAATTCAGTGCCATACCCTTAAGAAACAAGTCAACAATCCATCTCCTAGGTACCATTCTGTGTGGCCATCCCATCTCAAAGATTGATTCCTCTGTGAATTTTCGCACTGGTATTGTCCTTTACATGTTTATGTGGGCTCGTCTATCAATGATACTAGACAACGGTCAACTAAATGATATAAGCTGGTCAACACATCACATGGAGATCAAAATCTCCCCCACTATCTCAAGTGGTTAATCCATCGTTACCCCGTCCTTCACAAACATAACACATCACAGATGGAGCTCCCCGCTCAACATCTCCAAAGCTTGCCTTCACATCTAGCGATCACAAGGAGATCATATTTCTCGAATGTTGTGTTATCCTATCATAATCTCATCATGTTCTATACTATCTCACCATGACCAAAACAGGAAAGGGCTCTCCTCTATCCATCTATACTCACAAACAAGCGTGATCTTACAAACATCAAACTCAATTCATGAAAATATGTGCATCATGCACACAACAACACATCACAATCCATAACAATGCCTTAAAGAATTCTCACATATTCCATGAATTGGATTCATGCCCCATCCCATGTTTTATTATATTTTTTGTTATCCTTCCTTCTTTCAACATTATGCAGGGCTTATCATGAACTCGTGTTCTCCAAGCAATAGACTTAAGGCTCATTCTAAGTCCAATTCATGATAATGTACTCCAATGTGCAAAGGTATCTAATGTTTACTAAGTCCAAATGGGTCATTGAATTCACACTCTTGCTAAGTCTTTACAAATGTACTCATGCATTAAGTCCATTTACTCCCCCTCCCCCCAAGGATTTCATAATCCTTAGTCACACAAATAATTTTCAAAGTCATCATACAAGTACACACCAATCAAGGTTTCTAGCACATAATTTGCCTGAGATCACAAGTCCTCCTGGTCTCCAATTCAGGCATTAACAATTCAATGATATCAATTAAAGTGACAGGAAATCATACGTAAATTCATTCAACTCTTAACTCATAGACACTTATTAAAAGTAGGTTATCTTAACATAACCTTAAAAACCTATTTATGCATCTCATAATTCTCATACACTAAGAAAATTCTAATTGAAAATTCATTTGAAAGTCATTCATACACATTCTACAAGGTTTCACTCTTAAGCCTGGCTTGACCTATGCTTAAGCATAAAATCTAGTAGCTTAACTTCCTTTGCAGGTCATCTCGCTTAAGCTTGGCTCAACCTATGCTTAAACTTGGTTCCAACCACGCTTATGCTTGAAAACCAGCAACCCATTTTTCCTTGCATGTCATTTCGCTTGAGCGCAAGTAGCTCTTCACTAAGCTCCATGATTTTGCAGAATTTTGAAAATGGAGTTTTTTCACTTTCAATGGCTTCAAAATCAACCCAAATGGAAACCCAATCATACCAAACACATTCCCAAAACATGAAACACCCAAAATGACAATTGTTTTTTGAATTAAAACAAGTTTGTATGAATCTAAGACAAAATAGATCTAAAGTGTTGATTTATAGATAGCTAACTTCCTACGCCCCTACAACACGTCTAAATGAAGCACACTTAATAAACAAGCAAGAAGAAGAATGAATAACTCCTCCACACCTTAAGATCCGCACACAAGATGGAGCAAAATGGATGCTCCAAACTCTTAGAACCTAAGACATTACCTTTTGAGCAAGCCCAAGCCAACATCAAGAGAACCTTTTTCTTCTTAGCCCCACGACCCATGTAACGACCCACCTCATCGCTATTGTATCACTGGCTCTTAACCACGTAATTAACATGTTTTAAATGAAAGTCCCTTTGTAATTTGATTATGAAAATATTAGTAAATTTTTTTTGCGAGCACATAATAATTATCATCACGGAAAGAATCTACATATAGGACATCTCAAATATGTATATATATATATATATATATATATAAAACGTAGTTTAGTGGTAGGTACAATTAAACGTGTCTAAAATGTACAAGATTTTCAAATGAAACAAGAAATCATACAATGAAAGATAATTTATCAAAACACAATCATGGCCGGGATCTGGTCCATCGTCATTCCGACAACTCGACGGCTCCAACCAAAAAGTGGTCGTCTTCCCGGTCACCTATTGCTGTCTGTCTGCTCACACGAACGGTTTGTGATCATCACAGGTACCAACCATACGGTACAACAAAGCAAATGTGAGTTCATCATGTTAAAAATCAAGCAATAAATAACATCACTTCAGAAAGGGAATCAAACATCATGATATCTCCCCATTGTCCAAACATTTCATCACGCAATCAACATGGCAGTCATTCAACAACATTCCACAAGACAACTTATAATGTCTAACATGATCCATGCTCCTGACTCATCTCTCAGTATGCAATGTAGTACCATTCTGAAAATAGTCCACCCCTGTGGTCATGATGATGTAGTAGCTTGTCAGGGTCACTCTGTTGTGCATGAAAATGATATGAATACTTCACACTTAACCAAGAGGGGGGTGAATTGGTTAGACCTTGGTAAATCAAAATTCTTTAGTTCAAATCAGAGTTTCTAAAAAGGATCTATATCACATTTTAAAACCAAGAAACCTTATTCAATCAATCAACTCAGCCCCTTAGATTTCAATGAATCAAAACTGATTAATCAAAGCACACAATGAATTAAGAAGCAATTAATATGAGTATGAAAGATTCAGAAACAACACACAACCAATTTATACTGGTTCACTTCAAACACTATGAAGCTACATCCAGTTTCTTCCACTCAAAACTAGAGTGAAGTTCCACTATTTAATATCTGTTCTTACAAGCAATCACAATGTCTCCCTTTATCAACCCTAGATAAAGCACAACAATCTAAAACCCTATTAGATTACAAGAGACAAGAACCTGAGAACACTACTTAGTTCTACCCCTAGAGAACCCCCTTCTCTAGTTGCAAGCAAGAACTCAATTACAATAGCAAAATACAAATCAAATTAACAAAATGAAAATTACACCCAGATTAAGGAGAGAGACAACCTGATGATCCAAGGTATGGAATGCAAAATGTGTTTACCAGAACATGTTGAATCTTTAAACCATAAGAAACATATCTTTCCTTAATCTTGAAATGGTTGCATGCTTCAAGAATGACTTAATATCTCATGATCAATGCAACAATTTGTATGATTGAATCAAACTCTCATTAAAGATGTTGTAGACGCTCAGAAGACTCTTCTTGCTCAGAAAAAACAAATGGGTATATTTTTCAAGAGTTGTTGAACCAGCTGAGCAAGAGTCTTATTTATAACAAAACATTTTAACCGCACGTAATCGATTAAATCGCACTCATAATCGATTAAAATGTATTGTGTAATCGATTAAAATTATGTTATAATCGATTAAAATGTTCATATCTTTTCTGGGTTGAGATTATGATCAAGATAATCGATTATATCGATTGGTAATCGATTATTCCAGTTTAAACATATTTTTCCAAAGCTTGTTTAATCGATTACAATTTCTGGTAATCGATTAAGCCAGTTCAAGTAGATTTTCAAGACAGCTTAGATAATCGATTACAAACTCTGGTAATCGATTATGCCAGTGCAGTTTGGTTTTTCAAAAATGAAATATAATCGATTACGAATTCTAGTAATCGATTAAGGCAGTGCAATGTGTAAAATAGATATAGGCATGTAATCGATTACAGCTTTAAAAGAATCGATTAAACCAGTTCAACTAAGTATTTCATTTAAAACACAGCTTAAATAATCGATTAAAATGATACGGTAATCGATTAAAGTGTTCTAAAAAGGTTTTCTAGTTACAACGAAGAACATAATAATCGATTATATGCTTACTGTAATCGATTATTATAGTGAAAAACACTTTTATAAAAAAAAACCTTTGAATTGTTTAAAGCACTTGGTTGTTTTGAAAAACTTATTGATTTTAGTTTGCTTATTTAGATGATTATGCAGTGAATGAATGTCATGCTCTTGGATCACCATGATAGCTTTTCTCTTACACAAGTTTAACACTTAATATATCTTCAAGTTGGCCTTTGCATGTTTGAAAGCTCAAAACCAATTCTCTTTAAGCAGCTCCCCCTAAGTCCAACAGTGCACAGGCCGCTCCCCCTAGTGGTGATCAGCACCAGGTGTCAGAAGGAGTTCCTAACAGACGTGCCCCCCCAGTACCTCGGTACCCTACAACCAATCATCCTATTTCTGGCCTGAAAATGTAGTATGTCCCATGGGCACCATCAATTCATGACCCGACCAAGAACAATCCGTCTAGGCTAGGATCCGTCATGCATCCCCTATGTATACACGTACATTTCCATCATGAATATGTAGTATGTCCCATGGGCACCATCAATGCATGACCTGACCAGGAACAATCCGTCCAGGCTAGGATCCGTCATGCATCCCCCATGTACATACATACCACCCTAATCACGGGCTGCCCCTCATGGGCTCATCGATGCACTGGCTGTGGTCCTTGTAAGGTTAACCACCCGGTCCCAGCATCTCACATGTCTATACATAGCATATCACCACGGCACCATCAATGTATAACCCAGCCAGGAGCAACCCGTCCTCGTTAGGATTCATCATACACTCATGTGGGTATCTATGTATATCCACCTGCATTCGATAACCATGGGCACCATTAATGTATGACCCAGCCAGGAGCAACCCGTCCTGGTTAGGATCTGTCATACACCCCCATGGTATCAATACATATATCATTATCTCAAGCCATCACACAGGCAAACCTCAACTGTTCTCAACATAATCACTTACGTTCCTTACACGTCATTCACAAACACCCCATGAACTAGTGAGCTGGTGTGAAGTATTAGGTGTCCGGGTTGGCACCAAGATTTAATGGCTTTGAAGTACGAATTTGAACAAGGTCAGACGAGGGCGGGCAAGGGTGGACAAGGGCGGTACTTGGGTTTTATAAAATACCAAGGACGAACTTAGTACTATGAAATCGATTACATAAGCGTTGTAATCGATTATAACAAACAGCGCTTAATAGGAAAGACTTTTAATTGTGTTAATATCACAACTTGCACAAGGATGTCTGGGTTATGAATGCCGAGTAAGGAAAACCCGGTAGCTTCTCAAAGAAAGGAAGCGAGCTCATCCAAGTAAGGGAAACCCGGTAGCTCACAAAGGAAAGGTACGAGCTCTACAGAGTAAGGAAACCTGGTAGCTCACAAAGAAAATGCCTGAACTCATCAGTTCTAAAGAGAATAAACAACCCCGAGTAAGGAACCCGGCATCTCTAAAGAAGGGGAATGAGCTTAACAGCTCTAAGAAATAACCCCAGATAAGGAACCCGAGATATTAACATCCGCCAACTCAGGACTAAGGGTTACGTCCCGCATGTGTACATACATGCTACGTAATAAGCTCAGCCCGACATTCCCAACCCGGTATTTGGCACCTTCACCAACACTACTAAAAAGTGTTTTGGGAGTTTACAGCATCAAAATATCACCTTTACACACATGCTCAGGGAGTTCTTACACATCAACTTCCCCCACCAGAACACCATCAGACTCTTCACACAAAAACACCAAGCAACAAACATAACACATATCACGTCCCATTCATTAAAAGACATAGCTTTTCTGGAAAACAACACACACCAAGGACATGCAGTTATCTTCACAGTTGGACTCCCCGGCCCCCAACTATGTTATCTAGAGCTATTATCAACATAGTAAACTCCCTTTACCTAACTAGGTGTTCGTCTACGGATTAGCGATGCTGGTACTCTATCCTCTGAAGCGTGAGCGTGTCCGTTCTCTTTTGAGCCTCAAGAAAGGTGTTCGCCGACTTCTGCTCTGATCACGAGGTTCCTCTTGACGTGAGGGGTTCTGTGGCAGTTACGGTGGTCATTGGGGGTGGAAAATGTTACAGAAGGGTGGAGGAAGAGAGGTTTCTAGGTGTGAGTAAGTTTAGAGAGATAAGAGAGAGAGGCACAAAGAAGAAGAAAAGAAGTGAGCTTCTGCTGCACACTCTGCTGCCTATAAACACGGCTGACAAGACATGTCCCCTTTACGTGCATGCATAGCAATCGCAGGCCAGCTAAGTTAACTTTAGCCTAACATCCATCAAACACGCATACCAATACAAAAGCACTCAAATCAACAATTACCAAAATAAATCAATAAATAAGCAATATAACACACAACAATTATCCAACTTAGCAACTTGAAATTTCAGGGTGTCACAACCCACACCCACACAAAAAAGTTCTCCTCTTAAGTTTTCTCACACGCCAGATATTTAGGAACTTTGCATCAAGCTACGGACCATTAGGCTTTAGGGAGTTTAGAAATGAGATGACACAATTTGATGTGGTGATTTAAGGGTGAGTTGGCTGTGCTAGAAACCTCTAGTCAATTAATCTTGATCATCGTGCTAATTATCTAGGGAAGAATGATTAAATCTAATCTCACGCAGTGCTAATCTTACACAAAGTAACTTTATATAACACAAATTTACATAGTTGAAGTTCACACTATGTAAATTCTACACAGTCAAAATTGTTCTCAATTAACTCTCAACTTTTAATAGATGTTGGTTACACTAAATTAATCACACAAATAATTAAATGAGATTTCACTCAAGACTAATTATCAAAGGAAAACCATATTACATAGTACAAAACTTGAATTTAAATTAAAGTCAAATTATGCATTTTTTTTTCTTTTAAATGGCTTAACTTAAATCATTATAGTAATTAATTTCAATATGAATTAAGCTTTCACAAAGCATACAAACACAATTTTTAATATAGTCAAAGTTATAAATTTTTAAGGTGTTACGTACATCACCATTAACATTCTAATATAATTGTAATAAAACTTGAGATGAGTGTTTTTTCTAAGTCCTTGGAATTGCCTCCCCTAACAAGTGATTCAGCTTATATGCCCCATTGTTCAAACTCGACGTGATGTAGAATGGTCTTGTCCAATTAGTTGATAACTTTCCTTCCTCAGAGTCCTTTTTTGCTTCACTATGAACTCTCCATGCTAGGTTCCCGACTCTAAAGTCCATTGGTTTTAGCCTTGAGATATATCTCTTTGAGGCTATTTTCTTTTTAGCCTCAATTCTTACTCTTGCCATGACCTTAGTTTCTTCAAAAAGATCTAGTTATCTTCTGATGGAGTTGTCGATCTCTTGGTCATTGTAAAGTGTACGATGCAATGAAGGCTCTCCAATTTCAACCGGGAGCATGACATCAACCCCATATGTCAATTGAAAGGGTGTTTTGTTTGTTGCTGACTGGGGAGTACAATGATATCCCCATAGTACCTCTATCAACTTGTTGATCCATCTACCTTTGACAACCCCCAACTTATTCTTAAGTTCTCCTAAAATGACCTTGTTACCAGCTTCTACCTATCCATTGGATTGGTGGTGTTCTCTCGATGTCATTTTTGGTTATAATGTCATAAGGAATATCAAAGCGGGTGATGATGCTTTTCCGTAAAAAATTTTGGACATTTTGAGTTGTGATTGTGGCTAAGGCTTCAACCTTAATTCACTTTCTGAAGTAATCCACCGCTATAAGCAAGAATTTGCATTGTCCTTTTCCAAGTGGGAAGGGTCCGAGCATGCCCATTCCCCACATTGCAAAGGGCCATGGAGAGGCTATGTTGTGTAACTCGTCGGCTGGTTGAAGTATTACATTACCATGCTTTTGACAATCTGAACACTTCTTCACATAGTCTATGCAATTGCTTCTAATTGTGGCCCAATAATATCTGACACAATGGACATGAGTGACCATTGATCGACCTCTTGTATGCACCCCCCATATATCCTTATGAATTTCCTCCAAGATGTATTTTGAATGTGTCTTGGTGAGACACTTTGCAAGAAATGTAGAGAACTTCCTCCTATACAAATCCCCATAATTGTAGTCTACCTTGCCCCTTGGACTTTTAATTTCAGGTATTCTTTTTGGTTTTCTGGCAAAGTTCCATCCATTCGGCCTGTTGTTGACTCATAATCTAGGCAAGTGTACCTAATTTATGTGTAGTAAGAAACAATAATTATTAAGAGTATTCTACCCACAATGACTTGTATAATATCTAGGAAATTGAAAAACAATTGTTATTTAAAGCAAGAAAAATTAAGAAGTAGAAAATAAATTTTGTTGTAATGAGTTGTCAATCCGTTGTGGCAAAATAACAATATCTATAAGTTTTAAAAGATAAATTTGTTGTAGCGAAAGCAATGCTTGCTATAGCGAATGAAAAATGTTTTCTAGTTTTCAGATCAAAATTATGCACTAAAGACAAAAAAATAAATGAACAAAGGTGTTGCTGGATTTCAAATTTGTAGAATTTGTCATATGCAATATCAATTCTCAATCGTATTTCCAATTTCAACGCAACCAGGATCCAACACAAGTAATCAAATCCTAATTCCTTAGATAAATAATCCTTAAGTCCTAAATTAGATTCCTAATTCGCTAGGTAACCTAACCTAGCAACTAGAGCAAGAACAGAGGATTTATGCAATGCAAAAACCTAATTTCATCCCTAAAACTCGATTTATTCACATTTCTTCTTTAGATCCAGAATCAAACTTGTTTGCCAACACAATCGATTCAATTTCATTTAGCAATGTTAATCAAGCCTATGCATAAATTGGAAAGTAGATTAGTAATAACAAAAAGCACATACTCTAAACTCTACTTCATTCAAGATATAATAACTTCAAGTTTAGTTAGAAAGAATCATGGCTTGATCCATTGCAAAACACAAAATGAATCCAAAAACTACAAGTTGAAGAAAAGAAAAGGAGAGGGAAAAAGAGGGAAAATCGCAACTTCAAACTATGAACACTAAGAAATTGATAAAATGTTTCAAAAATCTGTTACAAAGGAAATTTTAATGAGCTACAATTATTGTTTTTCCACGTCAGCATCCTGTTGTAGCAAGGGTAATTCTGGCTACAATTAATCTTCATTCTTTTTGGACCAAATTTCGTTGTGGCATGAGGTGCACACGCTGTGGCAAGTTATTGCTCGTGTTCTTGGTCTCAGATTGATGATTCATTGTGGCAAGTCTTCACACTCTTTTACTTGATCTTTGGTCTTGGCTCGTTAAGGTTACGACTTTGCTTGTTGTGGTGAGCTGAGGTTTGAGACTTTTCTTTCCTTTTTCTTAAAAAATATCACTATGACATCTAAAATTCACACAAAAACATTAAAAAAAACTCTTTTTTTTATTCCTTAAACTAACTTTATAGAGTTTTGTTCACAAAAGTAAAGATTTATTGACAAAAATCCTAAAAATGCTAAGATAATTACTCACAAAAATGTACTATGAAGAGCAATTATCACCTATTCCATTGTCAATTCCATGCATTCCTTTCCGCCAACTCTCATGTCTAATAGGGTGTGTTTAATGACAATGTGGTGTTGCCCTGACTTCTTGGTGCTTGATAGCTTAGAAAATTTGTTGGCTCTAAAGTTTAGATCTTTCAAGATATGTTCAACCTTTGCATGATCATGTTCTTGAACCTAGTTCTCCACTATGTGATAATATCCAAGGAGGTGGGGTTCTTTGACTTGAGAAGTTCATGTTATGTGATCTATCGCTATCTTAGAATCGGTTCGACATAGAATTCTCTTAGCTCCCATCTCCTGTGCCAAGAGCAAGCCTGCTATGTTTTCTTTGTACTCGACCTAGTTATGTGAAGTTTTGAATCCGAAACTAGGAGATTGTTCCAATGCCAAGCCTCCTGGCCCATGTAATATGACTTTTGCCTCACTACTTAGATGGTTAAATTATTCATCTACATACACCATCTAACACGGTTCTTCAATTGGACCTATTGGGTGCAACTCACTTATGAAATCAACTAGACATTGAGCTTTGATAGGTCCCCTTTGAACCACAACTTGGTGCCCTTGGAAGTATTGTTAAAGCTATCTTGATGCATTTACTAGTGTTGAGGCTTGTTTTTCAATCATATGATATATGAGTTTTGAGTCATGGAGTACGCTACCTGTGTAGTATACCAGGAGTTGTGTGCCTTCCACCTCTTGTTTTACGACCACTAATTGAATGCTCTGCAAATCGATATGTACAATAGCAAGACTAAGTCTGTTATGGGCTTAGTTAGAATTAGAGGTATTGGCTAAGAAGTTCTTAAGATATTGGAACACAGACTCTCATTCCTTCTCCCATTGAGAGGTCTCACTCTTTTTCAGATTGCAAAGTATCGACTTGCTCTTCTTAGGTAACCTTGGTAGGAATCTTGCAAGAGAAGCCAACCTGTCAGAAATCATTAAGCTTGTGAGATTGGAAGGGGTTCACATGTTGATCATTGCTTGACACTTGTTAGAAATTTGTGCTTTAACATTATGCCAAAGAATTGTCCCCCTTTAACGCAAAAACACATATTTCTTGGGGCTTAACCATATGTTCTGCTTGAAGATCTGGTCACGACTTCCTATAAGTCATTGGCATGCCCCTCACTTGCTTTTGAGTTTATCACCAGGTAATATACAAATACTTCTAGCATTTTTCCATTTTGTTTCTTGAAGACCTTATTGATCAATCTTTGATAGGTTGCCCCTGCATTTTCAGGCCGAAAGACATGACCTGATAGGAAAAAATTGTCGTTATTAATGCTAAATGATGTTTTGTTATCTCATGCAAACACATCTGAATCTATTTGTACCCTGGGTAGGCATCCAAGAAGTTGAGAACTTGATGTCCGACCGCTCCATCTACTAACCAGTCAATATTCGACAATGGGATGTTCTTTTGGAAATGCGTGGTTAAGATTTGTATAGTTCTTGCACATTTTTCATTTGTCATCTCCTTTCTTCACCATGACCACATTGGCTAACTAGGTGGTGTACATGACTTCTCGAATGAACCTTGCGTCAATCAACTTTGTAGTTTCCTTGATTACTGCCTTTCTTCTTTGTTCCCCTAACTTTTTGTTCTTTTGAGCAACAAGTCATGCATAAGGTAAAATCGAGATCCTGTGGAAATGGAACTTGGTGTCGATGCCCGATATATCGAAAGTCATCCATCTGAATAGGTTTACATTAGCTCGAAGGACCTTGGTAATCTGCTTATGGCATTTTTCGAAATCCAAGTACCCATACGAGTGACTATTCAACTTTTTTCCTAAGATGGAATTTACATGTGTCTTCATTAGGTTTTGCTCTCTGATCATCATCCAAATAAGGATCTAGTTCCACATTCCCAATCATGGTTGGGTTTTTAGGTTGCGAGGGTCTCTCCTTTTCTACCAATGGAGTCATTTTTGAGGTTGGCAGAATAACACTCCCTAGCCATCTTCTGTACAACATGAACAATAACTATCCTTCCTTCAACTAAGGGAAACTTCATTGTGAAGTGAGGTGTTGGCACTGTGGCTCTCAAACCGTTAAGAGATGGTCCTCTAGGAAGATGTTGTACGAAGATCTGACATTGATAATTATATATCAGATATTGATGATCTGATAATCTCTATCACTTGTGCCAAACTTAGTGTAGATATCGATGTATCTTCTGGTATCTACCCTCTCCTAAAAAAGCCAATCAATTGATCATGATAGGTTTTGATCTCTGCTTCAAAAATTTCTTACTTCTTGAATGTTGACCAATAGAGAATATCAATCAAGCTTCCTTGGTCAACAAGTGTTTCATCGCTATGCATTTGGCTACTTCCATTGTGATGACCATGGGGTCGTGCTACATGAGGTCTAAGCCTTTAAAATCTTCATTTGAAAAGTGATGGTAGATATGCTTTTGGGCTTCGTGTGGGATATTGTGTTTCCAGACCTAACCAACCTTAAATGTGTTCTTGTAGGATGAATTTGTAATGCCATCACCCACAAAACCTCTAATTGTTGTGTTAATGAACTGCCAGGAAAGTTGATTGGTTCAATGATGCTACTCTTTATGTTTATGTCAATTTTCATCCCTTATATTCTCCTGACTCCCTTAACTATCTTCTTTTCTATAGTCCCGATTGTGATACCTTCTATAGTCATAGAAGGTCCTTGTGGCTTGTGGAGAAAATCCTTCAATGACCATCTTACACTAGGTCCTCTATTTATCCTTTAATGTTATTCATTCCTGGGTTCTAGTGTAATTCTCGTAAAACATTATAGCATAATAATTTTTGTGGTATACGTTGTCACTGCTATCATATCTAGAGGAGGATGCCTTTGTTGTGTCATTCCAAGCAATTTGGTAGTAGAAGGTCCTGACATTGAAAATGTTTGGTTTCTTCCCACTAAAGAGTGAACTCTAGTTTCTAGGATAGTAGACCGACCTTCTATGGTCTACTAGGCCCTTCTTCATTGTAGTATAGCTTGAAGCCTTTCTTCTTGCCATCATCTTTGTCAGGTAGCCTTGGATAGCAACAATCAGGAACTAGCTTAATTTTAGTGGTTTTCTTGATGTGTAGACTTATTGGATGTGCAATCGATTGATTGAATGTGTACATCTGAGCCAAAGTCCCACCAATCATAGAGAACTCAACAGGTGATAAAATAAGATCAACTCAATTCACTGGTAGAAATGTTGTAGGGGTAATCCAAATGTTGATCTTTTTCTCTCATTTGACTTGTGGAGGCTAACATGTTGTTGATGGATCCATGTTGTGTCGGTCAAAATTGATAGAGGTATATGATCTTAAGTGCTTTTTTTTTTCTCTATTTTCTTCAACTTTTCTCTTTCTGCTTCTGGTCCTTCTTATGAAGTTGGACGCATAAATTGATGTGTACCATGGATCAACCAATGAGGTTGCATCCTGACCAGGTTGGTATACGGTGGTTACATCCATGAAGGAACATCCAGGGCCACTATGTTTTTATAAGGAAAAGCCTTGTAGGCTTCAGAAAGAGTATGTTCAAAATCATACCTTGTCAATTTTGGTGGAGTAATAATGCAAAATCACGATGGTGGACTGGTTCATGAATTTTAATCTGTAGAATAGGAATCCTCGTATACTTATTCTGCTTGTTTTCTTTAAAAAAGACCACTAGAAACCTTTCTTGGTCTGACATTAGGGCCTTTATCCTCTTGTTATGCTTAAACTTGTTTAAGTTTATTGGTGATAGAGGTGGACGCTGCCTTGGGGTGTAGGTGGACAATGTTCTTATGGTGAAATAGTAGCGTCAGATGAAATATCATTGCTACTGGATCCCTGAGAGGGAGAAGGTGGATTCCAATACTTTTCAAGGATAATAGGGTTTGCTTTTATTGCCCTTGTTTTCACCTTTCTTGGCACAAAAGATGCAATGATTGGTTCCTTGGCAAAGGGAGCTCCCTTAACAACTTTTGCTTTCTTTGGAGCAAGAGGAGCTTTTGTTAAGCTACAACCTTCCTTTTTCTTTGAAGTTGAGGAACCTCCTCATCTTTAATTTCACTAAGATCTTTGAATATTTTATTGGTGTTCTTCTCCACAACTTTCTTCTTTGGAATTCTCTTTGTTGGAGTAGCCCTTGGACGTTTGCTGGAGGGGTTGGACACAGGTGGAAAGTCATGTTTCATTTTCATCCTCTACTCTTTAAGTAACTCTACCTTCTCTTTTGCTTCGTGTTTTCCTTCTCATCTATTTCTTTTTGGCTTGTTCTAACATGATTTTGTTTATTTTGTTGGCAATGCCAAACTAAGATAAAGCATCATTATCAATAGGTAGCATAGTTTTGATACACTTCTTTCTCTTCTTGGCTATTTCTTCCTCGTCCACCTGAGGAACCCCTCTTTGACCTATGTTCATCGTTAACATCATAGACTTGATGTTTAAAGGCCCAAAGTTTTGTTGTTTGGCTATCATGAACCCCTTAGCCATAATCTTGTGCCTACTTGCCTCGTCCAGTCCATTGAAGACTTGATAAACCCCTTTTTCGTATAAGATTTTGTTGACTAGAGCAGCATAATAGATATCTTTAAGGCCACCCATAAACTTTGTGATGCACAGAATGTAAAGGTAGATGGTGTATGGTAGGTCAGATGGTATGCACTCCATCAGATGAAAGAGCACAAACTTGTGCAGGTATGATATAAATCCTTGGACTCTATTTTATGTAGTATGCTATTGTTGCAAATATTTTGCCAAATATTTACTTGATCTCACAACAGATTGTACACTACCTTCTTCTTATCTTTAGTCTTAGAGAAGTTTTCCTTTTATAAATCCCATGGAACATGGTCTTCATATGTCTTCTCCCAGTTGTCTTTATATGTCTTCCCACATGTAGTAAGTGATTTGAGCAATGGTCTCCATGGATAAAGTCACTTTCTTTCCACGAATAATGGAGACTATGCCATAAGCAGTTTTGAACTCAGGATTACGCCAAAACATTCTTATCATTTTTTTGGTGGATAGTCTAGCATTTGTTGTATAAGCCTCTTATACCACAACAAAGCATGGTGTCGTTGAGATAGAATAATACCCTTCAAGTATTTGATGTTGAAAATGTGCTCAATGTGGATAATGGCTTCATTCTTAATGTGAACAAAAGTTCTGTCGATCTTGGGAATGAACTCTTTGTACATAGAGGCTTTGCTTCCACTTATCAGGGTGAAAAAAGGTGTAGCTTTTTGGGCTAGGGTTTGTGTTTAGGGTTTAGAGATAGCAAGAACAGGTGGGAGAGAGAATGTTGGGGATTTTTGTAACTAAAATATTTGATGAGAGAAAAAGCCGGTGGTTTTGATCTTTTGAAGATGAAGGGTTTTATGGGCTTTTGAAATGCAATCATGAGGCCTATCAATCAAGAAGTGACTCAACAAAAACACTATCACGTTCTCTTACTAAAATGCCTTGTTTCAAATTAAATAACACAATGCTTATGATATGAGTACATCCATACATTAGACGCATGTGATATATACTCTATGCACATGTTATTAACTTATAGTCATTGGATGATGAGTCCTTTGGATGCTAAGTTATATTGGACAACATATAACCATTAAATCATTCTTGTATAAAGTCCATTCCAAGTTGATTCCTTAGCCGAATTAACCTCTTTTCAATAATGGATTTTGTAAATATGTCAGCAAACTGATCATCAGTGGATATAAATTGTAAGTTTGTTGTCCCTTTCTGAACATGGTCTCTTATAAAGTAATGTTTAATTTCTATATGTTTTTCACTTGAATGCAATGCAAGATTTAGAGAATCTGGTAGCAGTTTTGTTATCACAAAAGATAGAAATGTTACTCCCATAAAAGTTGTAGTCTTCTAGTTAATTCTTTATCCAGAGTAATTGAGCATAACAACTTGCAATTGATATGTATTATGCTTTAGTAGTGGATAATGCAGTTGATCCTTGTTTCTTACATATCCAACTTACTAAGTTTCCACCAATGAAGTGGCAGCTTTCACTAGTGCTATTTCTTTCAAGTTTATCTCCAGCATAATCAGGATCATAGTAACTTAAGAATCTGAAATCTTCCCCTCTTTTAAAGCAAAGATCAAGGTTAAAAGTGCCAATAAGACATCTAAAGATTCTTTAACAATAGTCAAGTGGACTTCCATTGGTTCTTTTAGAAATCTTTCACATAAACATACACTGAACATGATGCCAAGTCTGGACGTAGTGAGATACAGGAGAGATTCAATCATTACTTTGTATTTGGTTTCGTCCACTTTCTCTGATTCCTCATCCAGTCCAAGATATGTGGTTGGATGCATTGGGGTTTTCATCTTCTAGCCTTAAATCTACAAATGACTCATCCAACTTTGATAATTCCTTGCCAGGGTTTGTGTCATTAAACTTCACATGGATAGTTTCTTTAACTACTAAAGTTCTAGAGTTATATACTCTACATGCCTTTGATTTTTCAGAGTACCTAGAAATATTCCATTATCACTCTTAGAATCAAACTTTCCCAAGTTGTCCTTAGTTTTTAAATGAAACATTGACATTCAAAGGGATGGAAGTATGATATGTTGGGTTTTCGTCCTTTCCACAACTCATGGAGTCTATTTCAGAATAGGTCTTATGAAAATTCTATTTTGTAAATAACAAACATCATTCATTACTTTAGCTTAGAAGTGCTTAAGAGTATAATTATCATTAAGCATGGTTCTAGCCATTGCCTGTAACAATATGTTCTTCCTTTCAACCACACCTTTCTATTGAGGTGTTCTTGGAGTTGAAAAGTTGTGAAGGATATCAATTTCCTCACAAAACAATTGAAAATTCTCATTTTGAAAATTTCCTCCATGGTCACTTCTTGTTGATGAAAAAACAATAGGAATACCCACAATAACCAAGAGGGGGGTGAATTGGTTAAAAACTTGGTCTTTTAAAATTTTCTTTTCTAAATCAGAGTTAGGATCTTAATCACTTTAAAACCAAGAAACCTTTAATTCAATCAATTCACTCAGCTCAAGGAAACAATGTCTTAAAACAGAACTTGCTGAGTAATGATAAGAACACCAAGAATCAATGAACAAGATAACCAAAGGAAATTACAGAACAGAGAATCAACACAAGAATTTATATTGGTTCACTTCTCAGGAGAAGCTACATCCAGTTTCTAATCAACACTAGATTAGAATTCCACTATTGAAAATTTCAGTTCTTACAAGCTTGATTACATTTACTCTTTATCAACCATAGATAAAGAAAGGAAATCTAAAACCCTATTAGACACCTTATCAATAAGAACCAGAGAACACTACTCTGTTCTTCCCTAGAGAACACTACTCTAGTGCAAGCCTCAAGAACATATTACAATAGCACCAAATTACAGAAATTCAAAATAGAATTACACCCAAAGAGAATGGAGAGAAACAACCTGGTGATCCAATGTTTATGAATGCAACTGAATTACCAACAGAGTTGAATCACCAAATGAAACTCAGAACATGCTCTCCTATTCTTCTTTGAAAGACTCTTGCCCAAGTAATCAATCAAGAACTCATGTGGATTAAGAAGTGGGACAAGAGGTTTATATGCTCAGAAAAACTCTTTAAATCTTGGTGAAGGCTTGAAGGTAATCAGAAATTCATATTAGACCAATTTTAAAACAGAGCCAGCCTCACTCCTATTTATAATAAAATTTCGTAACTAACATTAATCGATTAAACGCTCCAAATAATCGATTAAGATACTTAAGTAATCGATTAAATCACCATTTTAATTGATTAAAGTGTTCATATGGTTTCTGGGTTTAAACAATGAGCAAAATAATCGATTAATATGATCCGTAATCGATTAAACCAGTAGCACATTATTTCATTAAAGCCTTGTGTAATTGATTACGGAAAACGGTAATCGATTAAAGCAGTGCAACATGTTTTTCTGAGAGAATTGTGTAATCGATTACAATTCCTGGTAATCGATTATTGCAGTAGAACATGTTTTTCAAAAAGTCTTATGTAATCGATTACATTACACGGTAATCGATTAAAGTGTTCATCAAAGCTTTTCCAGATTTTGAAAACGAAGCAAATAATCGATTAATACGATGTGTAATCGATTAAACCAGTGCATTTTGCATTTTTCCAAAAACATTGCTTCTTTGGTTCTTTTGTAAAAACATGCTTTGATTCTTTGTTAAAGCACTTAGACAATTAAATGATTAAATGCATGCAATGCAAGGATCAACAGATTGGACTCTTTAACACTTCATTTGATTTACAATCTTCCAAGGCATTCCAAGGCATGTGAAAAAAAAAAGATCAAAACCATTCTTCAAGTCCTAAGCTTCAAGCTTTCATATGCTCCCCCTATATCCAACAATCTCCCCCTTTTTGGCTTTGAACATGCCAAATATTGATTGACCATCTGTTTAAGTTGGAATTGCTTTGAGGATAAGCAAGATGAAGGTCTTGAACTTTGTTAACCTAAAAATCAAATCAGCCTCTTTGCCAAGAGCAAGTGTTAAGAATTAAGCTTGCATTAATCATTTATTTTAATTGGATTTGCTCCCCCTGACTTGATTTACTCCTTTAGACTTAGTTAATTTCATGAATCATTGATTGGGAAAAAAAATCAACAGAAAAACAGAGAGCAAAACAGAGTTGCATTTTAATCCACAATCAATCAATTTTTCTCCCCCTATTTGGCTTATCAAAGACAAAAAAGATAATGGCATAGCAAATAAGGATAAGAGAGAAATCAAATTACATTAATTGATAAGGGAAATGCAGTACATTGATCAAATAGGAAAAATAACAGAAAAAAATAGAGTAGAACAAACATGAAATACTAGAAACCTAATCTTATGTGCCCGAATAATCAAGGATAATCCTAGCTTCTATGGTTTCTATCCTAGATTTTATCTCTTCCAGAGATGTATTAGTCTCAGCCCGATGCTCATGATGTAGTGATAGCAAGGCATCCATCTTCTAAATCATTAAGGATTCAAAAGGGCTATAAGTTGGTGCAACAGAGCTAGCATCTTCATCATTTTCATCATCATCATTAGCATCAGCATCATCTCCTTGTTCAGGGGTAGGAAGTTGTTGTCCAGCCATTTACCATCCATATGGGGTCTCGATCATCCCCAACTTGGTAAGATGCTTCTCTTTGATGAGACTGTTGCTAGAGTTGGTGTTGTCAACAACCTCATTAGAGACATCAACTTGAAAGTAGTCAATAAATCTGGAGATAAGAACAGCATATGGGAAAGGATAGTTCATCAACCTTTTGGATTTCAGCATTATTTCCTGAAGAACAAGAATCCAATTCATCTTAATGTCATTCTTCAAGGCATAAACAAGCTGTAAATCATCATCAGTGGCTTGGGCATGGTTTGTTGCTCTAGGGGTAAGGATGTAAGTGACGATGTAGTGGAGAAGGCTATCCTCATGGGTCATGGGTCCAGTGCTTAGCCTAAGCTTCAACCTCATTTGAGGATCAAGAAGCATCCCCCTATAGGTGTCAATCCTATTGTATCCACCCACTTCTTCTTCAAACCTCCTCTCACCATCAAAAGACAGACCAGCAACTTCTTCCCATATTTCTTGGGTAATTTATATTGCAACCCCATTAACTTGGGACAGGATTGTCCCTTCCAATGAGAATTTGGCACAGGTATAGAATACCTTGACCAATTCAGGGTAAAATGTACCCTTCATTTTCACAAGTTTTTTAAGACCTTGGGCTTCTATAAAGGTTGGGAATTGAAAACCTTTATTTCTAAACCAGTCTAGGGAGAGGTATTTAGGAGGACCTATTAGCTTTGTTGCATTGAATTGAAGGTAGGTTATTTTGTCTTGCTCATTGGAGAACCAATGATCTAACCTATTTGCAGCTGGGTTGGAGGATTCAGCTTTTCTTTTTGAGGACCTTGGTCTCTTTGGTGTAGACATGGTTACTGGAAGACAGGAAAGCTAAGGTAAGGTTTCTAAACCCTAAGAAAGAAAGACACATAAGTGCTTAAGGAGGAAGATGAGTAAGGTGTGATTTTTGCACAACAGCATAGGCTGTATTTATAGAAGAATTTAGGCTCCAAGTTTTAAATTTGAAAATGAAAATAGTTACCATGCATTAACCACTCAATTGAAGGCTTAGAAGATTCAAAATTTGAATTTGGTGGCAGTTGGGCAGTTACAATTTCCAAGAAAATCTTTCAGATTTTGCAGATTCTCCAGTAACTCCAGGATTAATCAATTATTTGCATATGTAATCGATTAATGCTTAACAAAAATCAATTTTAGAACATATTGTAATCAATTAATTCGTAAAGTAATCGATTATTTCATAACAATGTAGTTGAGGAAGATGAAGTGTAATCGATTACATAAGCTTAAATTCCTTTCCCAATGGCTTTTTAAATGATTTTAATCAATTAATCCATGCCTTAATCGATTATCACAGTAAAATATGCAGATTGAATAGTTTTTATGCAGCACAACTTTGAATTTTCAAATGCAAATGATTATTGAGCAAACATTCAATTATTTCTCATTGTTTGGCACAAATCAAGCATACATTAACAAATATTGGATTCATCAAGGATGCCTAGCATGTTTCTTAGAATGTAAAATCTATCTCTATCCAAAGGTTTGGTAAATATATCAGCTAATTGAAAATTGGTTTCAACAAATTCAATTTTGATGTTACCCTTTTGGATATGGTCTCTGATGAAGTGATGTCTGATTTCCATATGCTTTGTCCTTGAGTGCATGATAGGATTTTTGGAGATGTTAATGGCACTTGTATTATCACACAGTAGAGGTATTTCCTTTAGCTCAACACCAAAGTCCTGAAGTTGTTGTTTCAACCAAAGGCATTGTGCACAACAGCTTCCAGTTGATATATATTCTGCTTCAGCAGTGGATAATGCAACACATGATTGCTTCTTGCAGTGCCAAGATATCAATGAGCTCCCTAGCAAGTGAAATGTTCCACTTGTTCTCTTTATATCCAACTTGCACCCTGCAAAATCAGAATCAGAATATCCAAGTAAGCTAATAGGTGTACCTTTTGGATACCAAAGTCCTATTTTGGTGTGGACTTAAGATACTTGAGAATCCTCTTGACTGCTGTTAGATGAGATTCCTTGGGATTGGCTTGATATCTAGCACACAAGCAAACACTTAGCATTATATCAAGCCTACTAGCAGTGAGATACAACAAGGAACCAATCATTCCCCTGTATTTGGATTCAACAACACTCCTACCTTTGTCATCTATGTCAAGTTAAGTAGAAGTTGCCATAGGTGTTGCAGCATCCTTGCAACTTTCCATTTCAAAATTTTTAACCATCTCTTGACAATACTTTGATTGACTTAGGAAGGTTCCACTCTTTAATTGCTTAACTTGTAATCCTAAAAAGAATGTGAGTTCACCCATCATTGACATTTCAAATTCACCCTGCATTGTAGCTGAAAATTCTCTGCACATTGATGGATTAGTTGAACCAAAAATTATGTCATCTACATAAATTTGAACTAATAGCATATCATTTCCTTTTCTCTTTATGAACAAGGTTTTATCAACCTGACCTCTTATGAAAGATTGTTCAACCAGAAATTTACTTAACCTTTCATACCAAGATCTAGGTGCTTGTTTCAAACCATACAATGCTTTTCTTAACTTGTAGACATGATTTGGATGTTTATAATCAATAAATCCAGGAGGTTGTTCTACATAGATTTCTTCTTCTATGTATCCATTTAAGAAAGCACTTTTTACATCCATTTGAAACAATTTGAAATTCATCAAACAAGCATATGCAAGCAATAACCTGATAGCTTCTAATCTGGCTACTGGAGCATAAGTTTTATCATAGTCTATGCCTTCCTCTTGGTTGTATCCCTTAGCAACCAATTTAGCCTTGTTCCTTACTATGATTCCACTTTGATCCAGCTTATTTCTAAAAACCCATTTAGTGCCAATAGGTTTATGAGTTGATGTTCTAGGGACTAACTCCCAAACTTCATTTCTTTTGAATTGATTCAACTCATCATGCATAGCCATTAACCAATGTTCATCTAACAATGCTTGATCAATACTATTTGGTTCAATTCGTGAAACAAAAGCCATGTTACAACATAGATTTATTAATGAAGATCTAGTAGAAACTCCCTTTGAAACTTCACCAATGATGTTATCAAGGGAGAGATCTCTTGTTGTTCTCCAATCTTTAGGCTCATGTCTAGATGTTGATTGTTCTATTTCAGCACTTGGTTCTTCCTTTTCTTTTATCAATGAGTCATTCAATTGAATGAATTCTTCCATAGGACCTGCATCAATATCACACTTCTTTTCCTCTTTAGAGGGATTAGATTCATCATAAATAACATGAACTGATTCTTCCATACATAATGTTCTTATATTGAAAACTCTTTATGTTTTGCTTTGTAATGAATATCCAAGAAAAATGGTTTCATCAGCTTTAGCATCAAATTTTCCAAGTGATTCTTTGCCATTATTTAACACAAAACACTTACAGCCAAAGGTTCTCAAATGGGAAATGTTTGGTTTTCTACCCTTGTATAGTTCATAAGGAGTTTTCTTTAAAATAGGCCTTATTAGTAATCTATTCAAGGTGTTGCAAACTGTACTTACAGCATCAGCCCAAAAATGTTAGGCAAATTAGTCTCATTAAGAAGAGTTCTTGCACCTTCTTCAAGGGATCTATTTTTCCTCTCCACAACACCATTTTGTTGAGGTGTTCTTGGAGCTAAAAAATTGTGGTTGATTCCATTTTCTT
>CM023941.1:23329106-23405084 GCA_013407115.1 Glycine latifolia
AAATCTTGGTGAAGGCTTGAAGGTAATCAGAAATTCGTATTAGACCAGTTTTGAAACAGAGCAAGCCTCACTCCTATTTATAATAAAATTTCCTAACTAACATTAATCGATTAAACGCTCCAAATAATCGATTAAAACGCTTAAGTAATCAATTAAATCACTATTTTAATTGATTAAAGTGTTCATATGGTTTCTGGGTTTAAACAACGAGCAAAATAATCGATTAATACGATCTGTAATCGATTAAACCAGTAGCACATTATTTCATTAAAGCCTTGTGTAATCGATTAAAGCAGTGCAACATGTTTTCTTGAGAGCATTGTGTAATCGATTACAATTCCTGGTAATCGATTATTGCAGTAGAACATGCTTTTCAAAAAGTCTTATGTAATCGATTACATTACACGGTAATCGATTAAAGTGTTCATCAAAGCTTTTCCAGATTTTGAAAATGAAGCAAATAATCGATTAATACGATGTGTAATCGATTAAACCAGTGCATTTTGCATTTTTCCAAAAACATTGCTTCTTTGGTTCTTTTGTAGAAACATGCTTTGATTCTTTGTTAAAGCACTTAGACAATTAAATGATTAAATGCATGCAATGCAAGGATCAACAGATTGGACTCTTTAACACTTCATTTGATTTACAATCTTCCAAGGCATTCCAAGGCATGTGGAAAAAAAAAGCTCAAAACCATTCTTCAAGTCCTAAGCTTCAAGCTTTAAGATGTTCCCCCTATATCCAATAGTTGAAGCAATGCATACTCATTTTTCAATTTGAACTCTTTTGCAGAATTTAAAGAAGACATTACCATCCTTATGGGCTAGGAATATAACCCAGATCCATAGTAATTGTCCACTATGAGCACTCCATACCTTTTTTTCACATACTAAGACTATTCTAGTTAGGCCAAACAGTTCAAGATGTAATAGTATAAAGGTCTTGAGGTGGAAACAATGTTTTTGCTAGAAAATGAATTTTTGACTTGTTTCCCCTTTTGACAAGCTTCACAAAGTAAATCATATTTGTATGACACACTTGGTATACCTCTTACAAGGTTATGCTTTGTAGCTTTGAGATAACCTCAAGCTAGCATGACCAAGTTTTTTATGCCATACCTAGTAATCTTCTTTGGTAGAAAGAAAGCAAGATACATTTTGATTTTATAGCTCACCTAGTCTAATCTTATAAAGATATCTTTTCCTCTTGGTAGACGATAGTAAGGACTCATCACTGTTTTGGACTATACACTTATCCTTGTTAAAGGAAACATCATATCCAATGTCACATAATTGACTTATGATCAGCAAATTATATTTTAACCCTTCAACAAATAAAACATTATCACTAGGTGGATATGGAGGTATACGTATCTTACCTACTCATGTTATTATCCCTTTTTTATTCCCTCTGAAAGTTATAGTTCCACCATGCATAGGGGTGAGACATTGGAACATACACCTTTCTCCTGGCATGTGTCGCGAGTAGCCACTGTCCAAGTACAATGATCGCCGTGCCTTTTCTATTGTCAAGGACATCTCCTCTTTTTCTAATTCAGGTCCTTTAAAAGTTGTATCAGTCATCAGACATAGGTTGACTTCCTCTTCTCCTTCTTCATTAGAGGTTGTGTCATCCAGATCCTGCCAAGTGCTCATGAGACTTTTCTTGTCCTTGAATTTCTCCAGTTCTGAGCACTCTGACTTGAAGTGTCTAGGCTTCTTGCACTCATAACATATAAGGGAGCTTTTATTTGTGTCTTTCTTCTTCTTGAACACCTTCTTGGTGAAGTTCTTCCATTTGGACCCACTTTTGTTTTTCCACATCTTCCTGATCTTTCTCGAGATGAAAGCCAACTCATCATCCTCATTAGATTCTTTTTTAGATTCCTCATCAAAAGGGTTATCCATGCTAAGTGTTTTGGACGCACTTTTGGATGATGGCCTAGATGAGGATTCCTTAGATGGTGGTGGTTTCATTACTTTTTGAGCACTAAGAGCAAGAGATTTCATTCTTGCTTCCTTCATATTGTTGAAGTTCTTGTTCATGGACATTTAACGTTCCAACAAGTTCTTAGAGGGACATGGTTTCAAGATTCTTTAGAGCTCTCAAGGTTGTAACTTGTCGTCTCCACTTTCTAGATAGACTTCTCAAAATGTTGTCAATGTGATCATAATTATTATAACTTCTACCTAAAGATCTTAGTTCGTTTAATATGATTTGGAAGCATCCAAACATTATATGTTTTCACCTTCTATCGTAGTAAATAATTTATTCTCACATGTGGGGAGATTTAACTTTTTCCTCTTTACCTGTGACGTCCGTTCATATGTTATGGCCAGTGTGTCCCACATCTGCTTAACACTTTTGAAGCTATGGACTTTGGTGTATTCTTCCTCAGACAGAACACACAACAAAGCATTTCAAGCTTTGGAGTTAAGCAAAAATCTATATTTTTACTCTTCCATCCATTGACTTATGGGGAACTCGTTTAGCTCAACATTATATGGAATGTGGTTTCCATTCTCTACAACATCCCACAGATTGATATGGTTGAACTAAAAGTGTGCAATCATCCTTTCCTTCTAGTAGTCATACTTGATTCCTTTGAACAATGGTGGCTTGTTGGTAGCATATCCTTCTTTGATTTAAAAAATATCACACTAGAAGAGAGTTGAATAATGTGTTAGATAAAAATGAAATATTTTTCGCAAAAAAAATGTTTTTCACAAACAAATATGCAGAAACCAAGTTGCTGACGATGTCATTCAATGAATAAAACCATTTTTGCTGAAAACAAAAACATTGTTGTCTAGTGATTGATAAAATAATATTTTCACAAAGGTTTTTCAAAAGAACCCTTGTGTCACAAAGCATGTCAAGATAAGCTTAAGAGGATACTGACCAAATAGCTTAAGAGATAAGTAGAAACACTTAGTTTAGACGGATTCACTCAAATAGAGCTACATTCAATTCTCATTCATAAATGAGTGAATGGTTCCATTAATCGAAGTTTGATTGCAAACAAGTACTATGTTCTGTCACTCCTGGCTAAGATAATATTTTCTAGGCCACTACTGGAACACCCTTAGACTCCCTTTAAATCTAAAACACCCAAATATTGTTTAACTCTAAGTCACTCTTGACTTTCACAAACAAATAATTTTTGAATGAATAGACATATTTAAATCACTCAACAAAGTGGATAAACAATTCAGCACAAATACAAATGAATAACTTTGTTTTACAAAGGATGAACTAATTAAACATTGTGTTGTGTCGTCCAATGACTTGACAAATTGTCACTTTAGAATGCTCTTGCTTTTGACTTATTTACGTTATAATTTCTTCTTGCTATTGATAGCAGAGCCTTGATCGCTTTTTATAGATTTCATGAAAGTATCAATTATAGGATTAACACTTGTCTCTTATTTGACCGTTATCTCATAACTGGAGACAGTGCTACATGTCGCTTTCTTGTGGAGAGCGAAAATATAAAAGTACAGACAATTGCATTTGTTCCTCTCTTCAGTGATAACAACCTCTGAGGAAATTCTTGTGTTTTCTTCTATTTCCTTTAATTCTATCCTCCCTTACTCGAAATTCAAATGTTAGCAATTCAAAATAAAAGTAACAAAGTGAATTTACTAAAGTTAAGTTTGTGCACTTTCCTTTTTGGCTAACACCATTCTAGTACATGATTGGATGTCACTTATACTTGATATAATGTAGATTTGTGTAAGTCATTAAGTCCAATGAACATGAATAAAGAACACAATTTATACACACTAGTTTTCACAAGTAACACATTGGATGTTAGATGTTACTTTTAACAAAACCAATTTTCTACTAATGGACGTGTTTTATAAGAGTTATAGGATAAGAAATAATACCAAGTATGCTCATATCTAGTAGGTCCTGTTCACTTGAAAATAACTTATTAGTCCATTAATAATTTATACATTTGTAATTATCAAAATCATGGATAAGGATGAATCGTCTAGTTGTGATAATAGAACATATAGACTTAAGATATAATTTTATAAGAAAAAAAAAGGGACCAACAGTAATGAAATTCAAACTTTGTGGATTTTATAAAAACGAAAATTATATATTAGCCTAGATAGTATTCAGGAAAGTAGTATTATAATATTATTTTTATTTTTATTTATATTATTATTAGGAGTTCGAGGGCTATACCAAATAATACTCTACAAAATCAAAGGGACAACAAAACTTATCCCACTTTAATTGAACAAGAACATTCTCCTTCAAAATAATCATAGCAGTCGAATGACACAGGTTAAAAAGAGTGGATAAACTTTACCAAATGAAATCTCCTATAAAGTAACGGCCTAATTAAGTGCACTAACATGTCTTACATGACACCCGTATATTTTTTAACAGTCACTGCCATGAATTTGTGTGGTGCTAAAAGTATGGTAATCTGCATATGGGATTGTGTTCTAATCCTCCACTTTGAAACTTTAAATTCTCTGTTCTTATTACATGTTTATTATTAGGCATAAGAGTCGTTATTTTTAGTATTTGGGCACCAGTACACTCAAAGCACAAAGTAGAAATTTCTGAAACACATCATGCAAGAGTTAACAAACACAAGCAGGCTCGTCTCATCGATCATCTACAATACAAAAGAGAACTTGCTTTAATAAACTATATATATATATATAACATGATATAAACTTAGTAGAATATATAAACTTTGAGGAATACGGCTGGTAACATATAGTACTTTTTAACATACTTTTTTTTGACATATTTTATTATTAGTTAAAATTTATTAAAAATTATAAAATAAGGAGAATATTTATTAAATGAAATATAAGATTCACCAAAATTTATAATTTTTCACAAATTTCAATCAATTAAAAAAGATGTATTGTTAACATTTCTATCAAACATTTTGAGCATCCGAGGAGGACTCTTGTCCTCTATTGGCAAGAGCTAGAGCACGAGACTTGGCAAGGAAGAAGCCCAAGGTGTGGCCAGCTACAGCAGCTATGAAGATTCCCAAATTGAAGGACATGACAGCAAGCATGACCAAGTAAAGGAAGCTTATGCGGAAGACATAGAAGGTTGCTTGAGCCAACCCTCCTATTATAGGATTAGTCCCACGCTTGATGTTGTGCTTGTTGGAGACAACCTCGGCAATCATTGCAAGGAAAAACACAACCAAGATGGCCAAGATGTAGTGGCCAACACTGTGCTTAGGCCACCCAGAGAAAAGTATTATGGCATCTTTGCCCCAATAGAGGCTCATGTGCATCTTCATGCTATTATGATCTCTTCCAATAGACATTGGCATGTCATCTCCTGGATGCATTTCCATCTTTTGGTTAATTGATACACACCACAGGTACACGAGAGAGAGAGAGAGAGAATTTGATGTTTGCGAGGAGTTTTGGCTATATAAATATTAATACAAGGAACATGGTCCGTGGGATTGAGATAATCTGTGTACTTATCCGTCAATTCAATTGAAAAATGACATCATTAAAAAAAATCTTTTATATATTAACGGTATTTTTCATTTTTGATTTTAAAAATTGTTTTTAATTTTCAATATGTAATTGAATAAAAAAAAGTGTGTACCCAAAATATGTAGGTGATGATATACTAGCCAAAATAGCTTATAATCTACTAAAGTATCTTATCAAATATACTTACCAACTATAGTTAAAATTGGGGGAGAAATTGAAAAAATAAAATATTTATTATTTCTGTTTTATAGTATTTAAAACACTTGATAAATAATTCTCAAAAGATGAAAAATTGATTGTTGAATAATGTAAAATTATTTATAGAGCAGTTTTAAAAATTAAAAGTGAAAAAAAAATCAAATAAATCCAAATACTCTTATATTTAATGAGGTACAAGATTGTCTTGATTGTAAAGGAAGAAGGAAAGAAATTCAAATTTTTACTAACAAAATTCTAATATTTAAAAAATAATTCGATAAATAATACTCTTATATGTAATTATTGCCTTTTTGTGGTGTTTCTTAATTTAATTTCTGATAATCACTCAAAATCTCAAAACAAAATAAAACCACTCAAAATCACAACATTGGTCACGGAAATTTTTTATTCCGAAGTAAGGAGATTGTTGATGATGAAAACTCAGCCACACGTACAGGATTTGGCAGTATTGTAAGATATTTATATTGACTACAGGTTTGTTCCATTTGTTACTGTCGTTTCTTAGTACTAAGGTGTCACCTCATTCCTTTGCTATCTTCATGTCTACTGGAATTCAGCTCAACAAAGCATGATTGATGATTTTGGAGAGATGATCTTATAATTACTTATTAATCGTCTATTTATTGAAATGGAAACAATTGAAACTCTCCTTGACGGATGATGTGTGATTAACAATGAAGAGTAAATTTCTTTAAAAAAAAACAATGAAGAGTAAATTATTTTTTATGTATAAATTAGAATAAATATCTTAAATTAAGATGCTTTTAGTATTTATTTTTTAATTTACAATTATTTCTGTCTCTCTAAAAAAAATTCTAGTCATTTTTCTTTAACAATAGTGTTTTTTTTTATCTATTTCAATATTTATTTATAAAGTGAATTTCAATATTTTTAAAATGAAATTATCTATAATTAAAAATACTCTTATAATCATAATACATTGTTTATCATAAATCCAAGAATTAAATATATTTTTGTTTCTCGATAATTATTTTAATTTTTTAACCCTTTTGTCCCAAATTTTTTTTTTCCTAAATTTGTTTAAATAACACTTTAGAAAAGGAAAAAAAAACAAAAACATTACAAGGAAGGCAGAAACCAAAAAATAAAATATTGGAGACTAAAAATAAAATTAAAAAATTTAACAGGACCAAAAACATATTTAAGTCTAAATCTAAATTAGAATTTATACATGAAAAAGATTTATTAACTATATCATGGCATAAAAGCAAGACCTTGCTTAAGGAGACTGAATTCTGTACTACTTAGACTAAAAATTTGTTGGTTAATATTTGTAGCTTATGATTATTTTTAGAAGTGTCAAAATGGGCTAGTTTGGCCTATTAGGCCCAGTCCACTATGACCCACCTCATAAATGGGTTGACCCAACCTGGGCCACTTAATGTTTTATGCTAAAAATCTTAGGTCAACCTAGTCCATTGTGGGTTGGTGGGTTAGACAGGTTAGGCCATCAGCCCATTCAACATTAAAAAAAATCATTTTTTAAATAAAGGAAAAATCACACAGAGAGGATCAACAAAAGCGAAACCCACCTTCACATGTAAGGGAAAACGAAAGCGACACACATGGTGAGGTGCTAAGGTGGCGCAGTGGCGGTGTGGTGACTAGTGGAGAGACGACAGAAAAGAGACATGAGAGAGACACAGTGAGAGAGTGTGGTGACTGGTGAGGTGATGACACTATCGTGGATGATAGCGACCTGTGGCACATTCTCATAGGAAAGAGATTATCGAGAGACAGAGTGAGCGAGATCGAGATCGAGACACAATGTGTGACAATTTGTATGAGTTAGGGTTAGTTTGGGTTGGGTTGTTTGTTAGATAGGTTAAGTAGGTTAGGTGGGTTCAACTCGGGTGGGCCAAGTTGTAAACAGGAGGATTACATTATTGAACTAATTGACACTATTTCCTTATTTTTTAGTCTGACTCGAACTTGTGGTGTGTCAAATTAACCCAAGGATCCTAATTTTTCTTGACGACTCTAATTATTTTCCAACACACTTTATTTTCTTTTGACAATTTTCATACTCTTACATAGTAAAATTTGATTTTTTTTATTACTTACAAACAAAATTAATCTTCAAATCACTTTTCAGTAAACTTACTCAAGCATAATTGATTATAATTATAATCGATTATTGAATTAATCCTATTTGTGGATTTTGAGTAATTGATATCGTAATAGATAAGATAATTTAGTCAGGGTAGAAATATATATTATTTTTTCTTTATAAAAATGTTTCTGATATTATTTTAAAAAATGCTGATATAAGAATTATTTAACTTAGATAACCCGACCTAAACAAATATTAAATATATGAGTTGGGTTAAATAATCTTGAATAACTCAACATCAATTGGTCCAAATATCGATCAAGCTCAAACGAATCCGATTGCCCTTAAGTATTGAATTAAAAAAAAATCAATATAAAAATCAATATAGAGCAATGTTGTTTTGGTACATTTTATATCTTAAAAACTCAACGACCAATTATATGACCTGAACCAATTTAACCAAGACAGGATTACGTTATTTTCGTAGTTTACGAAAAAAATTCTTAATGTTACATATGAATAAAATTGATTGGTCCATTTTTTTTATTTTTATTTAAAATTAATTTAATTTACCCAACGCTACCTCTGAAAAGGTAATGTAATTAACTATTATCAGATAAAATAATTAATCAAAACTGTGCATGTCAGATGAGACCGCTAACCAGTAACATATTATAGCCAAGCTGATTATTAGGTATTTTTTAAGCAACCTGATGATTAGGTTTTTTTTTAGGCAAGCTTATGATTAGTTATTTAGCATATAATTGTATTTTTTATACAGCTTTTTGTTTAAGCAAATTAAGAATGTAAGTTGATGAATAGCTGTTTAATTAGCATATAATAGTATTTTTATTTAAATTTTTAGTTTTGGCTGAGAATATAATCAAACATATAAGACCCAATAACTAATTCACAAATATTTAAAAAATTAATTAATTAAATTAATAAAAATAAATTTATCCTAAATTTATATGTTTTTTTAAGTTATCCTTGACATTAATCGTGTGTAAGTTTCTATTTCTCAACTCTTATTCTAGTTAATTGTGATACTATTCTACACTTCGACACCAACAATGGAATTAAAGCCAGCTTGGTGTTTTGTTCTTTGTGAAGTTAGCTTGGTGTTGGTCACTATTCTTGATACAAATATTTTGATGGTTACTATTCAAACATGTTGTACACTTTTGTAGTGATTATAGTTTTATGGGTGTTAACACTTTGACAATCGTACCAATTTGTCCAAGTAATAATAAAACGGTAAGTCTGAGTGTCAAGTTAATAGGGACTTTGACTGTACTCAAAGTTTGTATTTCTAATATTAAGCGCATGATGAATTAAATTTGATAGTTGTCTAACACTAATACAGAAACAAAAAATTCAACATAAATAAAGATAATTAAGCAAAGCACATTAAAGAGATAGAACACAAACACTTGGGGGGTGAATTATGCATAATACGGAACATGTTGAGAGCTTAACCTACTGCAACTACTCTTGATGAAATAATAAAGATTTTTCACTATTTAACATTATTTTCAAATTACCTTCATCTACTAATCTACTATAGCCATGATTCCTCAAGTGAAAAAGTCTAAACCACCTAATTTCGCTCCTAATCCCTTAAGAGCTACATTAAACGATTTGCATTAAGAATGAAGACAAATACTTTAGGCTAAACAAAATCATTCTATCCCTAGATATGGCTCACTTAGATGTTCTTTTCAGTTCTTAGGAAATAATCATTTTCCATTGTATTAACCCTATAACAAAGCATGGAAATGGGTGATCAAACCACTAACATGACAATAAACTCAAAAAAAAACAATAATTCAAAAATAATATTAAATAGATAGTTAGAATCATTACATCAAGGGTGTTTGGTTGCTAAGCTCCTAAAAATGGATAGTTTAACCTGCCATTATCATGAGAGGCTTACAAATACAAAAAGGAAGCAAGAGGAATGGAAGAAAATGGAGGAAGGGGATCCCAAGTGAGTGGGTTTTCCCCTCTTCTTCGTGCCCTAGCTCTATTTTGTCTATCCCCCTTGAGTGCACAGTGTTTCCTCCTTTTTATACTTCAAAACGTGCACTGTCATGTTTTACGAAATTGTCCACGCGCTAAGCCTGCATGCATGTGCACGCTGAGCCTGCATTTGCTTGCTAAGCCTGCATGCATGTACGCACTAAGTCATCAGATGTGCGTTTAGCCTGCATGCATGTGTGCGCTAAGCCTGCCTGTGCGCGCTGAGGGAGCCACTCCAGATCTTCAATCCATCTTTCATATCTCTGTTATATTATTTTCTACAAAAAATACAACCAACACACTATAAATCAACTAATTTTAGTATCTATTGGATAAAAGCTCAGAAGAAGCTAAATTGCTACATTTTACTCACAAAAGAAGCGTTAAAAGAGGGAAAAGAAGATAATTTCTATGTGATTTATATGTAACATTTACGTATGCATTGCAATTATCAATGGGTATTTCCATCTATTATTCTTGATGCAACTATTGTGTTCACTTTTGTCGTGATTGTAGTTTTATGGGTATTTCCATCTTTAATACTTGTTGTCTGTTGTTTTCCCCAATAATAAATAGCTTTAGAGTTGTGTCAGAAACACCTATGTATGAGATCCCATTATTTGATTGGAAAATAAATCTTTATTTAAAACACCAACTAGTTTTCTCACACATTCAACTCGCTTAGTGTTTAATAAAAATAAGAGTAAGGAAAAGAGAAAAGTAACACATACATATTTACATTGGTTTGTCTCACAATTTGAGACTAATCTCAATCATTAGAAACCATAAAAATTTGAGACTAAATTAATTGTCTTTTTAAGCACTGTATCTAAGTATTCTTTTTTAATAAGTCTTCACAGGGACAACAACTTTTCTCAAATTTGTAAGAAACATGTAACCTTGGACTACCATGCAATAAGGTTTAGGTACGTACAATGAAATGATAGTCTAATGATCACAGAGAATTTTCAAATTTACAGAGATATTTTTTTTTCAATCAATTGCAAACAAATACTACTTCGTAAATGTTATTGCAAGGTATGGGATCTCTATAGCATGTTGACTCTTGGGGATCTTGTAAGAATCTTGTATGTATATATATATATATAGTCATTGAGAGATCCATCTTTAATCCAAATGTTAGAGTGTATAACATGTTACGATAAACGCTATTCTTGTTTTGACAAGAACATTCTAATAAAACATTTACCTTATCTTCTATTTTTATGCTTTATTTGTGTAGGAGGTAGACAATTTCGATTTTGTGCTTTTCATATACACTGACTTTATGTAAAATGTTATCTTATAATGTTGGGTATGACTCATACTTTACCTTCAGAAGATAAGCCACTCGCAGACAGGGGTCCCGCTCCCCAGTGAATGGGGGGGAGGGGGGGCTGGGGGAATTGCCTTGGCAAGGGTGTAGAGGGCAACACCCCAAAGCTTTTCGAGGCCTGGTACTGTTGTAGGCCTAGGGTTTATTATTTATAGTTTGGGCTTGAGCTCATGAATAGCTACGGTACTTAGGATTTCTAAGCCTATATATTTCCTTGTAATATGAGTGCATTGAATGAGTATGTGAGGAGAATATAGAGAAAAGTTGGACGTAACCCACATTGGGTGAACTAGGGTAAATACTATGTGTTATTTTTTTCTTCCCTTTCTCTCTTTCTATTTTCTCAATTGTTATCTGATTGCTCGATGCCAACAATCATTCTATTTGTGTGCTAATCAAATCTTTTTAGCTATGAAAATTGATAAACTCCACACTTTTTGTTTTTTTTCTAACTAATTAGACATACTCAAGCTTGTAGTATATATATGATTTAACTTATATAACTTTGAGATATCTTAATAAGTATTAGACAAACAAAGAATCCAAACAAAGTATTGACAAAGTAAACCAGTTGTAATGCACCAAGTTATGTCTTTATAAGATGAACTATTAGGTGGATCTTTAGTACAAAGAGATCATTCGACTTGATCAGAAAATAATTAGTCTTATATCTTGTTTGTCATTATTAAACTAAGAAATGACTTGTGTTAGACTTAGCATGATGGAATAACTTTCAGAACCAATTGTGCTATGATTCACTTTAATGATTTCAATGAGTTTGTGTTATCCGTCGTGAAAATCTTACATATGTTTTCAAAAGTATTTTATATTTTTAAGAAGTCAATTTTTACTAGTGATTCTATTAATAAATAAATCTTAAAGAGTGAGACAAAATCTATTTTCAATTGTAAGTTCTTTTTAGTCGAATACGTAATTATAGTATAGTTTTCAACTTAAGAGAATTGCATAAGTCTTGATGAAAATAGTGATAATAATCTCAATAGTGATATCCATAGTAAAGAGTTTTATATAAATAATTTCTCTAACAATTCCTATAGTGACAGTTTTCAATAGTAGTGTTTTTTATTAGTAGTAATTTTTGTTAATAGTGTTTTGTGATAATAATTCTTATCATGCAATTTCTTATTAATTTGATAATAACAAGCAAAGAGGATTGGATGAAAGTAAAGTTTAAACAAGAAATGGAGATTGGAAAGAGTGTAGGATTTAGAAAGATGCATAAAATTGAACAAAACTAAAATTCATTAAAAGTGGAATTGATATATCAACAATTACACTAGAATGAGGGTTGAATAGTGTGTTAATTAAAGATAATAATTTTTTGCAAATAAAAGCTTTTTATCACAAAGATAAGAAAGACAAATATAGACATTGTCGTCCATTAAGTTGAAATTTTTTTTTGATGGACACAAAGTGTTGTCGTCTAGTAACAAGTAAACAAGATTTTCACAAAGGTTTTTCAAATAACACTTGGTGAGCGAGTGTATCAAGATGAACTTAAAAGAATACTTAAACAAACAACTTCAAAGAGAAGTAGAAATACTTGATTTATACTGGTTTGTTCAAATAGAGCTACGTTCAGTTCTCTTTTACACAATTGTAAAAGGTTTTACTAATCAAAACTTTAATTACAAACAATATTTATATACCCTGTCACTTCGGGCTATACAAGTATTCTCTATGTCACTCCTGGCACACCCTTAGACTCCTCTTGAATCTAAGAACTGTTGGTCCCAGATGAACTCAAGAGGGGGGGTGAATTGAGTTTTATAAAATAATTCACAATTTAAAATCAAACTCAAAGCAATAATATAGAGATAAGAGATAAAGAATACACAATCAATTTTAACGTGGAAAACCCAATTGGGAAAAAAAACCACGACGTCCAAATTGGATAATCAATCCAATGGACAATTTCACTATGATAATTTTGTGTACAAGAGTTCCTAGTATCCTAGTTTCCTAGCCTACCCTTACACAACAATTATCCCAGCTGGTATCCTTGTTTCCCAGCAAAAAGCTATCGTCTCAATTCACCAAGAATAGAGACAGACTGGTATCCTTGTTTCCCAGCCATACTGGTATCCTAGTTTCCCAGCCAAAAGTCGCACGTCTCAATTCACCAAGAACAGAGACAGAACTGGTATCCTAGTTTCCCAGCTACGACCTTTTCCAAAGTTAAGAAGAAGAATACAATAAAATAGTTACCTTTACGCTTCTATACCTTAAGCAAATAGGTACCTTTAAATCCTGATGGAGAGTTGAAGAATCAGACTTGCCAAATGCTTCTATATGATCTCACAACAATTCTCTCAATGATGCAAACATAAACTCTCTAAACTCTGATATTCTTTGGAATGGAATGCATACCGTAAACCCAAGAGTATGTTTCTATTTATACTAAATTAAAGATATGATTTTATCCAATACAATCCTAAAAGATATTCTATCTTATCTTAAAATATTTTATCTTATATGCAATGTAATTTTAAAAATATCATATCCTATTTTTGAATGCAATATTAAAAAATATTCTATCCTATTTTTGAATGCAATCTTAAAGATAGATATATTGGCAAGATCAATCTTCTAATCTCCTTACATAAAATCTAAAACATAAATAAAAATAAATCTTCTTAATTCCATGTCATCTTGAATGATATCAATCTTCAGGATTCTTCAAATAATCTTATCAATTATGTTGATCTTCATAAATCCAAAATATCAGTAACTTCAAAATATCAAATCCAAAATATTAGTATCTTCAAAATATCAAATAATTATCATCAGTGCAATAAATCTAATAATGTGACATTTATTGTTTGTTATCATCAAAACTTTATAAATCTTTTTAAGCATAAAAGGTTCAACAAATATCCAACAAGAACACCCAAGTAATTTTTAACACTAAGTAATTTTTGGTTTTCATAAACAGAAGTTTGAATGAATAAAAAATTCAATAACACTCAAAGAATGGATATACAGTTAAGCTCAAATACAAATAAACTTTGCTTAGAAAATGATAAAAAAAAATTAAGTGTTAAGTGTAGTGTCCACTAATTAATAGAGTTTCACTTCAGAGAACTTGTGCTCATTTTCACTTGATGTATATTCGTTGTTGATTTCTTGAGCAAGATACACATTTATAGACTTTAGTGAACAATCTATTACAATATTAGTGTTAAGACTTGATATGATCGTCGTCTCACAGTTGGAGGCAAAACCACGTGGCATGCTCTGAACAAAGAGGATAGGAATAATAGTACATACAAGTATATGTGCTCCTCTTCCACAACTAAAGTGACCCTTGAGGAATATACTTCAAATTCCTTTTATTCCCTTCTATTCTATCATTTTCTTAAATTTAAATGTTAGCAATTTCAAATAAAGAGAGGCAAAACTAAAATTCAAAAATAAAGATCGTGCACTTCCCTTTGTAGCTAACATAACCCTTTCGTATTTTATTGGACATCACTTATAAAGATATAAAATGAAGTGATAAGTGATTTAAGTCCAATGGACTCGTATAGAAACAACTCAGTGTGTAATATTGGTTTTCACAATAAGTGGACGCAGTTAATTTAAAAGTATGTTAGATGCTAAATATATCTTAAAAAAAATTCCTCTTATGAGTGGACGCATACTTACTAGAGATGTAGAAGGTGATTTCATAAAAAGTGTGCTTGTTTATGTAGTATGTCTTGTTCATTTAATAATAACTCATTAATTCATCAATAATTTATATTTTTGTAATCATTTAAATCTAAGATATGATTGGTCATCCAGTGGTTAGTGGACGCTTCAAACCTAACAAGATGAATACATACATTGCGACCTTCAAATCAAGAATCATTTTCTAGTGCAACATTGTTGGTAGTTGAGGATTTGGGTGGTAGTGATTAAATCCAACGAAAATGGTTGTCGGAGGTCTTTATTTATAGATTTCTACTACTAACAGTCGAATTATAAATTTTCAACATGTGCATAAAAAGTTCCTAATTACTTAGATCTAATGTTGTCTAATGTCTTCATGTAATCCTTTTTTGTCAACCACTGCAATTGCTATTTTGAATTCGAATTTAGACTTCATTCTAAGTGTTTTTTCCTTCCACGTGCTTAATGCATTTCATCGAAACTTCAGCCTCATCAGAATTTATTATTTCAATAACCATTTCAACACACTAGACTCGCACTAAATATTTTATTCTGATCTTAACCTTGCTATATTTATCATCATCGAAATGGTATATATTGAAATCCATCTAAGGTCTCAGACTTAGAAAAGTTCTAATAACATATGTAACAGTTTGTTAATTGTCCCATAATGGATATTTTTTTTTACATATTGCAATGTGATTACTCTTAAATTAGAATATTTTCATTTTAGTCCTAATTATTTAGGAAACATCAAATCTATTTTCTAATCTATTCTAATCATAAGAAGAGGGATTCAATTGTGATTTAAATTGTTTTTAAACCTTTTCTAAATAAGAAAAATACTTGATCATATGAGATCAATAGATTTTGTAAATACACTTTTCAAAAACAAAATCAAATTCAATTCAAACCCTTAGTTAGTTAAAACAAGACAAATAAAGATATAAGACACTTAGAGTTTTTATACTGGTTCATCTCTACCACTAAGGCTACACCCAATTTTAGCAACCCCCAAATTCCACTAACTTTAACAATGTTACAAGTATTCTTCAGGGTCACTTCCAACTATTACAAGACTTATTTCAAAGCTTAAACTTCACTCAGTATTCTTTGTTCTACCAAGCCATTACTAACTCTAAAAATCAGAAGATTTGTTGATGTTGGTTTGCTCATTGACTAGTTCTTAATGTCTTAACGATGAGTATAAAAATTAAGCACTAAGTCTTCTATCTCAAGATAAGAAAAGTGTTTTTGAGAGATTTAATACTCAAACAAATACAGAGAGATAGGTCTAAGAAGAGGAAAAAGCAAATTACAAATTTAACTTGTAAGTTCATAACTTCAACTCTTTAAAGTTTCTCATATTTATCAGTAATCTTCAAAAAGCGTTTGTTGTCTCTAAACAAGTTCTTTTTCTTCGTTGAGAGCTTGTGTCTGAAGATGTATTTGTTGGTACATTAAATGTGAGAATTAAATACATGTCTTCTCCATGCATGCTAAAACAGCACTCTCTTTAGCTTTCTTGAATTACACTTCAGCAGAAATCAATGTGCTTTTGCTTAGAGCTGTCTATTCACAGTAGGTGTAGCAGGTGCATCTTTTGTTATGAAGAAAGATGTTTTTCTTTTAAGTCTTTGATTATTCTCTTACTTCCTTGGCCTCCGACAGATCCCAGAAAAAATGTTTCAAGAAGTTTCTTGCAAAATGAATCTCAGACACAAAATATTAAATAAAGTCTTAAATGTTTTACTAAAGCTTAGCATTTGTCTGCTTCCATCCAATCTTTAGATGCTGATGCAATGAATCTGTCTGATGACTTATAAAACAAATTTTTTAAACTTTGTAATTATTTACATTTAATCAAAATTATTTAGGGTAATGATTCATCTTATGACTCAAAATTGACATTCAAGATCCAAAAGCCAGTAACTCACTCCAAGGTTTTTAAACGGGTCCCACCATTTCACATCACTTATTTATATCTATGTTTTTATAATTTAAGAACGTTACTTCTTCGATCTAGCAACTCAAAATTTTGTATTCAATAGGTTTCTAAAGGAAAATATCACAAGAAAGGAAGTTGAATTGTGATTTTAAAATTTTCATAAGCCTTTTTCTAAACTATCATTTGACAGAGGCTTATCAATAGACAAATAAGTTTTTCATAAACATATGATCAGACGATACAACAGATTTTGTCAAAAATCTTTTCAAAAATAAAATCAAATTCAAATCCTTGTCAGTTAAAACAGATAGCGATAATGATATAAGACAAAGAGGGTTTTATATTAGTTCATCTCAACGACTAAGACTATGTCTAGTTCTTGGCAACCCACTAAGTTCAACTAACTTTGACAAAAGTTTCAAGTATTTTTTGTTTGCCACTTCTGGCTCTTACACAATAGCTTATCTCTAAGCTTTACAATGACCTAATATTCTTTGTTCTACCAAACCACTGTTGGATCTCAACAAATCAGAAGATTCGTTGTGGTTTATTTACTCATTGACTAGTTGTTAACGTCTCAGAGACAATTATACAAATGAAGCACTTAGTTTATTCTTTTAGGGTATAGAAAAGGTTTTGAGAGCTTTACAACTTTTGAATTTTCAAATAGAGAAGGAATAACATATTTGAATTTCTTAGCATATAGGTTCATAAGTCTTCTCATATTTATAGGCAACTTCTAGGAAGTATTTGTTGTCTCTAAACAACTTCATTTTCTTCACAAAGAGCTTTCATTTGAAGATGTATCTGTTGGTCTCCATGCTAAAACACCACTTTCTTTAGCTTTCTTGAGCCACACCTCAACAAGAATCATTGTACTTTGCTCAGAGCAATTTGTTACATAAGGAGTAGCAAATTCGTCTTTTCAAAGAAGATAGAAGTTTTTCTTTTAAAACTTTTTGATTATTCTCTTACTTCCTTGGTCCTCAACAGTTCCTAGGAAGAATGTTTTTATGACACATCCTGCAAAAGAATTTCAAACACAGTATTAAATGAGACATCAAATGTTTTATCAAAGCTTAAGGATCCTATCAGGCCCAAATACAATGCATTTGTCTGATTGCATATAAGACCTAACTTTTAATTTTTGTAATTATTTGGATCTATTCAAAATTATTAGGATCCTAGTTTGTCTTATGATTGACCAGGGTCCCTTAAATAACCACATATCATTATATTTTATCACTTTTTCACAAAAATACAAATATGTAGGTCCTGCAATCTAGTTAAGATTAGTGCTTGTATAAAAACTTGGTCTTATTTAAGATTATGCTCCAATTGAAATTCTTTTTCTTGGATACTTAACCATGATAGCACCATTGCAGATGGTCTTGTAAAGAATGGGTGAAGTTGATCAAATTTATAAGGCATAAATATGATTTTGGTTCCTAAAAAATATGGTCATTTTGATTATTTCTTTTAATTTTTATTTTAATTTTAGTCACTTTAAAATTTAATATTTTTGGTTTTAGTCTATGTTATCAAGTAACAACGTTAACTAGATGATAACATAACAATGACATGGACACCCTAATGGCTTGCCATGTCATTAAGAAATTTGATGAGATTTTTATGTGTAATTTCTTTTAGTAAATTGTGTTATAAATTCTTATTTGTTCAAAATAGTTTATGACACCATTCTAGTTAATGAGGGATTTAAAAATACAGTTTATTGAAAAAATAAACATGATTATCCTAATAAACTCTTAAATGATATGACAAGTCAAATGATTGCCAATATCAATAATATGTTATCAATGAACACTACTATTTTACAACAAAAAGGCTTAAATATGTTTTTGGTCCATGTAAGTTAACACTTTTTTTTGTCATTATAAATTCATTTTTCTAATTTTAATCCCTATAAGTTGGCACTTTTCCAACTGTTGTCCTTGTATGTTTTTTCGTTCATTTTTAGTCCTTATAAGTTTGTGTTTGTTCAATTTTAGTCCCTTTAAGGTTCTAATTTTTTTATTTACTGTCCCCATAAGGTTGCATTTTCAGGAACCAAAATTGAAAAAAAACGCAAATTTACAGAGATTAAAAATGAGCAAAATATTTTACATGGACCAAATTTTTAAAAAATTACAAATTTATAGGGACCAAATTAGAAAAATGAACTTATAGAGGCCAAAAACATATTTAAGTCAACCATTAAATTTACAGAGACTTTTTAGAAACTAAAATCATATTTAAACCAATTTATAAAGTTAGAATAACAAACTATATAAAGGCTAATAATGCATGCAAAGAAGATATATAAAGGATTGCTTGTAAAGGTAGCAAACTTTATAAAGTCGATCAAGAAAGCTAATTAAAGGATTGCTTTGTTATGTTCTTATCTTCATAGCCATTCTATTCAAGGTATAATCATTAATGCATTCGAGTATGAAAAATGTATGGGTTTTTCCTATAGTATACCTAAAAATCTAATGCCTCATCATCTTAGCATTTTCCCCACCTCACTAAATGTTCACGATCAAATTAGTTCACATCTTTCAAATTTACCAAAATCATTACATCTGTAACTAGAAAAATTGAAGTTATCGTAAAAGTACCTGTAAGAAATATGCTGATATATATAATAGCAGAACCAAAGTCAATATTGTACAGCTTGAAAAGAGACAAATTAAACAAATATATAATTGATATTTTTAAAAATAACATTAACATAATATATATGTGTAACTAGGAATTGGCCATGTTGACATAAGTGAAATCATAGTTTTAGGTTGATACTTAACTCCGTTAAATTTTTATGAGTAAATAGTCATTTTTGTCCCTGGATGTGTAAAACGTTGACAATTTTGTTCCTGAAAGATGGAAATTCAAATTTTTGTCCCTGAAAGTTAAAAAAGTGTGAGAAATCTATCCCTCCATTAACTTTTGTTCGCTACCGTTAATATCAAGGACGGATTTGTCAACGCACTACACATTCAGGGACGAATTTGTCAGCTCTCTACCCAAAATATAATTTAATCTTCATATACTCTATTTTTTTAATCATTGCAAGCATAACATTACAATAAACACTTAAAAATTAGGAAAACAAGCATAAGTTAAAACAAACATAATAATAAGCATAATATTGATTAATAAACATAATTTGTTTGTTGTTCTGAAATTTCTATTATAACAGTAGATAATGACAAAATCAAGTTAGGTCTCATTTTTTTGTAAGAATTAACTTAATGGCTATGCATTTTTGTTTAGGTCTCATATTTTGGATAAGGTACTGTCACATTAGAAATTTCAAAGCAAAAATATGAGATAATACTTACCCAAAATATGAGGCTCAAACAAATTAAAATGCACAATCATTAAATTAATCCTTACAAAAATGAGACCCAACTTGATTTTGTCATTATCTAATGTTGTTACAATATAAATTTTAGAGAAACATACAAATTATGCTTATTAATCAATATTATACTTATTATTATGTTTGTTTTAACTTATTCTTGCTTTCCTAATTTTTAAGTGTTTAGTATAATTTTATGCTTGTAATAATTAGAAAATGGAGAATATGAAGATTAAATTATATTTTGGGTAGAGAGCTAACAAATAGGTCCCTGAATGTATAGAGCGCTGATAAATTTGTCCTTGAATATTAACAGTAATGAACGAAAGCTAACGAGGGGATATATTTGTCACACTTTTTTCACTTTCAGGAACAAAAACTTGAATTTCCATATTTCGAGGATGAATTTGTCAGCGCTCTACACATTCAGGGTTGAAAATGGCTTTATATCCAATTTTTATTAGAGAAAAAAACTATCTCATGTATCTTTATTTGTTGCCTTCCTTGTTAGGCACTGTTTAAGATTGGTGTAGTTTTGAATTCAACTGAATGAAAAAAAAAAAAAAAACTTCAACATAGAAATTATTTTTCTTTAAGAGCAAATCATCAGCATATCGTCTTTATCCAATATGTATAAATAAAGAATTTAAAATTTACTTTCTCAAAAATATATCAACCTATATATCATGCTTAATAACTTTCAATTGTTATATATACATGTTGGCTCTAAGGCATCAATCAAGTTTTTTCTTACAATTTGCTTTAACATGTGAACAACGGTGAACTCAGGAAAAATTATTTATGTTTGCACACTTAATGGCGGGGGTTCGAGGGCAGTGTCCCCGAAATTATTTTTTTTTGTAAAGAAAATTTAAATCAACGCTTTATGTACAAGATTATGAACCCGTTCAAAATGTAGTTGTTTTTGTAACAAGATGCAAATAATGGTTTGACCAATCATTTAGCCCCCAAATTTTACCAATCCTCCAAAACAAATATGAGAATATACTTCAGTACATCCATACATCATTATTCTATTTATAATGGTGAATAAAAAAGTCAACATTACATGTACAGAAGATGAACAAAATAACAGTAAAGACCCTCATCTCTAGATATTAACTCGTTTGAGAATGTCAAAGCTGATATCAATCCTTTCTTTTTAAGCCACAATATGACACATAACCTGAAAGAAAACCCCATAAAAAAAAGGTCACACAAAAAGTTGTTGGAAAAGGCACGTATGCACAGTGGAAAAATTACACAAATATGTAGTGGTAAATAAAAGTTTCCCCGCTTGAGTGAACCTCTGAGAAGCATAATATATGGCAGTCTAAAAAAATCCAAGAGTGCAGAAAAATAAAGAGATAACAGCAAGAAGAACACCAACAATTTTAACATGGAAACCCCCAATGTGAGGGACAAAAACCACGGGACCAAGTCCAGAAAAATTCTCCACTATGTAAAATATCAAAGAGTACAACAAATAGTTTCTACAAAAAAACCTCACAAATAAATGCCTACTCACTCTTAAAATAGTTGAAATCAACAATGCAACAATATTCAAATAAAGATCCACAATGGGGTAAATATAGCTTTTGCAAAAGTATGAGAGAAATAAAGTTCTAAGTATACTAGATGAATGCCCACAATTTTAGGAACAATTGGCTGAAATTTCATCCAAAACAGAGCCCAAATGAGTATCCAACAAATACTACAAAGTGAGCAAAGTTCCCTTTCACATTATGTGACGGCATAGAAGATGCAAGAAGCGGAAAATTGAGAAAGGTGCAACGCTTCTTTTCTAATTCCTGTATAACCTTTTTTTTTTATTAAAGTAATAGGCCCACTTGAGGAGACCCATTAACAAACTCTCCCTACGACTCAAGTGGAGGCAAATGCCAAATCGACATTAAATCGACAAGCTTCAAGCTTCCCCTTTGGTAGTGTCTTTGTCATCATGTCAGAACCATTATCATCTGTATGAATTTTTTCAAGTTCCAGTAACTTAGAATTTAAAACATCATGTATCCAATGATATCGCACATCAATACACCTCTACTGCTCAAAACCAAGTTCCTGCACAAACTTTTTCATCCAAAACAACTTTTTACATGCCTCAGTAATAGCAATGAACTCAGCCTCAGTTGTAGACAATGCAACACATTTTTGCAACCTAGACTGCCAAGCCCCAACTCCCCCTACAAAAGTAATCAAATAACCAGAAGTAGATTTTCTAGAATCAATATCCCCTACCATGTCAGAATCAATGTAACCACAAAGAATAGGCTTCCCAATTCCAAAAGACAATTTCAAATTAAAAGTACCACAGAGATATCTCAACATCCACTTCACAGCTTTCCAATGCTCAATACCAGGATTGGAAAGAAAACGAATGACAACACCAACTGCATGGGCTATATCAGGCCTAGTGCAAACCATAGCATATATCAAACTTCCTACTGTAGATGCCTAGGGAACAGATTGCATGTCTTCTTTTTCTTTATCACTAGAAGGAACTTGTCTAGTGCTAAGCCTAAAGTGTGAAGCCAGAGGTGTATTTACCACTTTAGCTTTATCCATATGAAAACATTGAAGTACTTTCTCAATGTACTTCTCTTGTGACAACCACAACTTCTTGCATTCTCAATCACGAGTAATATGCATGCCAAGAATCTGTCTTGCTGGTCCCAAGTCTTTCATCGCAAAAGACTTGCTAAGCTTTTTTTTCAACCTATTAATTTTAGACAAATTATGACCAACAATCAACATGTCATCAACATATAGCAATAAAATGATAAAATCACTATCAGAGAATTTCTGCACAAAAACACAATGATCTGAAGTAGTCTTCTTGAATCCTTATTGGATCATAACAAACTCAAACTTCTTATACCACTGCCTCGGGGCTTGTTTCAACACATATAAACTTTTCTTCAACTTGCAGACATAATTCTCTTTACCTTTCACCACAAAGCCTTCAGGTTGCTCAATGTAAATTTCTTCCTCTAAATCACCATGAAGGAAAGCAGTTTTCACATCCATCTTCTCAACCTCTAAGTCAAGACTGGCCACCAAACCAAAAACAACTCGGGTGGAAGACATTTTAACAACAGAAGAGAAAATTTCATCAAAATCAATGCCCTTGTTTTTTATGATAGCCTTTGACAACTAATATCGCTTTGTATCGTGGAGCAGAATTGTTTCTCTAGTTTTTAACGCATAAATCCACTGATTTTGCAAAGCTTTCATATCCTTAGGCAACTTGACCAACTCAAAAGTATGATTATCATGCAAAGACTTCATCTCATCCTCCATTGTTGCAATCCATTCCTTCTTGTACTCATTTTCCATAGCCTCTTCATAGCACTCAGGTTCTCCCCCGTCAGTGAGGAGCACATATTCATCAGATGAATAACGAGTAGAAGTCAAACGCTGTTTAGAAGACCTTCTAAAAGGAACATCAGATTCAACAGAATTACCAACATCATCATTATCAATATTTTTAACTAGATCATCTGGAATATGAGTAAGGGCATCATCATGATTGTCAAAATCTGCTACATCAGGCGTATCTGTATCAGGAACTGGATCAAAATCAACTAAATCATCAGTACTCGAAGATTCTGATTTCTCTACCTTCCCAATATCTTCAATGGTTTGATCCTCCATGAAAACAACATCACAGCTTCTAACAAGCTTCTTTCCAACTAGACCATAAAATCTATAGACAAATTCATCATGGCCATAACCAATGAAGATACATTCCTTTGTCTTGACATCTAACTTGGACCTCTAATCTTTTGGCACATGCACAAATGCTTTACAGCCAAAAACACGAAGATGGTCATAGGAAACATCCTTCCTATACCACACTCTATTAGGAACATCAACCTGTAAAGCAACAATAGGAGACAAGTTAATAACATGTGCAATAGTACATAAAGCCTTACCCCAGAAAGAAGCTGGTAACTTTGCTTCAGAAAGCAGACATCTGACTCTCTCCATCAATGTCCTATTCATCCTTTCTGCCAAGCCATTGAGCTGAGGAGTCTTGGGGGCATCTTCTGGTGTCGAATACCCGTCTGCCTGCAGTATTCATCAAAAGGTGCACAAAACTCGCCACCGTTATCTGTGCGAATATATTTCAGTTTCTTCCCTGTTTCTCTCTCAACCAAAACCTGAAACTGTTTAAAAACACTAAGCATTTGGTCTTTATTCTTCAAGACATAAACCCAAAGCTTTCTCGAATGATCATCTATAAAAGTAACAAAATACAGTTCACCACTGATAGTCTTAGTCCTCATAGGACCACAAAGATTTGAATGCACCAACTCAAGTACCTCTGATTTCCGAGAGGGAGGATGGCTCTTAAAAGAAACCCTATTTTGCTTCCCAACCAAACAATGAGCACATTTTTATAACCTTGCACATTTCAAACCTGTAAGAAGATTCTTCTTGGCCAAACAATTTAGTCCCTTCTCACTAATGTGATTCAGTCTCTTGTGCCATAAATCTAACGAACTATCACAGTTAACAACATTTATAGCATCAACTAAAGCAGAAGCTTTCATCCAATACAAACCTGAAAACTTCTTACCTCGTGCCACAATCAAGGAACCCTTAGTAAGCTTCCTTTGTCCACCACCAAAGGTATTAAAATAAGCATCATCATCTAGAACAATAGTAGAAATCAGATGCAAACGGATGTCTGGTGCGTGCCTGACATTCTTCATAATCAACTTTGTTCCTATGTTGGTTTCCAAACAAACAGTACCAATGCCAATCACCTTTGACGTATCACTATTACCCATCTTCAACACACCAAAATCACCTGGAGTATAAGATGAGAAAAATCCTTCCTAGAAGTCACATGAAAACTGGCACCACTGTCAACAACCCAGCTAGAATCATCACAAGCAACACTGATCAAGTTCTCATCATAAACAATCAAAAGATCTCCTGCACTAGTAGTGGCAACACTATCACCATTCTCATCATATCTCTTTTCTTGCTTGCCTTTGTGATCATTTTTCAGCTTATAACAAAAATTTTGAAGATGACCCTTTTTACCACAATAACTGCACTTGTAAGTTTTCTGCTCAGACCTTGATTTGCTTCTGCGCTTGCTTTTACCTCTGTGACCTCCTTCTTGATCCCTGTTTATACTTCTCCCACTGTTTTCATTGACCAAAACCTCTACCTGTGAAGAGGATGTCTGCTGAGTACGTCGTCTGACTTCTTCATTCAAAATAGCAGTTTTTACAAAATCCATGGTCACAATACCACCAGGAGCAGAACTAGTCAAAGTAACACGAAGATTTTCCCAAGAATCAGGTAGAGTATTAAGCTACAAAAGTCCCAAAATTTCATCATCAAATTTTACACCCATGTCAGACAACTTATCAAAGTAACCTTGAAAATCACTGAGGCGATCAGAAATAGAAGTATCTTCCTTATACCTCAAATTCATAGCTTGTTTCAGCAAAAACAATTTGTTATTCCCTGTTTTAGAAGCATACAAGGTTTCAAGCTTATCCCACAAAGTTCTGGCCTGTGAATCATTAGCAATATGATTTAAAACATTATCATCTACCCATTGACGAATAAAACCACAAATCATCTCATGTTCAAAAACCCATTCTTCATCAAATTTATTATCAAGTTTCTGAGTAGCAAACACAGATAAATGTAATTTTTTCACGAATAGTAAATCTTTCATCTTACCTCTCCACTTGTGGTAATTAGTTCCGTTCAAACTAATCATTCTACCATAATTAGGCTCCATCATTCAATCAAGCAAAATTCCCAAAAAAATAAACTAGCTCTGATGCCAACTATTGGGAAAGGCACGTATGCACAACGGAAAAATTACACAAATATGTAGTGGTAAATAAAACATTTCCCGCTTAAGTGAACTTGTGAGAAGTGTAATATACTACAATCTAAAAAAATCCAAGAGTGCAGAAAAATAAAGAGATAACAGCTATAAGAACACCAACAATTTTAACATGGAAACCCCCAGTGTGAGGGACAAAAACCACGGGACCAAGTCCAGAAAAATTATCCACTATGTAAAATATCAAAGAGTACAGCAAAGAGTTTCTACAACAGAACCTCACAAATAAATGCCTAATCACTCTTAAAATAGTGGAAATCAACAATGCAACAATATTCAAATAGAAATCAACAACGGGGTAGATAAAGCTTCTGCCAAAGTATGAGAAAAATAAAGTTTTGAGTATACCAGATGAATGCCCACAATTTTAGGAACAATTGGCTGAAATTTCCTCCAAAACAGAGGACAAATGAGTATCCAACCAATACTGCAAAGTGAGCAAAGTTCCCTCTCACGTTATGTGACAGTGCAGAAGATGAAAGAAGTGGAAAATTGAGAAAGGGTGCAATGCTTCTTTTCTAATTCCGGTATAACATTTTTATTTATTTATTAAAGTAATAGGCCCACTTGAGGAGACCCATTAACAAAAGTGGGATAAAACTCATTATAACTCACATTAAGAAACAAAGAAAAAGCCTATAAGCGACAAATACCTTCCTAAGAAAAATATTCCTCCAATACATGCAAAAATAACAAGTCTCTCCGCAATTGAAATGGAACTGTGACCCATACATTACAAGAAGTATTAGAAAGCAATATCTATGTTACCTTTGGGGAAAAAAAATCAAACTAGATGAATTTTTATGTTCCCACTTGTGGACATCTTCAACGTGAGTCCGCTAGTGCATGTGAACAGAACAAAAATTATAAACAAGAGTCATATATAATAACGAAAAATTCGTGCTTTCGCGTAACGCATGCATATTCAAGGATGTACCAAATTACATTAAAAAAAGAATGAGCCAAAATTTGCATAATCGTTAGATATTGTTTCCGCAAAAGGAAGTAATCCACTAGTGTCGCTAGAATATTGTCATATACTACTTTATTATAAATTCATGGTTTTGTATTATAAAAAAAAATATTACGGAAGTGATCGAGCATAAAAAATATAAAAAATTTCTTATTTTGGAAGAGAAAAAGAGAGGCTTAATTAATTTCCACTTGAATAATGTACGTCTCTTGCAATAACAACAACATTAACATTTAACATTTTTTTACCTTAATAGAAGCATTGTTTTTCTTTTGCAAAATTCAAAACCTATTAATTTATGAAAAAGATGAAGATAGTTATAGTGGTTGAGTAATGATGTGCAACAAAGAGAAGGCAAAAATAAAAAAACCACCTCCCAGTTTTGTGCCTTTAGAGCTCAGATATAAATTACAAATATTTAAAAACATAATTTCTTTTATCTGATAGAATCGATCATAAATACTAAGAAATTTATAATAATTTATTTATAAGACGTTCATGCTATTTAAAAGCATAAATGATATAGCTTGAATCTAGACGTTGCTTTAAAGAATTGAAAATAAAGTAAATTAAAACATGATGCTCTTTTCAAGATTAGGACAATATAGTAAAACTAATTCCAACAAAAATTAAATAGCTTCAATTTGACTACGAAAGTTTTTTGCTTTTAAATTTTAATATATGCTTGCGTATGCGTTCATTTGGCATTGGAAAATGTTAAAAAGTTTTTCTTTGTACAAAAATGAAAATATGAAATTCTTTATCAACAGGATGGGTATAACAAAGGAAGTTAATCCCTCATAATATGGTGAACGAATGTTTGAATATCATACATGAGATGTACTTGACTATCCTTTGAAGAAGATTGTGTTTTTTTTTTTTTTATTGGTAGGAATTAAATTTAATATTAAAAATTTATAATAACTCATGTATATTTAACTAATTAAGATAGACTCTCTTGATAAACAAAAGATTCCTTTGAAGGAAGATATTTGTGAGAAGTAAAAAATGAAAATATTTTCGCTAAATGCATGTAAACATAACTTTTTAACATAAAATATTTTTCTATTGTAATATTAAGTTTTTCTACTCTTTTATTTATCTTTTATATATACTATGATTTTTTAAGTTTATGTCTATACCAATCGTAGAGAATACCTTAAATAAATAATTAAAAAATCTTTTGACTCTTTTATTAATTATATAAAAGAAAAATATTAGTAACATATTTTCAGCCACCCAAAATAATTCTCTTTAATTGGTTAAAATTTATAAAAGATTAAAAAACTTTGAGTCCTGCGTCATTTTAATTATTCTTACACTATTGTTGAACACACTCTCTTTGTTTATTCTAAAATAAAATGCAGATACTATATTTAATTGGTGTATGACAAACTTCAAAAGTGATTCGTCTTTTCTGCTCAGATATTACTTATCGTATCTCATTATTTATTTTGGTGTACCCAATTGTATTATGTATTTAACAGTCCATAATATAAACTTGTGTTACAGACTGTGCAATCCATAATGCACTTGAGTTGCAACAAAGTAAATAATAAAATGCGTTAAACAATTATCTTTCTGCTCCCTCTTGGACCTATTGTTAGCAATTGATAGCCCAACATCCATTGATGTTGATGAATTAGCCGCTGGGGTAACGTTTGCTCCGTAACGGGTTATTCGGCCACATTATCCTTCAAGGGATTGGATCAATTAGAAACACCAAGAGTTGGTTTCAGTTATTTTCTCCCTTCTACACAATGGAAAGGTCATTAATGTTTTTTTTTTTTTATCATTAGTGCTGGTTTTTTTTGAGAGGTCATTGATGAGTTTTTCCCCGGATGGTAAACTTCAGTGTAATTTGCTCAAACAAAATTCTTTCCTACGTGTATTCCTCATTAGTCATTACTTCAAAAGAAATTCATATATTTGCCTTAAATTAAAGTTGCTTATAAAGCTTCAAGTTTACTCCGCGGACTCCTCATGTTCCAATATGGCTACAATTAATGTACCAATTCCATATTCTTCATAATTAGTGTACCAAACTTTTGATTTTATACTACATACATATATAGGTATCATTCCATATAAAACATGGGTTAGTCCTAGGTATAAAAACAAAGGACATTACATACTATAAGGAAAATAGTCTATGCTTATAAACAATAACTATCACTAGAAATTAAAAATGCGTCAATATATTATAGATTTTGTACTACAGATATTTTACCCGTCAACTTTAAGAGGATATATAATGATAAATAATTGTCCATCATTATAGACTTTACCTACAATTTTTTCTTCCTACAATTACATTTTACTATCACTATATATGATTTCTATAATTTACGATGTATGTGGATAAAAGTCATTAACTTTTATCTATAACCTTCAAGCGTAGGTATAAACTATGAACTTATTCCTACAACCTTCAACTATAGGTAAAAGCGAAGAACTTATACCTATAATCTTCAACTATAGGTAAAAGCTATATAGTAATAATTAAATAAAATTCCAGCTATACTCTCTAATGCTATCCATTCATATTCTTTTCTCTACAAATTATTTTGTGCAGAGGACATAAATTAACTACTATGGTGAAAAATAAATTTCATAAACAAAACCAAAAGTAATGTACTTGGTTTTTATGTGATATTTTTATATAAAAAATGTGATTTTATGTGATTATAAACATAGTTTATATACCACTAAAAGGTTTAGAATTCAAACAAAACAGTAAGAGTGGATTACAAATTGTAATAATTGATAGAAAAATCATTAAAAAGATTGCATCATTCACAAGCTCAACTATAAGTTAACACTGCAGAAATCAATCAATCCAACAATGGCACATAATAGGTTTGTTCTAGTTCAATTCTAGTAACTAGAAGGGTCAATCTTTCCTCAACAAAGTTCATGCAATGGATAAATTGAACACATGGATCAATCCATATTTTCCAAACTTACTAAATACTAATAATTTTAGGATACCTTCTTTTTTCAAGATCATTTCAACATCTCACTCTCTAAGAAGCAAGAACTCATCTTTGTTTACGAAACTAGTTGAGATTGTCACGACTCAGAGATGATGGAACAATACCTTTAGTTTCTAGCACTAAATATGTAAGTTTAACCTACACATAAGCACAGTTTGTAAGAGATTTGCAAGAACACAAATTTTCTTATTTTCAGTGAGACACACAGAGATATAAATCAATGCTCTTGAGCTCATTGCTTGCATAAGATAAGCTCATTGCTTGGAGCTGGACTTATATGTTTAGGAGAGTCAACAATCACTTCAAATTTGCACCAGCTAACCTGTAATCACAAACAAGGTGCTAGGATAAAAACAAGGTGGCCAGAATAAAGGACAAGTCATATACATTACTTCTACTTGATGCCCAACTTAAAAATCTCACCCTTCTAGAAATTGAGCTTGGAGAAAAGTTTGAAACCTGTAGGCATGAAGGGCCCTTTATCTTCCTTTTAATCAAAAAAAGCCCAAGCGCACTGCAAATTGTAATGGTTCGTTCAACTATTCAATTTATGGACACTCTTGACACAAGTGGGGGATATAAATAATAAACCCTTAGCATGATACTAGGAAACCCAAATATTTAAAATACACAGTTCATATAACAAAGTTCATGTTTTTGTTACCAAAAAAAGTAGTCTCTATTCTCAAGAATTAAGTCAGCTCCTCAGTCCTCATGCCAAAAAGAATTAAATTAGTGTAATATTCTGTTTTAGAGATCCAACAGTTAGTTGAAAATTGAAATGCATAGTTATTGGGAAATTAATTTATCATCACAAAAAAAAAAAAAAAACTCCAAGGTTTTGCCCTACCCAAGTATTATTCCCCAATATTCCCGAGTTTAAGAAAGGCCCATTCAATATCATCCTTCAAGTTGCATGTTCTTATTATTCCAAAACATCACTAAGGCCAGTCTTTATACTTATAATACCTGTAACCAGTTCCTAAGAGAGCACATATACTTTCTCCTTTAAGATCTACTAGGAGTACTGGATCCTGCAGCAATTGAGTATATATCAAAGACATATTTAAAACTTTTTTTTTCATTAAGCATGTACATAGATCTAATAGTGTACCTTGAATGAATAATTGATTTTCACCACATAATTTTCACCTGCAGGAATTTCAGATCATTCAAATGCATATTTTCTCTGCAAGAATAAGCTAGGAATCCGAATAAAAAAGAACATCAATAAACCTACATGACACAAAAGCATCTGTAACCTCAAGCTTTGATTTGACTTTAAAAGTGATCCTTGCACCTGTTTAAATTCAATTTAAAGAATTTGGAAAGCTTATACTAGACAATTTAGTAAAGTAGACACCAGTTAGTTATTATTTCCATTCATAGTGAGTTTCTATTATTTTATGGTACAAAAGACAGGGTCAAAGAGGAGCAAGTGTACTAGTATAGTAAAATACTCAACTAAGTGCTAGATACCAAAAAGGGAAAATATGCAAGTTTTGTTCACTCACATTAATGAATCTCTAGAATGAATTAAGAAAGCAAAATTACAATAATTATGATGTTCTTGAAATCAAACTCACCTTGTAACCTCAACAAAGTCATACTCAGAACCTGTAGTAATATCAAAACAAAATTGTTCATGGCAAGTTTGATATTCTCTATAACAAGAAGTGAATTAGCAAATTAGGTATCAAAATAAATGGGTGGTACCAAGATAGGAAAAAATATAATGTGATATATACAATCCAATATCAGTGGTGTCTTCAACTTTCTTCCTTTTTCTTCCCTTTTTGGCCTAACTTCTGAGCTTTTCATCCAAAAATGGCAATGACTTTGAACCAAACTCTTCTAAAGTAAATTCATCAAGTACTGTATGTTTTCCCTTATCATAAACTACAAGCTCTTAACTATATTTTGATGCTTGTGCGTCAATTTCCCTAATGATTAGTTCTGTCCATTTTCAACACCACATTATAGGTCGTATAAAGTTCCTCCAATGATTGGTCAACTTCCTCTTCCTATAGTCACACAAGACATTAATATGTATAAATAAAAAGAAAAAATATTCAAAAGTGGTTTTGCATAAAGCTTGGCTTACACGGCTGTTCCATTGAACCACTACAACTATCACTGAGCATCTTACACATATATTCTGTGTCATCCTAGCATAAACAGAATAAGTAAAGGCAACTAGCACTGTCGCACATTCTGGCTGGGGATTGGCTGCAAAGGAGGAGACAGGCCTATCTGGATTGATGGCTAGCAAATGTTAAGAAAAAAAAAAGCACATACACATGTTGGCTGCAAAGGTGCTTACCAGCCAAGGACAGGAATAAAAAGTACGGTTCCAGATGTCAGAAAAAATATGGGCTAACAGTCCTATTTTTTTTCTAAAAAATTAACAGCATGATAGTTACAGAATTAGATTGCAAAGATGGTACCACAGTAACCACACTCTGAGCATTGATACCAAGTTGAAAATTTGTGTTTGTGAGAAACAAGACATATATGCCAGCACACAGCACACCAATCTCTTGTATTTAGTATGGATATGATCTTTTAAGGAGATAAGTACTACAAATCAAGGAGTAATTTACTGGCTAATTGCCTAATTTGCAGCAATCAAATAAAATATGGTTGAATAAATACTAATATTCTAAGAATAAATGCCAATATTATAATATAAGAAAATGCATGTTTGATGCTACACAAAAGGACAGATTTAATAATGTACTAAATAAATGAGTAATCTGAAACAAAATTATTCATTAAACTCATGTAAAGTTGATAGGCACGTCGGTATATTGAAGATAGACTGAAAATGGTAAGAAAAACATATCTAGGCAGCAAAATCATAGAAACAGAATATTAATTAGTAGTATTTTTATTACATCCATAAAAACAGAAATATGTGCTATTTGGAAGTGGAAATAATTCATTCTGCCAACTTAACAGGACATATAAGAATAGTAAAGAAAAATGGGGAAAGCTGCGGCCTAGTAACAAGAAAGCTCATCGGGTATCCACTACGTTGTTCCACTTGATGCCAAACAATGGCTAGTAAACAACAAGAAGTTTATAAGTGCTTTAAATGGCCAGAAAAAATGGTAAATGCCTAAGACCACAAGTCAAGCCTCTCAAACACTTTGTTTCCTTTGAATAAACATTCCACAAATTTCAACATATACAAAAGAGGGGCCAGAGCAAATTTTATTTAATTCAATGTAGTTCAAATGAGGGCGAGCCCTGACACAGCGGTAAAGTTGTGTCTTGGTGACCTGTTGGTCATGGGTTCGAATCCGGAAACAACCTCTTTGCATATGCAAGGGTAAGGTTGCGTACAATATCCCTCCCCCTTACCTGCGCATAGCGTGGAGCCTCTGGGCAATGGGGTTACGTGATTTTTTTTTTTTTTCAATGTAGTTCAAAAGAATTTTATGATAGTGCAAATTGCACATTATATTATAACAGGATGCAATCTTAACGAGAAATTTTTTGCTCAAACAGGTACAATTATTATAAGTGACAAAATTCTCCTTCGATATTCAACCTAATTGTACATCTAAATTTAAACTCAAAATCATAGATTAAGCTCAGAAAATCTCATGTTACTTGATTCATGCCCTCGTGTACTAGTTTGACTATTTAGTAACATACTCATAGAAACCGAGGGGTGCAAAGTACAAACAACTCGCCTGATCCATGAAGAAATCAAAGTGGTTACGAAGGTGGTGACTGATTAAGCGTTTCCCTGTATGTTAGATCACATGCTTGCAATGCAGAGTATGCAAATCCAATAATATTCACAGATAAACAATACCTGCCACATCAAATAACCATCACCATGTATGAATAACTTGCACATTTCTACGGTTATCATTCATTCAACTATAGGTTACTGTTCGATCTTTTCTAACATTCTAACAATTTAACATTTATTGATAAAAAAATATAATAAAAGTCATTCATCCAAATATTGATTTATCAATTTAACACAACCTAAGCTAATTTTAACGAAACTTAAGAAATTAATAATAATAGCAATAATACCTATATTCTTTATAGCGATCAAATGAATCACCACTCCAACCTGCGTCTAATCTGCGGCCATAACAGAAAAAGAAATCAGACACACCACCACCTCGCTCAGCCGGAACCCTAGCATCGCCTTGCTCACCGTCTCCTCCGTGTTCCACCCCTCCGCCGCTGCCAATGTCCTTGATCTCCGTTAGCCTAAGCCCACCGCCGGAACCGCCTTGGCCGCTGGCCGCTGATCCTCCGCCGTCGCCGCGTCGTTGAACATCACCACCGTTACCGACGGCGGATTTTCCAGCACCTTCCGGTGCTCCGCGCGCTTCTCCGGCGTGAACTACTTGAGCTTGTCGACGGTCACGATGGCCACAGAGTTGACGCGCTTCTCCGGCGAGTTTTAGGGCGACTCGGTGCCGTCCCAGTGCGGCGAGTCGAACGGAGTCGACGACTCGGAGTTCTTTGACTGCGATTTGTTCATGGCCGAGGTGTGACTCTCGTGAGTTGCGATTATGCGTTTTCCATTTGCATTGGTTTGTGTCGCGACTCGCGGGAATTTAAAAGGAACAAGAGTGAAAAAAATAATAAAGGCGAAGAACGATGGGCTTAGAGCAACTCCAACGCAGGAGCATGGAGCATTCCGTAATGGGAAGAACCCGTATCTTGAAAAAAAACAGCATTGGAGTAATCCAACGTGGCAGAACCGAAGAATAAGAAAGAGGAGCGGTTCCTTATATAAGGACCGCATCTTCCACAATAAAATAACAATAAAAACTCAACCACCAGAGGAAAATAAAGAGGGAAAGCAAACTACCTTGGTCGAGGAAGACGAGGACACCAACGGCAACGGCGATTTCGTCAACGGCGGCGGTGGCTATGGCGAGAGACGAGGTAGCGCGAGGCGAGGGTGTTGGCGGAGAGGCCCTGGGCGAGGGTGGAGAGGACCATAGCAAGGGCACGGAAGGGAGAAGACGTCGCGGACAGGGGCTTCGAGGGAAAGGGGCTTCGAGGAGAGGAGAGGGCAAGCGACGTGCTGGAGGCGCGAGTTGGAGTCGGAGAGGGAGGACTTGAGCGAATCGACGTCGGAGAGAAGGGATCAGAGGTCGTCGACGGCGAGGATGAAGTCCTGGTAGTGAGCCTTGCACACCTCTTCGATCTCCGACTCTTTCGACCGCGCGAAGTGGCGGAGGTGGTGGTGGAGCGTCTCCGGCTTGCCGGAGGCAAAGGCCTTGCGGATGAACGGACCTAGGTCCTCATTGTTGCAAATGGCGGAGGAGAGGAGGAACTGCTGGGAGCGTGGAGAAGGAAAAAGAATTAGGGAAAAAAGAATTAGGGAAAGTGAGATAGGACGTGGTAAATGGGGGAAAAAAAATGGAGGAGCTTCTAGAATCCTCTTTTAATAATAAAAAATTATTTTAAGTTTCTTAATCAATATCTTAGATATTGGTTATCTTATTATTATGAAAATTATATATATATTTAAAATAAAATATAATCTATCAAAAAGTTTAGATAATAATGGTTCAGAACATGTTTTACGCAGTGGCAACAATATTGTTAAAAGTTAATTCAAATTGTGTTTGTGGGACTATTTTGATAAAAGAAAGAACAAATGGAGGGACTTAGTTTTATATAGGTGACAAACGTTCTGTTTAGTTGCTCAGGGGACATGGTTTTGATTTTTTAATTAATACAGATTTTATTGTATAGTGACTCACACTGTTTTTGTTTCCTCGGAAATAATACACCGCATATAAAATTAAAGGAACCAAAATCCACAATGAAAACAATAAAAGAAAAGAGCCGTTGAAGCCTTAAACAGTAAAAAGTGAATGTAACGTTAAAATTACAATTGAATGTAACGTTAAAATTTATGACCGTTGAAACAAAAGTTACCGTTAATGAAAATTTGGGTATAAATTTGGGTGATGTGTTGTGTTTCTTCACACAAAATTGATACTTGTCATTTTTATTGTTCCTATCCATCCTCAATCATTTTTCTTTTCTTCGAAATGGATCCCAATCAATATAATTATCAAAGTGGTTACAATTTTTTACAAAATCAACTACCCCCTACCAACGAAAATTCTACAAATCCACCACATCCACCACCGTACTTTATGTATCCTCAACCACCCCCTACCAGTGAAAATTCGCAAAATCCACCTCAGTATATGATGTATCCACCACCCCCACACATGTATCCACCACCCCCACACATGTGGTATATGCATCATCCATCTAATGTAGAGTCACCTACCGGTGGTAGTTCTCAAAATTCACAGTTTTGTAGTCAACGATCACCCCCCATCAATCCAAACACTTGTTATAGGCCTTCTTTATCCAATATTTCCCCCGCTATCAATGAAGTTGAATCCACAATTGATGTAGACAATATTCAACTAGATGAGGGCGACCACAATGGTAATGGAAAAAAAACACGTACAGCATTCTCGGTGGCAGAAGATGTAATTCTTGTTCGATCGTGGCTCAATGTGTCAAAGGATTCAATAATCGGTGTCGACCAAACATCAAAGCAATATTGGGCAAGGATTAAAAATGCATACAACAATGACGATGTGCGTGAAAGCGGGTTATTTTGTGAAAGAAGCTCGACTCAGTTGAAATCTCGATGGAATAGGATTCACCCAGCAGTTCAGAAATTTAATGGGTGCTACAAACAAGCAGATAAGCATAGGAGAAGTGGAAGTTCAGAGAAGGATTGTATGGCTAATGCTCATTTGATTTACTCGCAAGATACAGGTAAAAAATTTGAGGTTGAGCATGCTTGGTTGTTGTTGAAAGATCAACCTAAATTTGATGCAAAATTCATGTCAAATACTTCGAAAAGAACAAAGGTTTCTGCAGGTGGAAATTACTCGTCGTCCTCTAACACTGAGACACCCGTTGAAGCCGAAGGGTATGATACGCCTTCGCCAATGTCTCGCCCAATTGGACAAAAGGCAGCAAAAAGAAAAAGCAAAGGAAAAGAAGCTTCTAGCAATATCGATTTGTCTGGCATAGAAAGTGTAATGAGTGAGAAAAATGCAAACACATTAAAACTTATTCAGTTAAAGGAGGCACAAGAAAGGCGTATGGAGTATGAAATCCTCATGAAGGATACATCCAACATGTCCGATAAACAACGCCAAGACCACGAAAAATATTGTGACCATATTAGGAAGAAATTATTTAGTTAAAATTTAGTCCCTATGTATTTTTAGATGTTATTCAGTTACTTTGTATGCAATTATTAACAATGTAGGTCCTTGTTGTATGTTTTTTATTGAAAATTTTATTTTATGAAACTAGCCGTTGAAAACTAGCCGTTACAAAGTAGCCGTTGGAAAGTAGCCGTTGGAAACTAGCCGTTGGAAATGAAGCTATATAAATGTGTAATGTTTCATCATTTTCACATGTTCTCATTCAAATTACGCAACATTTCTCAGTCATTTCAAGCACTTCAGATACCATATAATGGATCCAAACATCGATTTAGATGAAGCTTTAGATCAAATGATAAATGAGGAATTGGAAGACAACACCGATGCAGACCTCATTAGGATGATACTTCAGAGCCAACAACAACTACATGCCAACACCGTCAGGCGTATGCCAAGAAGAGTGGTTCATCGAAATCGTGAAGAAGGTCATGATCGATTGTTCAATGACTACTTCTCAGCAAATCCTGTGTACACAGAGAATCAGTTCCGACGAAGATTTCGTATGCGAAGGCATGTGTTTCTTCGTATTGTAGATGGGCTCAGCAATCATGATCAGTACTTTCAAGTGAGGTTCGATGCACTGGGTCGAAGAGGACTATCTCCATTACAAAAGTGCACAGCTGCACTTCGTATTTTGGCTTATGGCTCACCTGCTGACAGCGTGGACGAATATGTTCGAATTGGTGAAACAACCGCGGTGGAATGCTTGGAGCGATTTGTATCAGGCATCTGCACCATATTTGGGAATCAGTACTTGAGGAGACCAAGTAATGAAGACACCGAACGACTACTACAACTAGGAGCGGCACGTGGATTCCCAGGTATGTTAGGTTCTATTGATTGTATGCACTGGGAATGGAAAAATTGTCCTGTTGCATGGAAAGGTCAATTTTGTCGAGGTGATCATCGCAACCCAACAATCATTCTTGAAGCCGTTGCATCACAAAACTTGTGGATTTGGCATGCATTTTTTGGTACCGCGGGTTCTAATAATGACATTACTGTGTTAAATGGATCTAATGTATTTGATGAAGTTTTGTCGGCACGTGCTCCTGCAGTACAATACACAATGAATAGAACCCAATATAATATGGGATACTATTTAGCCGATGGTATTTATCCAGACTTTGCTACATTTGTGAAGACCATCTCAATGCCACAAGGAGAAAAGCGAAAATTATTTGCTCAACGGCAAGAATCGGCAAGAAAAGATGTAGAACGAGCGTTCGGAGTGCTCCAATCTCGATTCGCAATTATACGTGGTCCGTCACGTTTTTGGGATATTGATAAAATGAAGAATATCATCTATGCATGTATCATATTGCATAACATGATTGTCGAGGACGAACGTGACACATATCAAAGTAATATTGATTACGATAATGTAGGTAACAACACGTCAACATTTGAAGTATCTTCAGGTGCTCACCCTAGTATCAGATCAACATACCTTCAAAGGAGAGCAAATGTTCACGACAAACAAAAACACCGACAACTCCAAGCAGATTTAGTTGAACACATTTGGGAATGTTTCGAAAACGAAAATAACAATAACTAAATTAATGTAATTTTTTTTTTGAGGTCTAGGTTTTTTTATTTTTTTCGATGTTGTAATGTTTAATTATTTATTATTATGTAAAATTTTATTTTATATTGTTACGCATTTCGTTTTATTTATTTTAATTTATATTTATGAAAATTGAAAAAATGTTAAGTTTTACGAAAAAAAATATAAATATGTGGATTTTTTTGAGTTCCTTGTGATTTCTTGCATTGGAGCAAATTATTGGATGAGTTCCTTAGCTGTGACATGGCACTGTAGGGACCACAAAAAGTGCTGTGGGGACCACAAAAAACTGCTTAAGAAACCCATTTGGGTTTCTTGCATTGGAGTTGCCCTTAGTTTCCTTGTTGTTTCTTACTTAGTACAGCAAGACCATGCCACGTTGATTGCTTCACGCAGTTCACTCTTCTAGTATTTTTATTTTTTAAAATCATGTATTTTTTTTATTATAATTAATAATGTTTCAATTAAATATAATATTATTGTGAAATCTATGCTAATTTAGTTGTTTGGTGGAGCTTTAAGTATATAAAATATAAAATAATTGTAAGGAAAAGTCTTTTTTAGTTTTAATGAATTTATCTAAATTAAATAATAGTAAGAATAAATCTTTAAAATTGATTTAAATTAATCAATTAAAAGTATTTTAAGTTTTAATTTATGTCCGTAGGAAAAGAGGTGCATAGACGTAAGTCATTTATGTTATAATGTCAGTTATTTATTATTCATATAACATATCCGTGTTTCTTCCACATAGTACCACGGGCACATGGTAGTGTTTACTCATATTTCTTATACACTACACCACTAGGGGAGTGCCAATAGTTCACTATCACTTAGTATTTAGGAACATGAATAACAAGCGCACCATTGTCCATATAAGCCTTCACATGGTTTACGTTGGAATTTTCGGGCAACATCAAGGTTTGAATGAACCTGCCTCTAGCACGCTCCAAAAGTTGCCCCCTTCCATTTCTTGTTTCCCTCTCTACCCACTTCTCACCAATGATGCAAAGCTCTCGCTCATTTTCCACTTCTACCCTCACCTCATTGTGCCTCAGCCCCGGAACATGTGCCTTGTACACGTGTGATGTTGGGGTCTCCTTCCATTCCACGTATGCATTGACAACAATTGGTGATGTCCCTCCTGAAATTGGTAAGTGAATTGTTTTTTGAGTAGGTCCGAAACCATTGTCTTGCAATGGTTTTCCATTGTAGTGGTGGGGAGGAGTGGGGTGGGTTTGGAATGGTTTTGTAATGTAGTGATGGGGAGGGGGGTCATATTGGGGACCAAATAAGCTACTTGGAAGGAATGGCATGTTTGTTTGGGGGGTGTGTTGTGAGGCTTAATTGGGTGTGCTGGTCTTGGTTTGTGCAAGGGATTGAAAGCACTTCTTTTTATAAGATCTTAAAGGGGCTATACTATTGTTGTTGATGATGTATGTAAGAAGGAATTTTATCCTGTCATGGTGTGTTGCGTCATGTCATAGTGAATTTGTACATTACAAGGAAGGAATCCACTTTATGCTACAAATATGGACTTATGGAGGAACATTATTGTAAATAAAATGGAGTGGAATATATGGTAAGGCTAGGTTGTGCCTTATTCGTTTGAAAGAATAAAGATATTAAACATCTTTATAAATTCCATCCGTTTTTATTTATAAAACTTAAATTTAAAATTATATTTATTATTTTTTATAAGACTCAATGTATAAAATTATTTGCATTAATTATTTTTAAACTAAAAATAGCTCTAATTTAAAGAAAAGAAAAAATATATTAACAAACAATTTGAATATGAAAAAAAAATAATTACAAAGATAGTTTTACAAAAAGTTATAAATTTAAGATAAATTTATTATTATTAACTAAATTAACTATTTTTCTTAATATTGATAAAATAGATAATTGAATCTTAGACACAGAATACATAAACTATCAAATACTCCTTTATTAATATTTATTTATTATTGAGGTTGTCTAACTTATCTCAAGTAAAAATGAAGTTAAGCAACTTCTTACAGTTGATTAGTATAATAAATACGTATAATCAATTATCTTAAAGTATATAAAAGAAATACACCAAAAAGTAACAATAAGTTGATTAATTTCATTTTCACTTAGGATTAGGCCATCCAAAAAATAAAAATGAAGTTAATCAACTTCCTCTTTTTTCTCTGGATATTGACTAACATTTATTTTGTGTTTGTATCCCCCATCAATTTCGTTCAAAAACCATTTTGCATTTGATGTTAGTATCTACCAATACTTTTATTTTCCAAATATGCGTTTGATCAGTCCACGGCTTATTCTTGTATGATGGAAGTGAATTGTTATCAAGAATGCTTTTTCTCCATTAATTATTTTGGGGTATCTTAATTTTATTCGTACTTTTAGTAATACTTTTTTTTTACAATTTATTATTTCTTTTCATCCTTTTTTATTTTATTCTACACTTTTGCTTTCTTATTCTTATCTCTTATCTCTCTCTAATTATACAAATAGTCATAGAAAAGGGTTATAAGATTAAAATTTCCCATATGTTTTAAATTATCCGTAGATCAATGGGTGCATTGCACGAAGTCTGCATCAGAATATTATGGGCATGTTTGAATAAGTTTTTCTAAAAGTAATTCTAAGAGAAAAAATAAGAAAAAAATAAAATAAATTTATCCATAAGTTAAAATTAGCTCTTCATTAACTCATTTATATATATCTTCTCATATTTTCTCGTGTTTTAGAGAAGTTATATGAGATAATTTCTACAAATTAGTTAATAAAAAACTAATTTTAACTGAGAGAAATTTATTTCATTTTTTTCTTATTTTTTTTTCCATACAAATGTTTCTAAAGAAGTTTATACCCAAACAAGCTATATGTCATGCTATTTGTAAATACTACTTTTGATGTAGAAGAATAATACTTAGAAATGATAAGAAAAGAATCTTTACTCGCCAAACGTCTAAAGAATTTTGCATCGCAAATCAACCCCGTATTTGTTTTAGAAAATAAAAAATAAATTGTTAATAGCAAAAGAAGTGCATCAATATCCACATTGATAAGGCATTTAGCATAATAATTATCGAATTTTTATGGCGTGGCTATACCCTATATTCATGTCCGTATTCTAAGTAGTTAGATACTTGTTTTGGAGTGAACCACACTGCTGATAGAGAATCACGAAATCCAGAGCGTTATCCACATTGTTCTTTGTCACAATGGTTACGCTCAGGGGCGGTTCCTCTTTTGTGATATGGAGTGGTTAGTGGCGGACCTAGGAATTTAAGTTTATGTCTGCACAATTAGTCATGGGGTTTCGGGGGTAGCGCTCCCGCAAAAAATTTTTTTAAAGAAAATTTAAATCAATGCTTTATGTACAAGGTTATAAACCCGCTCAAAATATAGTTGTTTTTATAACAAGATGCAGGTAATAGTTTGATCAAACATTAACCTCCCAAATTTTACCAATCATCCAAAACAAATATGAGATATACTCCAGTACATCCATACATCATCATTCCATTTATAATGGTGAATAAAAAAGTCAACATTACCTGTATAGAAGGAGAGCAAAATCACAGTAAATGCCCTCATCTCTAAAATATTAACTTGTTTAAGAATGTCAAACCTAACGTCAATTAGAAGATATAAAAGTCATTCCCCAATTAAACCCAACTAGCGAGCAAAAGATATGAAGCAAAAAAAGTAAAGCAACACAATAAAACAAAGTGTAGAAAATACTGTGATTACAAAAGCATTCTTCGATTCTTCATTCCTTGAAAATATTGCATTATATCTTCATCATCAATCTTATCAAATGTATCACGTTCAACATAAGTTAGCATGCAGGCATTATGTAACATCCTCAAAATTATATTATGGGATATATTTATGATTGAATTATGGAAGTGTGATGATAATTGGATACAAGAAGAATAAGATAAATTTTATTTGAACATAAGCTGCCCAAAATTTACATATCTGTCACCCGAATTGAAAAATTTATTTCTCTCTCAATTCTTATTAAAATTAACTGTATGATATGTGGAATTAAAGATCTATATGTCTACTACAACATATTAAAATTTCAGACCAATCTAGATTGACTACTGTTTGCAATAACAAAAACACTAAGGGATGTCATTGTCCTAAGTTAAATTCGCTGGCAGCTTTGGAAGTATAGATTAAAAATTCTATATCTCGAGTTTTATAACTCCAAATAAGGCATGTGATACCTTTTTGGAAAGCTTAGGAAGTCTAGTTTAACATACCAGAAAATGAGAATTTTTGGATTAGTAAGTTGGTACAGAATAAATAATGAGTGAACCCTATCTGGTTGAGTGCTTATAGCCCTTTGGACCATTTGGATTGAGTAAAACTTGCAACTCTTGAAATTTTGGCCCAAGGAATCAAATATTCAGCTCAAATAGGGACTATCCAGAAGTGGATTCACGTGCAAAAGCCATAGAATAGGCATAGCTAAGTGAACTAATAGGAAGAAAAGTTTGGTAAACCAAAGTCAATGGTAAGTTAATGAAGATAAGTTTTTTGAATCAACCTTTCTAGGTGGCCCTTCAAAGTGGAAAGCAAGCATTAAACCAATCAAATTTTTCCTCTTGAATAAGCCTTTCCACGTGCATAGGCCAGCTGCCCCCAAGTCAAGGATTAAATGGAATCTTGACCAAGAAAAATCAAGTCAAGATAAGGCTTAAGTCATAATATCTTCTAAGGTAATAATTACCTAGTTAAATTCTAACCAAACTAAATCCTAATTCAGTTACAACCCAACTAAATCACTTAAAACATAACTGAATAAATGAGTATAAATAGCTAGGGCTGTGGAAAAAAATTCACGTAGGAGCTAGCATCCCAAAGCCAAGGCCAATTCCAATTTTCCTTGTGTCTAGCTTTCATTGTCTTGCCTTCTATTTGCTGCCTACAAACCTTGACCTCTTCTACCACCTCATCCACTAATCAATTTCTTCTTTCAAGGCTTCATTTCTTAGAAGATATTCAAAAAGAAGCAGCCACTTAATCAATTTCAAATCCAAATCCATTTGAGGTAGGCTAGGCTTCAATCTTTAATTAAGAATTGATTTGGATTAATTTACATGCTTAAATGTACAGATTTATGGCTATTATTTAGGCTGTAATTTCATGTCATTTGAGGGTTATTTTATGATGTGAAAATGTTGATTTTAACCATAGGATAGGTAATGATTTATAGGTTGAAATATTAGTAATATTTGGAATCACATTTGATTATTTTTGTGAGTGATTTGATGACCTTTAGGCTGTTAATATTTTTATTATGGGATTGTTTTGAATTAATTTTTTTGAAGTAGAGGTTGAATGGTATGTAGTTAAATGGTTCAAATGTTTGAGTGATTAAATTTGAGGATGAAGTAGCAAGGTGGTAGGTGAAAGGAGATTAAAATGCATGCTAGGTTATAATTTTCTTGTGAAAGTTTAAAGGTGTTAGAATTTATTTTGGAGATATATTGTGGTTTATTAGTTAGGTTACTAACATGATTTTTTTTATAGCTTGAGGATATTCAAAGGTCATGCCTAAGTGGTAATGATCTTATTTGAATAAGGTATGGTGGTTTAACCATACTTGTGGTAAGTATGATGTTATGACAACAACAATTTTTCCATAAGATGGTATGTATTTTGCTTATGAATTTTATTATGAATGGATTTTGACTGATGATATGTTGATTTATGTTTCCAAGTCCAGTACGAGATTTGTGAAACAAAATTTGATACTACATACAGTACGATATGTAGTGACCAGGTGCAAATATATGGCAAAAATCATGCATGTTTGTGTAAGACGATCGCAGCATCTACATCCAGTACGAGGTGTAGCTACATACAGTACGATATGTAGAAGCCATGTGCACTCTGGGAAAATTCATCTCATGCATCCATATAGTTTGCATAATTATTTTATTGCTTCATTTGAATATATTAATTATTTACTAACGTACTAATGTGTTCGGTGGTTTAGTTTTTGCCTACTGAGAAATTTTATTTCTCACTAGATTTGTTTCATTTTTTTTATAGATGGCAACAGTGGTCAATTTCATTGACGCCTTGGACTGATGGTGGTACAAAGATAAAGAATTGTCTATAGGAAATGAATGATGAAAGTGATTGTAGTATCTTTATGTTTGGTTGAGAATGACTCTTGTACAAGGACTGTGGCTACGTATTATATATATCAATTTAACAACTTCTATAATTTATACGTTTTAGAATTTATACTAGGATCCGTTCAGTAAAAAAATAAAATAGTAATAAAAATTATTTAACGATTCTTAAAAATTTAACCTTAATAAAAATATAATATCTAGAATACTTTTAGATCGTTACACATTAAACCAATCATCACTCATTCAATTGCGCAATTTATCCTTAACAAAAGTCATTGCAGAAAAAACTCGCTCAACACTAGTCGTTGCTACCAGTAGAACAAGTGTCAGCTTTATCAACAAATAAACCAATGGATAAACAATATCCTTTCTCTTCTCAACCATCTTCAAAGCAAGGTCAGAAACTCGTTTCAGATTGACAGAATCAGAATCAGCTCTTACATCAACAATAAAATTACTGAGACTTGAAGAAAGAAAAGGAATATCTGCATGCTCATCAAACTCCATAGAATAAAATCTAGCAAACTCAATCAACTTTTCTTTGTTAAAAGTGGCAAATGAGTCATGAGGATCAAGATAACTCAAACACTCAAGCAACTTGGTATTGACATTATCAAATCGATCACTCATCTCTTGAACCTGAGTATCTATCACTGTATTAAATAACTCCACTTTAAAGTAGTGCAAGAATGTGATTGATTCCAATCTCCGCCTTGATCTTCCTTTAGGACAATAAACATCCTCCATATTCGAAATGTCAATATCATATTTATTGGCAAAAAGGTTTGTTTCTTGAAGCAATTCATCAAAGCCATTATCTCTCACCTCTTGTAAACGAGACTTGACTACGTTCACTAAACCAATTGCATTTAAAAGGTCTTGATCTTTTCTTTGTAGTGCTTGCGACAACTCATAAGAAATCCCCAAGATAAGTTGCATAAGATGCAACAAGAATGCAAACTCAAAATCCTCTATGGCATACAAAATGCAACCTGCATCAGTTCTTGCAGCATCATTCTTAGGGTCATCTTCAATAATTTTCATCAAGGAAATTATTGGAGAAAATAATGAGATAACACTTGTAACTGTACCAAAATGGGAACCCCAACGAGTGTCTCCAGGTCGCTTTAAGGTTGTCTCTTGATTTAAACCTTTTCCAGTTGGTATTTCACCACAAGCAATTCTTTCAACGATCTGCTCATATTGTTTCATTTGAAGAATTTCCTTCCGCTTGCATGAACCCCCACGACGGTAGCCATCTTTTGAAGCATGTCAAAAAATTCTTGAATCTTTTTGTGATGTTTTGCAACTTTCACAAGTGCCAACTGTAACTGATGAGCAAAATAATGAATATATAATGCAGATTTGTTCTCTGCCAAAATCAAACTCTTAAGCCCTTTGAATTCACCCCGCATATTACTAGCACCATCATAGCCTTGACCGCGACATTTAGACAAACTTAAACCAAGTTTAGAAAATAGTCCATCAATCGCTTCTTTTAGTGATTGTGCAGTAGTATTTGAAACATGAATTATGCCAATAAAACATTCAACAATAGACCCCTTTTTGTTCACATATCGAAGTACAACTGCCATTTGTTCTTTAATTGCAACATCACGGGCTTCATCAACTAGAAAGGAAAAATAATCATCCCCGAGATCACTAATTATTTCTTTAACAGTCAAATCAGCGCAAGCTTGAGCAACATCTTTCTGAATTTTTGGTGAAGTCAATTTGTGATTATCGGGGGCATTTTCCAAGACCACACCACTCATCTTTTTATTTGGCTTAGTATAAAACTTTAGAGTTTCAAGAAACAAACCTTGTTGATTTGAACTTTCAGATTCATCATGTCCCCGAAAAGACTAACCATTGCGTAGTAGGTATCTAACACAATCTAAAGAAGCTTTCAGCCGAATACGATAATCAATTTTTTGTTGTTCAGAAATATTTGAAAAGGCAATATCAATATGCTGCTTTTGCTTCATCAAATCTTGACCAGCTTGATAACATCTATTATGAACACTCCTATACTCCCCAATATGAACTTTGATTCTATCCTTCTTCTGCCAATTTTTGAACCCCGTACTGACAAATGCTGCCTTCGTCGAACCACTGCCTCCAACCTCCATATCAAATAGATAACAATACAAGCAAAAACATGCATCTTGCGATACACTGTACTCCAACCAAGAACCAAATTCTTCATACCACTTAGGATTGAATCTACGCATTTTTCCAAACATTTCCGTTTGAGGGAATGGTTTCAGAATTGGTTGAGTTGGCCCCTTCAGCAAATAAGCTCTCCGAATATCCTCTCTCTCTATCGGATTTGATGTCATTGAATAAATTGAAGGTCTTTTTCCCGGATCAGCTTCAAGATTTTCTATATTAAATTTTGCTTGAGGTGGTGGTTCAAAACATTGAAATTGAGATGTGGGTGGTAATACACTTTGTCCTTGAGATTGAGGAGAATTTTCCACAATTGGATCATTTTGTCTCTAAGGTTGATCGGATTCCATTTCTGTATTTGTGCCTTTTTGACGTTTGAAATAAGATTGTATCCCTAACAAATAAAAAAGTAAATAACAATTATACATTTATACTGTTTATGCTATTAAAACAGTTATAACAAATAAATTAGTATAGAAAGTTACCTTTCATTGAGACTTTGTCAAAGGTACTAATTTCTTGTGGGGGCATAGTGTGTGAAAAGCCTTTTTGTAATGGAAGGACAAAATGTTAAACCTAATGGAAATATGGAATCAAATAGTGAAAACAACATTAGGCTTTTAGCTCCACCACATATGACATATATAAGCCAAATAGCCTTCTATAGGAATTACCTTTTTGCAGGGGTCTCTATAGTATAGGATATTAGAAAATTATTACTACCATGTTATGCAGTCGCAATCTGAATATTTCACATACACGAAAAGAGAAATTAATTAAAGACTAGAACATTAATAAGACTAGAACATTAATAATTAAAAGAGAAATTATTAGAAAATTTATTACTACCATATTACCACCACTTATTTTGTTTTCGTCATATCTACTGACTATTTTATTTAGAAAAAAAACTAGAACATTAATAAGAGTTGAAAACTTGAAGTTTCTATGGATGCCTATACTTGCACGGAAAGAGAAATTAATTAAAAAAAAGAAGAGAAAATGAAAGTGATTAAGAACATACGCATATACAATAAAATAAAATGTATTTTATCGTTATGATTCACTTATCACCATGAAAACTATTAAACAGGGTCCATAAGAAGAATGGCATGTCCCAACAAACAAAAACTGTTATTACTAGTCAATTAGCTATTGGCCTGTTTTCACTTTATTAACTTTTTGTTTAATTAATAAAAATTGATCTATTAATATAGGTATTAAATTTTTGCTTTAACTAGTTTAACCCAATTTTTGCATTTAGGATTTCTACACTACATAATTAAGAGCTAAAGCCATGTCATTATGTCCAAATAATTTTTATCAGGCAACATTTTCTTGAAAATGTAATCAAGAGCAATATTAATAATTGACTAAGTAAAAGGAAAATAGAAGCACTTATCTCTGCAGCTGCATTCATGAATTGATGAAAGCAAGCACTTCTCTAAAGGAATTTCTTGAAACTGTGCAGCATTTTGCCGATCTCCAAGAGATAAATTGTGTGAAACATATGCTTTTATGGTACCTGCTCCCTTTGTGAATCCTGTATCAACGGTCAAATGGATAGGATTGGGTACTTCTCCAGAATAAACTGGTATAATAGAACATTCTCTTAGAACATAAAGAGTAAGAAGGAATAAAAGGGGGAAAAATATACAAGCTTAAATGAGTTCAGCAGTCCATTTGCACATCAATAAGTGAATCCCATTAACAAAAACCCTTACCGAATAACCATAATCAACAGCACATTTCACCACTTGTATACACTACACTATTTGGGTCATATCATAGTCAATTTGGGACTACCAACAACCATCGCATAAAAACTATAAAGGTTTAAATTACATTGAGAGGGTTTATTGATTCCACTTCACACAACGCCCCGTGCTTCTTAACAAACAAAGACCACCTATTGAATTCCACATTCCCATTGACAACATTGTGAATACAATACACAGAACTTTAACAGAGTAAAGGGGTTAAAAGAATAGGACTTACCATCCAACTATAACTTCCTTTGGGTTGGTGTCCAAGCCGACGGCAGACGACAACGGCGGACAAGAACGACGCCACGGGCGTGTGCACGCGGGAGGAGCCGCAGTGGGACTGGGAGGTCGACGAAGGCGTAGCCGCGTAGGAGCTGAGCTTCTCATACTCGTTGGGCTTCGCAGGGACGAGGGTGAGCCGGTGAGGTACTCCACGGGAATGTTGTCGCTGACGACGTAGCAGAGGCTGTGGAAGGAGCGGAGGCGGAGGCGCTGGATTGAGGGCGTGGGGTTTGCAGAGGAAGCAAAAAGGTAAGAGAGAAGCCAGCATTTTTGCTTTTTAGCATTTAAAAAAAAAACCCAAATTTTAATGACCGCACGTGCGGACATGTGCCCACACGTGGGTCCGCCACTGGGAGTGGCTATGGCTACTCCAAAAAAAAATGAAAAAATATGTTCTAAAAAGTTATTGTAAGTTCGTCTTTCTTTTAACTTCATGATTTAATTTACATTTTGTATAAGAAAAAGTTATTGTGAATGTTTTGCTTACCATAACAGGAATATGTAGCTCATACACCTCTCTCAAACATAGCACATACTTACTCTCTAAAGTCAATATGTCCCCTACTAAGCTCATGACTACTCCATTTACTACTTGTGTTATTATCAAGTACGTGGATTAATTAACATGCGAAATTATTTCAGTTAAATCATAGGTTTCAAATTGGAGTTATGGATATAATTGCGTTAAATATTTAGAGAATTTTTTAAATAAAAAAAAACTACTTGTGAAAATAAATGTAACTCACAAAACTAAACGATGAGGAACACTAATTTCATTGAACAATAATCTGTGTAAATACAAATTTTGTGACATAAATTTTAAAAACAACAACAAACTTCCTAAAGAATAGTTACTAACTTTATCTGCTAATAATTAATGGAAAACAAATAAACAGTCCTAAAGACGTGGTCAAAGGGTACAGCTAACAGAAAAATTTGATGCAATTGTTGAGTCACGAAAGTTTCTCTCTTAGTAACTCAAACCTGCTTTAGTGCTTCTTGGAAGAGCTTTTGTGAAGATATCTGACAGCTTGTCTTTTGTTTTTTGTTTAATGAAACTATGACCAGCAAAGCATCACAATACCACTTTGACATTCCAACTATATTGATACCCTGAAGAATATTGATCCTATGCAAGGAAGCCAACTTTTATTAAAAATAAGAAAAACAACAGCCATGGGGACTAGGCCAATACCCACGAGAAATAGTTAACAAATAAGGAAGTGAGGAAGACCAATCCTATTACGAGAAAAATCCCTCCTAATAAAAGATGGAACTACGTCCCACCAGAAAAAAATCAACTTGACTAAACCGCATGAGAAGCTAGTTTATCAGCACAGTAATTTTCTTCTCTAAAAATGTGAAATAGAGCACATAAAATACATTTGGGAGGAAAGCTTTAAGCAATGATTCCAAGGAGATAGAATATCCTAAGGCATAATAGAAGAATTCGGAAAGGAAGAGATAACTAATTGAGAATCACATTCCAGCCTAATATTATTCCAGTTTCTCTCATGAGCCAAATCAATAGCAAAGATACATTACTAGAAAATAGGCTTATAATATCGGTTTTTTTGACTTTCAACATCACTTTTTACCCGATGTTGAAATCATCGATCTTAAAAGTATCAACATTGACATTGGTTTTTGAAAGTCGATGTTAACAAAAGTATACAACATCGATAATAAGAAATAAACAAAAAAAATGTAAAATATGCATTAAACAACATGAGTTTTTACTAAAAACCGATGTTGAATTATGTAACAACATCGATTTTTACTAAAAATCAATGTTATTTTTTGTATATCAACATTAGGTTTTGCTAAAACTGATGTTGTTGTGCATTAAACAACATCGATTTTTACTAAAGATCGATGTTGATAGTCATTAAACAACATCGGTTTTTACTAAAAATCATTGTTGATTTTTGTAATTTTTTAAAATATATTGTCTGTTTATTTAATATTATCCAAACCTGCAAATTTAAAAACAAACCAATCAAGACAGATAGTTTAACAATACAATACAAAGTTACCATGAATTATAATTAATGGTCAAAGAAAACAATGAAATCAATACACTATAACTAATTGCAATTAAATTATTTATACAATTGTTAAAATCCCTTAACCACCTAGTGTTTTATTTCTAACTTTAAGATAAAATTTTGCCCACTGAATCTGAATTGCGTACAATCTCTCTAGTTCCAATGGTCTTGGATCAGTAAAATACTACATGATATAATAAAACATAATAAGTATAAATAAAAACAATTATAACAAATAAAATTAGTTTTGAAGTAAACAATTACTATGTCTCAGTTATCCCTGAAACCTCATTGTACTATTGTTGACATCCAATGCATGACATAATAGCCACTCATTGTTTCCTTTTTGCTTATTACACTAAATTCAATAACATATTAAAAGTTAAACGGAAATTAATGTACATAGTAATAAGTGTAATTTTGAAGACATCAACAAATTTTTAAATGACTTACTTTAACTGCAATCCATTTAGCAGTAGCCTTGGATTTAGTCCTTAAGTATTATTGAATCCCTTCAAAGCACTGGTTAAGAAAAACATGCATACATATTGTACAATTAACTTATTGACGTCTTACCAACAATAAAGTAGATGTCTTAGAAATTACAAGTGATCTGTTAATAATTCCTTTGAAGTAGTTATTTGGCTTATTGTGCAAGGAACATAATCACATGACAACATTATCCTTCAGACATATAACGACCAATTGTCAATGTGCATTGCATTAGAGACATTAAGTTATTATAGTGCATACAGTTTTTAATTTGATTTGTACAGTTTTACTTACTCATTCAAGTAAACTACTAGGTAGATATGTTTTTGTGAACTCTGCATCCATTTTTTAATATAGTCTTCAGATTCAATTTGCGATTGGCCAGATCTCTGTATGGACTGTGGCTCAAGTAATCCATATACAGAGGCACTATTCGATTGCAGACTTAAGTCATTCATATCCCTATTGTTTTTAAAATAAAGTAAATTATGCATTAATTTCAAACAATCAGTTATGTAATGTAAAGTGACTTACATAATCCACTGTTGTAAAACAGAGATGTTGATACATTGACCACAGTGTATTATTTCAGAAACATCTTCATGCTTTATGTACAAGGGGACATCGTTATTATACACCCCAAACACAATAGTATCCCACGACACCTGCATAGGCTTGAGGAAAAGTTGGGGGATCTTTAATGCAATTTGGTATAGGGGATTGTCATCAAGTTCCAGCTATGTACTGGTTTCGCGGGTCCCTAAAGTCCATGTTTATCCTACACAGTTAATAAACATAAGTTCAATGACAGTAAACACTTTATATGTAACAAATCCTTTTTGAATGATAATAAACACAACAAAAAAGAAATACCTTTTTTGAAATAGGTTGTACAAGATGTGTCGGCCAAGCAAGGAAAGTCTTAAGGGTTTGCCCCACTAACTGAACGTCTTCAGTGGGTACAGGGACACGAGCATTAGCATCTCGAACTTCCTCAATACCCATGTTCACCTAATTATTGGCCAAAGGGACATTGTGCACGGTTGTCGATCCCTCATAAACTCTTTTAAGGGAAAACAGGCGGGGAGGATTGTCATCAACATACAACCTGCGCCTGTCTGATGCACCGGTGTTTGGTTCCTAGCTTGAGGGATCGACATAGCTTTCTTCGTGCTAACACGGGCACCAGAAAAACCAACCTCAACCTTAGGAGGCGATATGAATCCTTGCGATTGCATCTAGGATTGCATGTGGCTGAAGGACAATATTAGTTGTTGAGTCATTTTTTCAGTGATTGACTGCTTTAGCTCGTCCCTGATATTCTGTTTCAGTTGATCCAAGTCTTCTGGTTTCATGGACTTAGTCGTGCGAGAGCTTGTTAAAGTCGGTCGAAAGTATTGTTTGATCATCACACCATGATGTATGTCTAAACCCATTAGACATGAATTTTCCCAAATCTACCTTGCAATGAAACCCAATCTTTAAGCAAACTTCAAGAACACACAAGCTGTCCAAGCTTTCATGAAAATGTATGGCTGGAAGCTTTCTTTAATGGCAACAATGGAAGATGGAAGAAAGGTTAGGGATGAAGATGGAAGACACCATGGAGAATCTCTCCAATAAGTCTAGGAAGAATCACCACAATAGCTTGAAGCCATTGATAAGAAACAAGAAGTTCTTGGACAAGAACAAGAGAGAAACTCTCAAACAAATTTTAAATTTGTATTAATGAACCAAAGTTTTTTTCCATTCAGTTTTGGGCACCTTATAAAGGCTACGAAATTACAAGCTAATGCACATGAAATGACAATTCAAATGAAGCTTGTAGTGCACACTAGTGGAGCTTAAAGCAAGCTTAATGCAGCTTGTGGTGCAAGCTTCTCCTAAGTGACCCTTAGCTATCCCAAACTCCCTTGGCTGTCCCATGTTCATGAAAGGTGCAGTATTTTTAGCTTCTAAGTGCAGCCAACTAATTTACTAAGTTGCTACACAAATTACACACAAGTTCACCTACACCTCTTTACACAATTGCACTAAAAAGCCTTTTTATTTCTACTACTTTTGCTTCTAACAAGTGCTGGAATTTATTGAATTAAATTTGAGACATCAAAATCCACCCCTTGTTATCCTTAAGTTGGTGTGCTTCCTCTTGCTTGTCCAAGTTGGCCTTGATGTGGGCTTGAAGGGCTTGAGTTCTAGCTCTTGTCATGGGTCCTTTAAAGCTCACCAAAGGAAGTGCTTCAAGCTCTCATTCTAGACCTTTGGCTTGGAATGGACCTCCATCACACTGGCTCCAGCAACATGGACACGACTTGAGTTCTCTGGTCGTCCAATGGTAGCAGTCAGTACATCCTGACGTCCACTGGCGACAAAGCTACTTTGTGTAGATTTCTCTTCCAAGCTATCCTACAATCAACAAAATACTACACGAGTATTCAAATTTGTTGTTGTTTTTATAATTTATGACCATTCAAACAAAAAATTAACTTACAATCCTTTCTACAATCTCACGTGTCGTCTCAGATGTCATTTCTTCTGATTTTTTGTGCGAGCCATCTTCCACTTCACGTATCGTCTAACAGGAGATGGAGGATGAACGATTGTTTCCATGCTCCCAGATTGGGCTGCTTCCTCCAATTGTTTCTTTTGTTTTTCCTCTATTAACTTTTGTTCTAATAAATCATAACCCCACGAGACAACCCGTGAGGGACAGTGTTTAGTTTTCTGGATGGCCTGAGCTTTATTTGTAACATTCTGTCACAATTACACATAAACTTGTCAACAAAAAGCGTTTAAAAAAATGCAAGTTAATTTTTTTATTCATAAACAATTCAAGTCCACTAACCCTCCATGAAGGGTCTTTACGAATCTGACAAAATTGCATCCACTTTTCTTTGCTAATACCATACTTCTCACATACAGTGTCATCATCCTCCTCCTTGTCTTGTGCCAGAGCCCATTTGGAGGTCAAATCTGACTTAAACTGCCCCCATCACTTTCCTACCGTCTGAAGTATTTTCTTCTTCATCTTTTAGTCGGACGCTTCTGTTATATCAAATTCAGCCTATGAAACAATAAATACAATTAATAGTTAATCAATAACATTCAACATTTTACAATTTTTAACTCTACCAATTACAATAACATTCAACATTTATTTCAAATATCTGAATGTCCTCCCAAATCAAATCCTTCTGAGCTATAGGAACTTTTTTCCAGTTACGATTGGTAACATTCACCTTGTTCTGAGCAATGATCCCTAAATACGACCTTAATTTCTTTTTGTGGGGACCATCAGCCTTCCCAGTGGCATGATCCACATGAACCATTGGTCTCTCAACACCGACGGGTCTGGTAGCCAATGATATCAACCGTGTTGCTTTTCTAGTATTCTTCGACGTAGACGGTGAAGGTACTAACTCAGGAGGAGGATGAGAGCTTGGTGGTGTAGTCATGTTCCTCTTAAAAAATAACATTAATTAAAGTCAAGTCACAAATATAGTAAGTTATGAATTTGTAAATGTGGAAACAAGTAAATATAAAAAGTGATCACATTAAATGATGTTAGTTAATTCTACTTCATCATGATCATTACGATTTGCATGGATGTCGTCAACTTCTTCTTCTTCGTTGACGTTAGGAATTTCTGTCGACAAAGGAGTGAGACCAATATCAAGGGTTGAATCATCATCTTTAAGATTAATACCAATGGTTTTTCCATGTAGAACCACTGACCACCTTTCATCACAAGAATTTTGAACATAAAACACTTGTTTAGCCTGTTCTACCATGATGAAAGGCCCATTCTAATAAGCTAGCTTCTTAAGATCTACCAAAGTAAATTCTGAATCATCGATTCACACACCGATATTAGTATCAAGCCATTTACACTTGAAAACACACACAATGAATTTAACATAATTAAACTCCCAGATTTCATCAATGACTCCAAAGTAAGGGATGGATGCCAGATGGGGATTGTGGTCATGCACAGTAGCAAAGTGCTGGGATTTAGCCCTAAGACTAACCCCACTATTTTGCATTGTACTCTTGTTATCTTGTTCTTTGTTATAGTACGAATACTTGTTGATATCGTATCCCTGCCAACTTCTAACATTTCTTTGAGGCCCATCTGCTAACTGCCTTAATGTTTCAGAGGCATTGTCGTCACCAAAGATTGTATCCTTAAACCAATTTAGGAAAGTCTTGTTATGCTCTTTCAACAACCTATTCTTGGTAATTTTTGGGTTACTTCACTAAGGCTTCATGACGTACTATGTATGGCAGGACTTCATTACTGTTATTCAGTATATACAAATGAGCTTGTTGCAATTTGTCTAGATAGGGATTTATAACATGTAACCCTCATGAACCCTTACCTCCCACTCTCTTGTCATGTCGAGACTCGAGAAGCCCAACAGACATTGTCTTTTCAATGTACTTTGAACACAATTCAATAGCTTCTTCTGCAAAGTACCTTTCGACAATGGATGATTCAGGATGATGTAGATTCTTTGTATACCCTTTTAAGATCTTCATGTATCACTCAACTGGGTACATCCACCGTAAATAAATGGGACCACACAATTTAATTTCCCTAACCAGATGAACAATTAAGTGAACCATGATGTCAAAAAATGGAGAAAAAGGCAGGCGAGTTATGGCATTTGCCACTTTGTTAGGCAACTGACACAAGATAATTACAGCCTCGTCTTCCAAATCATCTAACTTTACACGGTCGATGACTTTGCTACAAATGGCATTGAAGAAAAAGCACCGGCAAGTTACGGCATGCGCCACTTTGTTAGGCAAATTGTCTCGAATCACAATGGCTAACAGTTGTTGCATCAAGACGTGACAATCATGAGACTTTAAGCCAACTTGTTTAAGATCTTTCAGTTGCACAAGGCTTTTTATATTTGAAGAGTAATTTGTGGCACTTTGACATGGTGCATACACTGACAAAAACTTGTCTTATCCTTTCTTGACAAAGTGTGACATGCTGGATGATAGTATATTTTCTTACCATCAAACCTTGAATGTTATTGGTCACGTATACCCATCTAAGCTAGATCTTGATGAGTATTCAAACCATCCTTTGTCTTGCCTTGAATGTTAAGAAGCGTGCCAATGACATTGTCACACACATTTTTCTCCACATGCATAAAATCGATACAATTTCTAACATCTAGATCAGACCAGTATGCAAGATCAAACAATATTGACCTCTTCTTGCATACGCAAGTTTTACTTTTTAACTTCTTTTGGGTCTTTCCAAATGCAGTATTGATATCTTCAACTTGTTCAAGAACCTGTTGACCAGTTAATGGTATCGGCACACTTTCATGCTATTGATTTCCATTAAAAGCTTTTTTAAATCACCAGTAAAGGTTTCAGAAAACATCGATGATGAGTGTAAAATGTTTTTCTTCCAGGTTTAAGCTGTACGTAGCTCATGTCTTGTTCACAAATAGGACATGCACGATGACCCTTAATAGTGTATCCACTCAAATTTCCGTATGCTGGAAAATCATTAATGGTACAAAATAGCATTGCACGCAACTTGAATGTTTCATTTCGATACCCATCAAACACGGAAACCCCTTCATCCCACAAGTTTGTCAAGTATTCAATCAAGGGACTGAGATAAACATCAATGTCATTTCCTGGCTGTCTTGGGGCTGATATCATCATAGACAACATAATGTATTTTCACTTCATGCATAACCAAGGAGGCAAGTTGTAAATGACTAGCAAAACAGGCCACAAACTGTGCTGAGTGCTTAAACTGCCATAGGGATTCATTCCATCAGTGGCACGTCAAAGCCTAAGATTTCTTGCCTCGTTTCCGAAATTCGGATACAAACGATTAATCTTCTTCCACTAGGAGGAATCAGCCGGATGGCAGAGCATTCCATCACAGTTTCTCCCATATGCATGCCATGTAAGGTCTTTTGCGTCATCTTCGTTAGCAAAAAAATGCTTAAACATTGGAATGATCAGAAGATACCACAACACCTTTGCTGGGGGGCCTTTCTTTGTGCTTTCACTACTGCTATAGTCGTCATCGTCTTTCACTTTGTACCATGATACCCAAAACCTAGGGCATTTATGCATTTCTTGAAATTCATTTATGTACAGTATGCAATTATTAGGGCAGACATGAATTTTCTAATGCTCCATACCCATCGGACATAGTAACTTCTTCACCTGATCGTAACTTTTTGGCAACGTGTTTTCATTTGGAAGAATATCCTGAACTACTTGAAGTAGTGAAGTGAAGCTTTTGCCACTCCACCCATATTCGGCCTTGACATTAACCAGAGTTAACACTGCTAACAATAACATTATTGGCTTCTTGCACTGTTGCGTGTTCGGCAAGTATACCGATCGTACAAGTAATAAAGTGATAAGAAAGATATCGTTCTCATGAGGATTGTTTGACCAATTAAATTATAATTAATATCAATAGGTTGGAGAACAAATATTTACGAGAAGTTGTTGTTGTGTGTGTGTAATAATGAAATTAAACCTAATTATGAGCATGAACTATTATCAACAAGTAAATAGGGTTATAATGATATTCGAAGTAATGTAGCTAGGGCAACCCACACTAAATGCTCCCACATTCTTACATGTATTGTCTACTATATTCATCTATCTCAAGTTACTCAAACATGCATCTTCATATAATAATAGCTAAGCCCTACTCCCGTAGTGATCTTAACCCTTTAACCCAATTAATTACCCTAATCCCTTAGTGGTAGCTGTTAGGTTAAGCATTAAATGATGCAATAAATGGTTGCAAGCATACACTCCTATCCCTAGTTAATGTAAAGCTTGTCATTTTACCCAAGTCCAAGCATAAGGCTCCAATATTCCTATTGTAAACCCTAGCTTTCAATACCTAACTAGAGTGATCAGTTCCAGAGAGATAGAAACACACATTCAACAAGATAAAGTGAAATAACTTGATATTGATGAAAGATAGCATCCAATACAATCCAAAAGAGGTTACATTCAGTGCTTAGCCCTAACTACAATATGGAACTAGCCAAACCTCATTGTGGGTGGCTGTGTTACAAAACAAAATGGCATACCTAGCTGAAGCAAGGAAGAAGAAGATGGAGAAGAATCTCCACTTGAGCCTCCAACTCCTTTAAACCTTAACTAAGGCACCCAAGCTTTCTAAGAACCTATTTTGTGTTGTTTCCCTCCAAAAGTTGTCCATTGAATGCTGAGAATAGGTATTTATAACCCAGCTTGTGAAGTCCCTATTTTGCCCTTAATATTCTGCTTCTGTCGACCTGTGGCACTGATGGCACGAACCTAGCGCTGATGGCGCCAACTTACAGAACAAATGGTGCTGATGGCGCCATTGTGGCGCTCTTGGCGTGGGATGCCAGTGGGTTTGGCGCTCTTGGCGCCAACCTGGCGCTAATGGCGCCAGGTTCCAGAAATGATGGCGCCTTTGGCGTGGTTGTGGCACGGATGGCGCTGGATTCCAGAGTCTTTGGCGCTGATGGAGCCATTTTGGCGCTGATGGCGCCAAATCATTCTTCCAAGCTTGGTTCTTTTCTTCTGATTTTTGCTTAATCTTGGCACCTTTGATTGATTTCCTGGCAATTTATCACATTAGCTCAAATCATAACACAAAAGGGCAATTATCCATGCTTAATGCTCAATTCTTGCTTCTAAAAGCTTAGGAAACCTTATATGCTAGGCACATATCAAACAATTCCCAGATTTAGATATTGCTGTTCTCAGCAATAAACAAAGTTTAAATAGGAAGCATGGATCAATTATCTAGAACAACATTGAATAAAACAATCCCTTAGCTTAAAATGCTACAAATAACTAAACCAATTCAAAAACTTCACACAAAGCTTTTCAAATCTATCACACATGATAGTCTAACTTGAATACCCTCACAGATGCCATAAATCACTCAACACTCTAGTGTTTGGGTATTCACTCTATCCATCACAGCCCTAGTACTACCATAAGCTTGATCTTATTCTCAAGTTTCTAAAATTAAGAAACACAACACATGCATAATTGATCAAAAGGTCTTAACAAGGTTGTAATGTGGCCTGGCTTAAGGTTAGGAATATTTGGTAAGTGGCTAAATTAAGCATTAAGATTGAACTTGCTAAACTATTGAAAACATTCAGCTTTATATTCAAGTTTCCTTTTCAATCTATTACTCCTTTCAACCTTTTCTTTTCTTTTCTTCCTTTTCTCTCACATTGCTTTTCTTTTTCATTCATTAATTGGCTTCTATTGAATGCCATACGTTGTTTTTCAACCCTTTTTCTCTTTTTGAGATATACCTTGATTTTTATCTTCTTTTTCTTTCAAGACCACAGACCAATTAGCAATTCAATCTTAACTAAGGTAAAGTAATGAATGTGGTTTAAGATATTTTATTAGGTCATTGGACAAAAAGGTTTCAAGCTCAAAGGGGTTAGCAAAGGAAAAATAATTGCAAGGAAGGCTATTTGGCCCTAGCTTATCAGAACAAAATGCCTTTATCACATCAATTATGCAAGCATCAAAGAGAAACAGAGCAAATTCTAGAGTCCTATTGCTGTGAGGTCGCTCTAGAAGAAATTACTGTAACCTCACAGGCTATGGTACAAGCTAGACTTATGGTGATGTCAAATCAAACAATGCATTCCATTTCGAATTGAATTCAGCCATACAAGCATTCACATTCAGTTCATGTTCCATACAACATCATGTCATGCTTCATGTCACCAATGCTTTCCAAAATTTAATTCACATGTGATTGAACAAGCAAATCTAAATCCGGAACAAGCATGCTTTTAGCAAAAATGTCTAATATGTACACCTGTGATTAGGTTAGAATTAGACGCAAAACCAATTGTAGTTAATTATCTTTATAGCTTCACAAAAAGAAAATTTGTCACAAAAAGAATCTGACCAAAAGGTATCTGCCCTACTGTTCAACCAAAATAAAACGTTTCACCAAAAAGACGTATGATTAATAAAAAGAATCGTAAGACTAACGCGTGTTTCCTTGATTAACGTGCCCCTATTCCCAGATTTAATCAATTGCTGTCCCCAGCAATTGACACGCAGAAAACACAAGACAGATAACACGTTATAAGAGGAAACAACTCACGCATAACTAAATATCAAATCATAGCAGAATGTCATATGTTTAGGCACGCACTGACGGTGCCACATAGTATGCAAAAAGTGTCATGCAACTGAATGTAAGGTGCATAAAAGTAAAAGGCAGTAAAATAAAGCATAAAGTAGAGAAGGACGAAAGTCGAGGAGAATCAGTGAGTCTGATCCTCGTCCATAGTGTCTGTGGCTGCTGCTGTGGAAGGAGATGCATCTGGTGATGGAAGTGCAAAAGCTAGCGGCGGAGGCTGTGGTGGAGAGCGGGTAGGGTCCACGGAGAAATGCTGGCACAGTGCTGTAATCATCCTGGTCTGGTCATCCAACTGTGCCTGCATCCTCTGGGTGGTCAGAATCTGCTGCTCCATCTGCTACTGCGTCTTCATGGTGATGGTGGTCAGCTGATCCAACTGCTGCTGCATCCTCTATAGTGTAGCTGAGTCCTCAGGGATGGACTCACGGAGAGGGACCTGGCTGGATGCAGCAGGGGTGTCCTGTGGTGGCGGTGATGATGGTACTGGTGGTGGTGCTGGCGGCTGATGGAAGACAGGAACCTCAGGCATGGGATCCTCCAGACCTTCAAGAGGTCCATACCTTGGGCTTCGGACAGCCATCTCCTCGGGTGTAAGGTCAGAAGCGCGAATGAGCTGCTCCTAAAGAGCACGCCTCACTGAGTCCTGATATAGCTTCTGAGTCAGCATAGTCCCTAACCGTACATCGTTGGGCTCATCATCAGGGATCTCCAACCCTGCGTGCATGCACAAATGGGATATGAGCGAGGAGTGGCCGAGGAGGGAACGGGGGCTGCCATCCTGAATCATGTGTAGGATGCGGTCGGATAAAGCATAAGAGATATCAAGGTTGATATCTCTCTGCAGCACATACAGTAGGCAAGCCCGCTCCACATTCACATCCGTCAAATTGGAAGACGGGAGAATGGTGGAGTTAATGAACAAGTGCCAGAAGTCAGATTCTGCGTTGAGCTCTTTGCGGCGAAGCTTCTCAGGCACATAATCCATCCCCGCCTTCATCTTCCATGTAGAGAATCGCCCGGTGATGCCACGGCGGAGTTCAGCTGCCAGCTGAGGCATGTCATCTCGGTAAGTGGCGCGGCAGTGCATGGGTAGGGTTGTATCTTGTTGTAGTGCTTCACGAACCCACAGCGACGGAGGCTGTCAAAAGAAGTCCGCAAGAAGCTCTTGATAAACTCGTGGTCGAAAGGAACGACCACGCCCCTGACCCAGCTGCGTCGATGCTGTGCCACTGAGGGCATGTCTACATTTGCACAAAACTCCTTCAAAATGGATCTGGAACTGGGCTCCGCAAAGCTGACCAGTGTCTGCCACTGGCGGCGCTCAATCACATCCTGGACTAGGGAGTCTTCAGATAAGCCCTCCCAGTCAATCTACCGCTCCGGGATAATCTTCTTCGGAGAAAACCACTTGTCGAAGCGGTCCTGATGAACCTTCGACTGAAAGCGGCCCTCATCGAAGTCTGTAGTGCGTGGCCGTTTGCTGGAGGTCCCTGTGTGGGATTTTTGCTTTTTCCCTGTGTCTACCTATTTACCCTGAAATGCAGAAAATTCCAATGTACCATAGGCACTCATTTAGGCTTATCAACACATAATAGGCATTAGCACTGAAATTCTTCAATTCCTAGATTTAGAATAAATCATATTATCATTCAATAGCAGCTTTAAAGCTTACAATCCAATCATAGGAAATTGAAATACACGACTCCAACATCAAAGATCAGAAATTAACACAATGCTTAAATCATGAGAACAGAACTTGCACAGAAACGCACTTAACAGTCAAAGCTAAGCATGTGAAAATAGAGCATGTAAACTTATAGAATCCAATTAACCACTTACATGGCATTTTCTCAATTAGCATGACAACAGATGTATAATCACTAATTTTCAGGAAATTCCCAATTTGGATTAGACCACAAATGCACAGCATATGCGTTCCAACTTCTAGACCAGACAAGTAATCACAGATTCAGACATTAGCATTAGTGATTCATATTTAACTCATTCACAATGGTATGGACAGGTATTAGCACAAGGAAAAAGATCAATGCACAGAGAATCTAGTCAATCATTGAAAATTATGCACAGAAAGTCAGAACAATCATATGGACACTGCTAATGATGTAGTTGAAAATACAATGAATATCTAATCCAATAAACCAAGAGGGGGGGTGAATTGGTTTTTGACCCTTTTTATACTTTTCTTGAAAATCAAAAGCTCAGCGGAAGATTTAATTCAGATCGTATCTTAAAACAAAACAAGTTTAGCAATCAGTTTTTCTTCTCCAAACAATTAACTCATTTGCTTAATCAAAGTGTGAGTTGATACACAAAATAATATCACAAGCTATTAAATGAAATGCAATTCAAATTTTAAATGCACACAATTTTATACTGGTTCACCTCTAACCACTGAGGCTACATCCAGTTTGCCTTCTAATCCAAATCAGATTAGAGTTCCACTAACAGATTAATATTCTTTACAAGCAATCAACAAGGTCTCTTTTACCCACCCTAGGCAAAACTCTAAATCTACCCTCTAGATTTATCAAAAGACCTAGAACCTGAGAACCCTACTCAGTTCTACCCACTAGAAACCCTATCTAGTAAAGCTTTAAAGAAATCCAATCTGTTACATGAAAAGATTCAACTCAAACTAAAGAAAACAAATGAAATATCACAAAGAATAGAACTAGAGATTCAAGAAGGATATCACCTTAATCCTTTTGCAGCAAAAAGGAATTACACGAAATTTAAAACCTGTGTTGATGAATGATATGCAGTCTTAAATGATCTTGACACTGATTAATGCATGAATGATCACTAAGCAACTCCTTCTTTTACTCAAGCTTCATGATTCTCACTTATATGAACAACCCAATTAAAAAGACTCTTTTTTCACTTTAGAGCACTCAGAGAATGTTAATACACTGTTGGAATGAAGGCTCTCGAAAAATGAAACTCTTAGTTTGTGAGTCAATGCATGTCTATTTATAAAAAAAAAACAGATTTAACAGACTGTAATCGATTATTTCGTTTATGTAATCGATTATTTTCACATATGTAATCGATTAATCCGCCTTTTTAATCGATTAAATTGTTCATGATCTTTCTGGAAAACTTGAACGAACAAAGTAATCGATTATTTACCCATGTAATCGATTACTCCAGAACTACATGTTAGAATCACAAGCAGAGGTAATCGATTATTTGGTGTTTTAATCGATTACACTAGAAGGATGCATTTTACACTCTAAGCACGTTTAATCGATTACGATTACTTGGTAATCGATTAAACCAGTTCTCACTACTTAACAGAAATATGCAGATGCCTTATGTAATCGATTATATCCCTTATGTAATCGATTATTCCAGTGAGAAAACATTTTATGCAAGTTTTAAGCTCATCAATGTATTTCTACTTAAATGTATATACTTATATGATTCTAAAACTAAGGATGAATGCATGCATGTTTGGTTTATTTAATAGCTGCAAAGGATTATTAGATCATACCCTTAATGAACCAAGCTTTAAACAAAAATGAAAATTACAAATGCCATCAACAAATGATTGGGCATGAATCAAATATCAAAACACTTCTAGTCTTTTGTTTCTTCATGCACTTGAATCTAACAATCTCCCCCTTTTTGATGTTTGAGCATGCCAAATACTTTATTAATGAAACATACTCCTTGATGTCCATGAGAAATTGTTTGTCCTGAAAAATTTCTCAACTTTTGCAAAGTTCAAGTGTTATCATATCTTTGATTCATAAAGGATTACTCAAATATGCATTTTCTTTGTTCATGCTCCCCCTGAATGTAAGCAGTAAGCATTTGTCAATTTCATTCCTATGTTACTCCCCCTTACTTATATACATTTTCATATCAATTCAGTTTCATATTCTACTCCCCCTATTTGGTATGTCAAATTCAAAAATACCAAGCATTTAAGAATACGCAAATAGAAAAGAAATAGACATTACTTCATTGATCATAAAACAGTACAATATAGCATTTTCATGATTAAACATAAGCATAATAAAAAAAATAGAAACAACCAAAACAAACCAAAATAACATAAGCAAAACACAAATAAAAGTAACCAAGCATCATAGACTTTTTCTAAGAACCTAAACTACTCTCTAGATTCATCCCTAAATATCTTATCTTCCATGTTCTTCATTCTAGTCTTGAGTTCATCCAAAGAGGAATTGACTTCATCTCTATGTTCATGATGCAAGGAAAACAAAGCATCCATCTTTTGAATCATAAGTGACTCAAATGGAGAGTATTGAGGCACAGATGGTGCAGGCTCTTCTTGAACATCTTCAGCTTCACCAAGTTGTGGACCTTCTCCTTCCTCACCTTCTTCTTCAGCCAAGGGAATAGGTTGGCCAGCCATTTGCCATCCATAGGGTGTCTTGGTCATCCCTAGCTTTGTGAGGTGCTTTTCCTTGATTTGGCTATTGTTTGCATTTGTGTTGTCTACCACTTCATTTGACACATCAACTTGAAAGTAATCAATGAAACGCAAAATCAAAACAGCATATGGAAAAGGGTAGTTTACCAATCTTTTGGACTTTTGCATTGTTTCTTGAATGATATGAATCCAATTAAGTTGGATTTCATTTTTCAATGCATAGACAATTTGAAGATCATCATCCGTAGCTTGAGCATGATTAGTTGAACGAGGAGTAAGAATATAGGTTATATTATGTAATGAATAAGCCTATCCTCTTGAGTCATAGGTCTAGTGCTCAACCTAAGCCTTAAGTTCATGTGAGGATCAATAAGCATACCTCTATATGTTTCCATCTTGTTGTATCCATCAGCCTCTTCATCAATCCTTCTTTCACCGTTGAAAGAAATTCCAGCTACTTCTTGCCATATTTCCGGTGTGATTTCCATTGCAACACCATTGACTTGAGAGAGGATGGTTCCATGCATAGTGATCTTTGAGCAAGTATAGAATACTTTCACCAAATCAGGATAGAAAGTTCCTTGCATTTCTACAAATTTTGTCAACCCTTGTTGTATGAGGAGTTGAGGAAATTGGAAACCTTCACTCATGAACCAGCCTAAGCTAAGAAACTTTGGGGGACAAATGACTTTGGTGGCATTGAACTGGATATAATTCATTCTATCAGCCTCATTTGTGAACCAATGGTCAATTCTATTGATAGGAGGGTTTGAGGATTGGCCTTGGGCTTGAGCTTTTCTCTTAGAAGTTTTGACTCTTTTAGAGGTAGACATTTTTTCAGATGGTGGTGATATACGAATTTGGAAGAGGAAGGGAATAGGTTTCTGGTTTTAGAAAATAAAACTCAGAAGCAGAATAATAAAAGAGAAGAGAAGAGATGTTGGTGTGCTTTTCTCAAGTGCTAAAATCCACTATTTATAGGAAAATACATGAATTTAGTGGCTTTGATTCGTGGAATATGACTGTTATAATCCATAACTGCACAGTAATAGGATTTGATGGCCATTAATCGTGCTTGATAGCAGTTGGGCAGTTTCAAAACTGTTAGATTTTTGCAGTAACAATCACAATAATCGATTAATTTGTTGTGTAATCGATTATTTCATTTAAATTTTCAATTTTCAGACAAACAGTAATCGATTAAAATATTGAGTAATTGATTATATCAGTATGAACAAGAATTTCCAGATTTAGATGAACCACATAATCGATTATTTCGAAGAGGTAATCGATTATTACAGCTTTGATTGAATTTTGGACAGTTGCATAGGTTTAAGTAATCGATTAAAGGATCGTTTTAATCGATTATTTCACTAGAAAATAGTTTTCTTTGAACTCAAATAAGGAATAATCGATTAAACCGACATGGTAATCGATTACAACAGCCTTTAACATTTATTTAGAAGCATCAGATGGTAAAATAATTGATTAGCTTTTCATGGTAATCGATTATTACAGGCTTTCATCATTTTATAACAGCTTTATGCAGCAAATAGCAATATGGAAACATTAACTAATATGATTGATTTATGGAAAGCAAATTTGCATCATTCAATTCACACAATAAGCAGCATGATAATCTATTTTAACATACACTAGATTCATCCAAGATACCAAGCATATTTCTCAATGTAAAGAACCTATCTCTATCCAAAGGCTTTATGAAAATATCAGCTAGTTGTTTATTGCTTTCTACAAATTCAATTTTTATGTTACCTTTCTGAACATGATTTCTGATAAAATGATGCCTGATTTCAATGTGCTTTGTTCTAGAATGCATGATTGGATTCTTTGAGATGTTAATTGCACTAGTGTTATCACACATTAGAGGAATTTATTGGAGCTTTATACCAAAATCATGAAGCTGCTGTTTTAGCCACAAGCTTTGTGCACAACAACTTCCTGCTGAAATGTATTCTGCCTCAGCTGTTGACAATGCTATACATGACTGTTTCTTGCAATGCCAAGAGATTAAGGAGCTTCCCAACAAATGACAAGTTCCGCTTGTGCTTTTACGATCCAATTTGCATCCTGCGAAATCAGAATCAGAAAATCCAATTAAGCTAATATTTGTACCTTTTGGATACCAAAGTCCCACTTTTGGTGTAGACTTTAGGTACTTGAAGATTCTTTTCACTGCTGTCAAGTGAGATTCTTTTGGATTGGCTTGATATCTAGCACATAGACAAGTACTAAGCATAATATCCGGTCTGCTTGTTGTGAGATAAAGTAGTGATCCTATCATTCCTCTATATTTGGATTCTTCTACACTTTTCCCACTTTCATCTGAATCTAAGTATGTAGATGTTGCCATTGGAGTGGCTGCTGCCTTGCAGTTTTCTAAATCAAATTTCTTAAGCATTTCAATACAATACTTTGATTGACTAACAAATGTTCCACTTCTCATTTGCTTGACCTGCAATCCTAGAAAGAAAGTGAGTTCTCCCATCATAGACATCTCAAATTCTTTCTGCATATTTACTGAAAATTCCTTGCACAAAGAATGGTTAGTAGAACCAAAAATAATATCATCAACATAAATTTGGACAATAAGGAAATCTTTATCTTTTCTTTTGATGAACAATGTCTTATCAACTTCTCCTCTAGTAAATGATTGATCAAGCAAAAACTTACTTAACCTTTCATACCAAGATCTTGGAGCTTGTTTCAGTCCATATAAAGCTTTTCTCAACCTATATACATGGTTAGGATATTGATGATCTACAAAATCGGGAGGTTGATCAACATATATTTCTTCATCAATAAATCCATTGAGAAATGCACTTTTAACATCCATTTGAAACAATTTAAAATCTAATATACATGCATATGCAAGAAGTAATCTAATTGCTTCTAATCTAGCAACCGGAGCATAAGTCTCATCATAATCAATGCCTTCCTCTTGGTTATAACCTTTAGCAACCAATCTAGCTTTGTTCCTTATTATGATGCTACTTTCATCCAATTTGTTTCTAAACACCCATTTAGTGCCAATTGGTGTGTGAGTGGATGGTCTAGGTACTAATTCCCAAACATTATTTCTCTTAAACTGATTTAGTTTTTCATGCATTGCATTTAACCAATGTTCATCTAAAAGTGCTTGTTCAATGTTAGAAGGTTCAATTTGTGATACAAATGCCATTGAACAACAAAGATTTCTTAAGGAAGATCTAGTGGATACTCCCTTTGTTACTTCACCAATGATGTTATCCAATGATAGGTCTTTTGTGGTTCTCCAATTCTTGTGCCTTGGTGTAGTTGCTTCTTCATTCAGTTCTTGTTGAGATTCATCTTCCTCTTGCTTGTTCTCTTGAATTGATTGCTGTTTTTCTTCATTATTTATTGCATCATTGTCACTTAAATTTTCTTCCAAAGAAGGGTTAGTTTCATCACAAACAATATGCACAGATTCTTCAATACACATAGTTCTTTTATTAAACACTCTATAAGCCTTACTTTGCAAGGAATACCCTAGAAAGATAGCTTCATCAGCCTTTGAGTCAAATTTACCAAGGTTATCCTTTCCATTATTTAATACAAAGCACTTGCAACCAAATGTTCTAAAGTGAGATATGTTTGGCTTTCTACCTTTATAGATTTCATATGGAGTTTTCTTTAAAATAGGCCTTATGAGAATCCTATTTAAGGTATAGCAAACGGTACTCATCGCATCAGCCCAAAAATGTTTTGGCAACTTTGTTTCATTTAGTAGTGTTCTTGCACCTTCTTCTAGTGATCTATTTTTCCTCTCCACAACACCATTTTGTTGGGGTGTTCTTGGAGCTGAAAAATTATGGTTAATTCCAAGTTCTTCACAAAATTTTTCAAAATACTCATTTTGGAATTCACCTCCATGATTACTCCTAATTGAAACAATGTTACTTCCTTTTTCATTTTGAATAACTTTGGCAAGTTTCCTAAAGGCTGTGAAAGCTTGACTTTTAGTTTTAATAAAAAGAGTCCATGTGTATCTAGAGTAATCATCTACTATTACTAGTCCATAATAGTTTCCCCCAATACTCATAGTTCTAGATGGTCCAAATAGATCCATGTGCAGCAACTCAAGAGGTCTTGTAGTAGAAATTATATTTTTACTTTGAAAAGAGTTTTTGGTTTGTTTACCTCTTTGACAAGCATCACACAATCTATCCTTTTCAAACTTGAGTTTGGGTAAACCTATTACTAGATCTTTCCTTACTAGTTTGTTTAGATGATGCATGTTTATGTGTGATGTTCTCCTATGCCAAAGCCATGATTCATTCACTTTACTCATCAAGCAGTTTGTCTTATGTATGAATGCATGTTCAATGGATAAAATGTAAATGTTACCCTTCCTTTGGCCTACATGTGCAATCTTCCCTGTTTTTCCATCATGAATTAGACAAGTTTCATTGTTGAAATTGACATTGAAGCCTTTGTCACATAGTTGGCTAATGCTAAGAAGATTATGCTTCAGCCCATCAACATATAACACATCTTTGATTTTTGTTTCTTTGCTGTCTCCAATGTCTCCTTGACCAATGATTCTGCCCTTGTTATTATCTCCATAAGTCACATATCCACCTTCTTTGAGTGTTACATTTGTAAGCATAGATATGTCTCCGGTCATGTGTCTTGAGCATCCACTATCTAGATACCACAATGTTGATCTAGCTCTAAGATACATCTGCACAAATCAAATTAAGAGGAGATGAATGGTACCCATTTCATGTTGGGTCCAAAGGGGTTAGTTTCCTTTTCTCTTTTCTTAATCCATACACAATCACCATTAGGAACATAAAATCTTCTAGCATAACATTTATATGAAGTGTGACCTCTCATCATACAATAATTGCAAGTAAGAGATTTAAATGATTTAGCATAAGCAAATTTATGAAAAACACTTTGATGATTGTTATACATATGATATTTATGTCTTGGAGGTACAAAAACAGTTTTGCCTTTGTTCTTAGAACCATGTTTATAACCCAAGCCATAAGTATCACCTGCATGTTTTTGAACACTTAGCAACTCATCAAGATTACATTTGCCTCTATAGAACTTTCTTAACAAATCAAGTAAATCACTAATTTCAGTTTGCAAACTTAAATTTTCTTTTTCTTTGCTTAGCTTATAATCATCAAATTCCTTATGCAATTCATTGTATTTATCAACCTTAGAGATGGCTAAGGTGCAAGTACAACCATTCAACTTGTAACTTGAAAGAAGTTTATCAATTTACAATTTGCTTCTTGCAATTCTGCAAGTTTGGATATATGCCACCTTAAGTCACCTTTAAGTTTGTTATTTGCCTTAGCAAGGTTTTGTGCTTCATTATACATGTCATGAAAAGCATCAACAGCATTGCCATAATCAGAATTTAACTCAGATTCTGTATTTGAAGTCTCATCTTCCTCATCTAGAAGATCATCATTTTCATCATTAACTATGGAAGGTAGGCACATGTTTACTTCTTCAATTTCAGTAGAGGATTCTGAAGTTGTTGAATCATTTTTTTCCCAAGCAATATATGCTTTTCTTGGTTTTCTATCTTTCTTTGCTTTGTTGTTCCCTTGCTGTTTTTTCAAGAAGATTGAGCATTCAGATTTAATGTGACCTGGTTTCCCACATTCAAAGCATGTGAAGTTGCTATCATTTTTGTTCTTGCTGTTATTGTTGTTGTTCTTTGAGTTTCTAGAGAATCTCTTGCCCTTGTTGCTCATTAGAAATTTGCTGAATTTCTTTGCTATTAAGTTCACATTTTCTTCATCTTCCTCATCACTTGATTCTTCTTCTTTTTCGAATTTAGGTGCTGCAGCTTTAAGAGCAATTCCTTTGCTTTTCTTTTCTGCATCTTCAACACACATTAGTTGAGATAATTCTAATTCATATTCCAGCAACTTACCAAAAAGTGCAGCCATAGACATTTTGGATAGATCCTTGGATTCTTTAATAGCTGTTACTTTTGGTTGCCAAGCTCTAGTTAAGTACTTCAGAATTTTGATGTTAAGTTCTTCCACATCAAAGGTTTTTCCAAGTCCTAGTAGATGGTTGACAATGTGTGTGAATCTTGTTTGAAGTTGGGAAATGCTTTCATTGGTGTTCATCTTAAACATCTCATATTCATGGATCAAAGAATGCTTTCTTGATCTTCTAACATCATCCGTTCCTTCATGTGTTACCTCAAGTAATTCCCACATTTCCTTTGCACTCTTGCACCTAACTGTCCTGAAAAATTCATCGGAAGATAAAGCAGAAGTTATCATATTTTTAGCTTTGAAATCATATTGAGTTAATTTCTTTTCTATTTCAGACATTTCATCCCATTCCTTTGGTATTGTTTTGCCATCAACAACTTTGGTAGGAATGTATGGACCTTTCTCAATACAATTCCATGCACCCGGGTCATTTGATTGGATAAAGATTTGCATACGGTTTTTCCAAAAACTGAAATGTTCTCCTTCAACTTGTCATTTGTTAGGAAGCTCCTTAATCTCTTGGCATTGCAAGAAACAATCATGTGTAGCATTATCAACAGCTAAGGCAGAATATATATCAGCAGGAAGTTGTTGTGCTCAAAGTTTGTGGCTAAAACAGCAGCTCCATGATTTTGGTATAAAGCTTCAACAAATTCCTCTTATGTGTGATAACACTAGTGCAATTAACATATCAAAGAATCCAATCATGCATTCAAGAACAAAGCATATTGAAATAAGGCATCATTTTATCAGAGATCATGTTCAGAAAGGTAATATAAAAATTGAATTTGTAGAAAGCAATAAACAATTAGCTGATATTTTCACAAAGCCTTTGGATAAAGATAGGTTCTTTACATTAAGAAATATGCTTGGAATCTTGGATGAATCTAGTGTATGTTAAATAGATTATCATGCTTTTTATTGTGTGATTAAGTGTTGTAAATCTGTTTGCCTTCAACCAATCAATTTTGTTAATGATTCCATATTGATCTGTGATGCATAAAGCTGTTATAAAATGATGTATGCTTGTAATAATCGATTACCATGGAAAGCTAATCGATTATTTACTCATCTGATGCTTCTGAAAAACTGATAAAAACTGTTGTAATCGATTACCATATCGTATTAATCGATTATTTCTTATTCGAGCTCATGAAAACTGTCTTCCAGGAATATAATCGATTAAAACGAGCCTTTAATCGATTATTTCATCTCTGTTAGCTTGCTGAAATTATGTCAATCACTGTAATAATCGATTACTTCATCGAAATAATTGATTATTTGCTTCATCTAAGTTTGGAAAGCCTTGTTCACACTATAATAATCGATTACTCTGTATTTTAATCGATTACTGATTGTCTGCAATTTGAAAATTTGAACAAAATAATTGATTACGTAATGATTTAATCGATTATTTGTATTGTTACTGCAAAAAATCTGACAGTTTTGAAACTGCCCAACTGCAATCAAGCACGATTTATGGCCATCAAATCCCATTACTGTACTGTTATAGACTACAACAGCCATATTCTAATATTCAAGACCATTAACTTGATGTAATTGCCTATAAATAGTAAATCTTTGCACTTGTAAAAAGCACACCAACTCCTCTCTTCTCTTTCAATATTCTTGTTCTGAGTTTTGTTTCCAGAAACAGATACCTTTCCATTACCTCTGCAAAATTCGTGCAATTTAATCCTCTGAAATATGTCTACCTCTAAGAGAGTCAAAACATCCAAGAGAAAAGCTCAAGCCCAAGGCCAATCCTCAAACCCTCCAACCAATAGAATTGATCATTGGTTCACAAATGAGGCTGATAGGATGAACTATATTCAGTTCAATGCCACCAAGCTTATCTGTCCCCCAAAGTTTCTAAGCCTTGACTGGTTCATGAGTGAAGATTTCCAATTTCCTCAACTCCTTATTCAACAAGGGTTGACAAAATTTGTTGAAATGCAAGGAACTTTCTATCCAGATTTGGTGAAAGTCTTCTATACTTGCTCCAAGATAACCATGCATGGAACCATCCTCTCACAAGTCAATGGTGTTGCCATGGAAATTACACCAGAAGTTTGGCAACAAGTTGCTGGAATCACATTCAATGGAGAAAGGAGGATTGATGAAGAGGCTGATGGCTACAACAAAATGGATACATATAGAGGTATGCTCATTGATCCTCACATGAACTTAAGACTTAGGTTGAGTACTGGACCTATGACTCATGAAGATAGGCTTATTCACTACATAATAACCTACATTCTTACTCCTCGTTCAACAAATCATGCTCAAGCTACGGATGATGACCTTCAAATTGTTTATGCTCTAAAGAATGGAATCCAACTTAATTGGATTTATATCATTCAAGAAACAATGCAAAAATCCAAAAGATTGGTAAACTACCCTTTTCCATATGCTGTTTTGGTTTCTCGCTTTATTGATTACTTTCAAGTTGATGTATCAAATGAAGTGGTTGATCATACAAATGCAAGCAATAGCCAAATCAAGGAAAAACACCTCACTAAGCTAGGGATGACCAAGACACCCTATGGATGGCAAATGGCTGGTCAACCTGTCCCCTTGGCTGAAGAAAAAGGTGAGGAAGGAGAAGGTCCTCAAATTGGTGAAGCTGAAGATGTCCAAGAAGACCCTGCACCATCTGCACCTCAATATTCTCCATTTGAGTCTCTTATGATTCAAAAGATGGACGCTTTATTTTCCTTACATCATGAACATAGAGATGAAGTTAACTCTTCCTTGGATGAAATGAAGACAAGGATGAAGAATATGGAAGACAAACTCTTTAGGGATGAAACTAGAGATTAGATTAAGATACAAGGACTAGTCAATTATGCTTGAATGCTATGTTTGCTATGTTTGCTATGTTTTACTTGGTTGGTTTAGTTTAATCTTGTTTAAGTTGTTTGTTTTGGTTGTTTATGTTTCATGTTTTTTTTTTAAGGTTTCAGTATTGTACTTGGCCCTATCTTTCAATTAATGAAGTATTGTCTATTTCTTTTCTATTTGAGTATTCAATTTACATATCATTTTGAATTTGACATACCAAATAGGGGGAGTAAAATAATGAAAATGAAAGTGAAATTGATATGAAATCTGGTATATTATTTTTAGGGGGAGTAACAAAAAAAAATATAATAAAAATTGACAAATGCTTACTGCTTACATTTAGGGGGAGTATGATTAAAGTAAATGCTTACTTGTACTGACTTAGTATGAATCAAAGATATGATAACACTTGATCTTTTGAAAAAAGCTGAGAAATTTTCAGGACAACCAATCCTCATGGATATCAAGGAGTGTGTTTCATTAATAAAGTATTTGGCATGCTCAAACATCAAAAAGGGGGAGATTGTTAAATTCAAGTGATTGAAGAATCTGAAGAAGACAAGTTTTTGATATTTGTTTCATGCCTTGTAATTTTCATTTTCTTTGTAAAGCTTGGTTCATTAAAAGGAATAATCTTATAATCCTTTGCAGCTACTAAAAATCAAACCAACATGCATTCATATTTAGGATTAGAATCATAAAAGTATATGCATTTTATTAGAAAAACATTGATAAGTTTTAAACATGCATAAAATGTTTTTGCACTGAAATAATTGATTACATAGGTGATATAATCGATTACATAAGCCTTCTGCATAATACTGTTTATTCTGAGAGTGGTTTTAATCGATTACCATTTAATCGTAATCGATTAAATTGTGCTAGAGAGAAAAATGCACTCCACTGTGATAATCGATTAAAAGGCATTTAATCGATTACCTCTGCTTATGTTTTTTTCACTGATGTTCTGGAATAATCGATTACAAGATAAGATAATCGATTACTTTGTTCTTTCAAGTTTTCCAGAATTGCTATGAACACTTTAATCGATTAAATAGTCGAATTAATCGATTACTTGTATTAAAATAATCGATTACACTAGCGAAATAATCGATTACAGTCTGTTAAATCTATTTTTTTATAAATAGACATGCATTGACTCTGAGAAAAATATACAGATTTCGAAAGCACTCATTTCATACAGGAGTATTATTGTTCTCTGAGTGATAAAAAGCTTTGAAGAGAGTCTTTTATGTTTTGTTGTTCTTAAAAGTGAAAAACATGAAGATTGCATAGAAGAAGGAAGTGATTAGTGATCATTCATGCATTAGTTTGTATCAAGATCATTCAAGAAGGCATTGCATTCATCACCAGGTTATAAATTTCGTTTGAAATCCTTTATGCTGCAAAAGGAAGTTAAGGTGATATCCTTCTTGAACCTCAAGCTTAATTCTTTGTGAATTTTTGTTTTGTATTGTACTGTTTGTGTTGAAATTTTCCATGTAACAGTTTGGAATTCTTTAAAGCATAACTAGATAGGGTTTCTAGTGGGCAGAACTGAGTGGTGTGCTCAGGTTCTAAGTCTTTAGATAAATCTTGGGATTAGATTTAGAATTTTGCCTAGGGTGGGTGAAAGAGACTTGACTGATTGCTTGTAAAGAATTGAATATTGTTAGTGGAACTCTAATCTGGTTTAGATTAGAAGACAACTGGTTCACCTCTAACCACTTGAGGCTACATCCAGTTGTCTTCTAATCTA
>CM023941.1:23405184-23425289 GCA_013407115.1 Glycine latifolia
GATAGGGTTTCTAGTGGGCAGAACTGAGTGGTGTGCTCAGGTTCTAAGTCTTTAGATAAATCTTGGGATTAGATTTAGAATTTTGCCTAGGGTGGGTGAAAGAGACTTGACTGATTGCTTGTAAAGAATTGAATATTGTTAGTGGAACTCTAATCTGGTTTAGATTAGAAGACAACTGGATGTAGCCTCAAGTGGTTAGAGGTGAACCAGTATAAATTTGTGTGTAATTTTGTTTTGATTTACATTACATTCAATTGCTTGTGATATTATTTTGTGAATCAATTCAAACTTTGTTTCAGCACAAGAGTTAAGTGATTGGAAAAGAAAAAATTTGCTTATTAAAAGTGTTTTGATTTAAGATACGATCCAAAGTATTTCTTCCGCTGAGTTTGAATTTCAAGAAAAATTAAAAAGTGTTAAAAACCAATTCACCCCCCCTCTTGGTTTATTAGATTAGGTATTCATTGTATTTTCAGCAACAACATTAGAGGATTCTCCAGCTTTCCTCTTGCTGGTTTTGGTTCTATTTGGGGTAGATAGGTTAGACATGGTGTTTAGGTTAAAGAAAGGAATGGGCAGAGATTTGTTTGTGACAAAGAAGAAGAGACACAACAAAAGTGATTCAGTTTTGCTAAAGAGAGAATGAAATTCAGGTGTGAAGATTTTAACTTTGAAAATATGATTTTATAGTGGTCTTGAAGTTTAAATTTGAATTTTAAACCATTTGTAACAGCTATTTCGAGTTTCAATAGGGTTTAATTGCAGTAACCAAATTTGAATTTTGAATTAGAGATAAGATTGTAAGTTTTGATTCTTGAAAATTGTGAAGTTTTTGCAGAAACTCCATAGATAATTGATTACATAAGCCTGGTAATCAATTATTTCAAGGCAAAGTCTATCTCTAAACAAAGCGTAATCAATTAATACGATAATGTAATCGATTACTCCAGAGAATTTCTGTTTTTGGATTGCATTTAAACAACAAGTAATCGATTAATTCGTTAAGGTAATCGATTACTCCAGAGAGATTTAAACATTGAAGCAGCTCTCAAGCATTAAGTAATCAATTAAAATACAAGGTAATCGATTACTCCAGAGAGTTTCTTATTCAGAAATAGCTTTAAGTAGTAGGTAATCGATTAATACGATAGTGTAATCGATTACTCCAGAGAATTGTTGTTTCTAGATTGCATTTAAACAACAAGTAATCGATTAATTAGTTAAGGTAATTGATTACTCCAGAGAAATTTTGACTCTAAATTATCTCTAAACCTCAAATAATCGATTAAAACGCATAGTAATCAATTAAAGCCGGCAATTATGCAGAGTGAACAATGTTTTTCATCAGGATTTCGAATTTCAATCATATGTGATGTATACCCAATTGTAAGTGGTATATCATGTAGTTAGGTACATTGTAAGAATGCTAGCATATATTAGATTCATCAAGAATACCTAGCATGTTCCTAAGATCATAGAATCTATCTTGAGAAAGGGGTTTAGTAAAAATATCAACTAATTGATTGTTAGTATCAATAAACTCAATTTTGATATTACCCTTTTGGATGTAATCCTTGAGAAAGTTATGTCTGATCTCTATTTGTTTTTTCCTTGAGTGCATGACTGGATTCTTTGATAGGTTTATTTCACTTGTGTTGTCACACAGCAAGGGAATTTTATTCAACTCCACACCAAAATCTTGGAGTTGTTGCTTAAGCCACAAACTTTGTGCACAACAACTTCCAACTGCTATGTATTCAGCTTCTGCTATTGAAATAGCAACACAGGATTGCTTCTTACAATGCCATGAGATTAGTGAGCTTCCTAACAAGTGGCATGTTCCATTGGTGCTTTTCCTATCAAGTTTGCATCCTGCAAAATCAGAATCTAAGTAGCCAATTAAATTTAGCGATGCACCTTTGGGATACCAAAGACCAACTCTTGGAGTTTATTTAAGGTATTTGAATATTCTCTTGACTACTGTGAGGTGTGATTCTTTAGGATTAGCTTGATATATTCCACACAAACACACACTCAGCATTATATCTAGTCCACTTGTAGTCAAGTACAATAAAGATCCAATCATTCCTTTATACTTTGACTCATCAACCTTCTTGCCTTTTTCATCTGAATCAAGGTAAGTTGAGGTTGTCATAGGAGTTGCAGCATCTTTGCTTTTCTCCAAGTCATATTTCTTGATCACTTCAAGGTAGTATTTAGTTTGGCTTAGAAATGTCCCATTCTTCATTTGCTCCACTTGAAGTCCAAGAAAGAATGTTAATTCTCCCATCATAGACATTTCAAACTCATTTTGCATAGAGATAGAAAATTCTTTGCACAAGGAATGATTGGTTGAACCAAATATTATATCATCAACATATATTTGAACCAATAAGATGTCATTGCCATGTTTCTTGATGAACAATGGTTTGTCCACTTGTCCTCTTATGAAGGATTGGCTATGCAAGAAGTTGCTCAATCTTTCATACCAGGACCTAGGAGCTTGCTTTAATCCATAAAGAGCTTTCTCTAGTTTAAAACATGGTTTGGATATTTGAAATCAAAAAAACCAGGACGTTGATCAACATAGATTTCCTCCTCAATATATCCATTTAGAAAAGCACTTTTTACATCCATTTGAAATAGTTTAAAATCCATTAAACATGCATATGCAAGCAGTAACCTAATGGCCTCTAGCCTTGGTACTGGAGCATAGGTCTCTTCATAGTCTATGCCTTCTTCTTGGTTGTAACCTTTTGTAACCAATCTAGCTTTATTTCTGACTATGATGCCACTTTCATCAAGTTTGTTCCCAAAAACCCACTTGGTGCCAATAGGCTTGTGAGAAAAAGGTCTAGGAACTAGTTTCCAAACTTCATTTCTCTTGAACTGATTAAGTTCATCATGCATGGCAAGCATCCAATGTTTATCAAGTAAAGCTTGGTCAATGCTCTTAGGTTTAATTTGTGAAACAAAAGCCATATCACAATAGAGGTTTCTTAGTGAAGATCTAGTAGATACTCCCTTAGTAACTTCTCCAATTATCTTGTCAAGGGAGAGATCTCTTGTAGTTCTCCAATCCTTAGGCCTTTGATTAGGTGTTGACTATTCAATTTCTGCATTTGGTTCTTCCTTTTCCTTTGATCCATTGAGTTGCACATACTCTTCTATAGGACCTGCATCATTTTCACACTTCTTTTTCTCTTTAGAGGGGTTAGATTCATCACAAATAACATGAACTGATTCTTCCATGCATAAAGTTATTTTATTGAAGACTCTATGTGCTTTGCTTTGTAATGAATATCCAAGAAAGATGGCTTCATCAGCCTTTGCATCAAACTTGCCAAGTGACTCCTTTCCATTATTTAAAACAAAACATTTACAGGCAAATGCTCTTAGGTGAAAGTGTTTGGTTTTCTACCTTTATATAGTTCATAAGGAGTTTTCTTTAAAATAGGCCTTATGAGTAATCTATTCAAAGTGTAGTAAACTGTGCTCACAGCATCTGCCCAAAAATGTTTAGGCAAATTTGTCTCATTAAGAAAAGTTTTATCTCCTTCTTCAAGGGATCTATTGTTCCTCTCCACAACACCATTTTGTTGAGATGTTCTTGGAGCTGAAAAATTATGGTTGATTCCATTTTCTTCTTAAAAATTTTCAAAATAGTCATTTTGGAATTCACCACCATGATCACTTTTTATTGAGATAATTTTGCATCCTTTTTCATTTTGAATAAGCTTGGCTAATTTTCTGAATGCAATGAAAGCATCTGTTAGTATATGGATGTCCTAGGGACAATCTTTTCATTAGATTAGGACATACATGTACTTTTCAATATTGTCATAAATAAATTATAAGCGCTCTTTATCTTGTTTCATATTCTGTCTTGATATCATTATTTATATATGAGTAACTGGATAAACCCTTGGAATAGAATAGGTATCTCTTGAGTATCAGTGATGGGATCACGATCATGAGGATTCAAGGATACCAGATGTCTACTCCTAAATTTTAAGTTCCTAGTCTAGAGACACTGAGAATGAGGATCAGTGATCTCGTATAAAACTAGCACGACTTATCTACTTGTATGCAGATACAAGGTAAAGACCTCATGAGCTACAGACATGGAGATGTCTTAGCTAAAGTCGTGGGTGGACCTATAAGGGTATAGCTCGCACTGAACGGACCCACAAAAAGACTCTATGAGGAAATCTCACAGATAGTATCGTTAGAGTAGTCTTTTATTATTTGGGTATGTCTTTCCTTAGACCAGAAGTTTTCACCTAGACTATGCTTTAGAAGACATGCTTTGATTGTATACCTCGTCTGCCTGAAACATGGAGACACATAGGTATACCTTTGGGCATGTCTTGAAAGAACACGAGTCTAGGGTGACTAGCTGAAGGAATTCGTCAAATCTCTATGAGAGATTAGGTTATCTATAAACTGGAGAAATCGGGATGACATTTACGGGACTCGGGAATCTATGCATAGTAAAAGAAATCATGAGATGATTTGCCTTTAGAGTCAGTAAAATTGGAGACTCCCTATTTCGTATTAAAGCTTACCCTAGACCGCAAGGGCTGATACGTTTCCTTACCCTAGGTTTTATGGGAAGGTAACCGAGACGAAAGGAAATACATATGGAAACCAAATAGATTTAATAGGATGATCTTATCATTTACCTAACTAGTTCTAGGGCAACAAAGCATTGCTAGTGCTCTGTGCTGTCATTAAATGGGTAGTGGCCTTGTTGGGCCCAAACTCATTTATGTCAGTAGCTATGTTGGGCCTAATAGGTCACACACTAACACTTTATTGTCATGACATTATAGCATTAAAGGTTTTGGGCCTAATAATAATTGTTGGCCCAAGAAAGAGTTTGGATACCTATCTTAATGAGAAAGGGGCGCATGAATGGAGTTAATGGGCTTGGATAGTCTAAGACATTATTAATTAATTTAAATAGTTAAATTAATTATCTAATATTTAAATTTGATAATTTAAATTTTGAATTTAAATATTTGAATTAACTATAGTAGTTAGTTTCATATCAAAAGGAGAAGATAAGAGCTAGATTTGAATTTGAATTCAACTAGCATCTTATCAGGATCATGTCCTAGATTTTAGGAAGAAGTTTAAGGGCTGATTATGGGGCTTACATACGGCTGATATTTAATTATTATTTGGCAAAATAATTCCCAAGTAATTGACTTGGTCTTAGGAGGATATGATAGGAGGTTGTTGGCAATTTTTGAAATACAACTCTATCTTTTCTTCACGTTTGGGATGCTTCATAATCAGATTTTTGGTTAAAAAATCTGACTCAAACTCTTCTATAAAGTGTGCTATTGTGATCATAGTTCTCTATTTTTTTTTTTAAAAAAGGAAAAAAAAAAACCCTATCTACCTTCCTCCACTTTCATGTGCCCTTGTGTGAGTTTTGACAGAAAATTTAGCCACCAATATCATCTATTGGTGAGTCTCTTAGATAAGTAAAAACACTTTAAAACCTAACCTTCTTCCTCTCCATTGGTGTGCCAAGCTTGCCTCCTTTGGTGTTTGTTTGTGGCCTTCAAGAAGTGTTTTTGAGTCTTGACAAGAAGTGGTGTGGATCAACATTAGAGGGCTTATATCTTCAAGCCTATCCTTGATCATCAAGTTTCGAATATAAACAAGGTAATATCTATGTCTTAAAGAATGATTCTTGTGTGGTATGTGTGTTTCCGCTTGAAAATTTTTGTTTTCTTCTCACATGCCTTTGGGCTTCAAGGACCTATCTTTCAGCATCACTGTTGGATCTTATAAACAAAGTTCATGTGAATCTAGAATAGTCATCAACTATTACAAGCTCGTAGTAATTGTCTCCTAAGCTTATAGTTTTAGAAGGGCCAAACAAATCCATGTGAAGCAATTCAAGGGGTCTTGAGGTGGAAACAAAGTTCTTATTTTGAAAAGAAATCTTGGTTTGTTTCCGCTTTTGACAAGCATCACGTAGTTTGTCCTTTTCAGACATAATTTTAGGTAAACCAATGATTAAGTCCTTTCTAATAAGCTTGTTCATGTGATGCATGTTAGTGTGACTAGCTCTCCTATACCATAGCCATGATTTGTAACACCCTGAAATTTCGGTAACTTAAAATATGTGTGATGTATTCCTTGTATGATTTGATTAATTAATTAATTAGGATTATTTGAAATGTTATGTGAATTATCCATGAGTCATTGCTTGGTGCAAATGTCAAGTATGTAGAGTTTGTTCGAGCTGCATTGTAATTGAGCGATTCCGAGTTTGACCCAAAAATATGTTTTAGTAAAATCATTATTATTGATTGGTTAACCGTTGGATCATCTTAAAATTTTAAATATATATTTGTAACACATATATCTAACTTTTTACCGTTGTGATTGTCAATATAATTCCTAGAACGTGAGAAATTAATTTTTAACTAAAGCAGAAAATTCTAGAATTGGGTCACCTCGCCCAGGCGAGTTTTGTAGGCATTTTTCGTCGCCTGGGCGAGTGGAGGCGGTGCTGAGTAAGTTTTTAAGCTTCCAAGTCACGAAAATGGAGGTTCTTCCTCCTCCAAACAGATCCAAGCTCCCCCACCACCCACCTCCACCACCCATAGCCATCAGAGACACCCACGAGCCGCCGTTGCTTGCCACGAGACCCCGTCACGGAAAAGAACCCTTTAATCGGAGCGGAATCTTTGAAATTCTTCTCAAAGTTTCGGTAGAGAACGGAGCTCTCAATCCTCCTTTCTTGGTTTTCTTGAGATAATCTTAGTTTCTTTTGTCTTCTTCTAGCTAGTTTAAGCCTCTCTTGATATCTCTTATGATTCGGGTACCGTTATTAGCTGTTTCTATACTTCCTTTGGTAATCCTTTGAAAATGAGATGTTGTAAAAGTCTCTTTTTTATGAAATTGATGTCATATCTATGATCTTTGTTGAACCCTGGTCACATTGGTGTGATCAGAATTTCAAAATGATGCCTTTTGATGCGGACTCTTAAAACACCATTTTAGCCTCTTTTTAAATTTGAGTGGGTATTTGACCCCAAATGCTAACGTTAGCCTTGTTTTTGAAATCTATACTAAATTATCTTCAATTTGGTATATAGAGCTCTGCGTTTGGGCCAAAGCACGTGAACTAGAAAGATCCCAAAACAACGTTTCAAGGAGCTAATGGAAAGACATAGATAGGTAAGGGGAGTTTATTATTTAGTTATAGTTTAGATACCATAGTTGGGGGCCAGGGAGTCCAACTATGAGGATATCTGCCTGTCCCTGCTGTGTGCTGGTTTTCAAGAAAAACTACGTTTTTAACTAATGGGATGCGATGTATTTATGATTGATGTGTGTTTGTCCCGGCGTGTGTGCTTGTTTTCAAGACAAATGATGTTTTTAACTAATGGGATGCGGTGTATTTATTACTAATGTTGTAGATGACAGTGAAATTGAGATACCATGGAAATGATTGATGATGTTTACATGATTTGTGATGATTTAGATGAGGTGATGCTTATGTGATTGGTGATGTCTGAATGAAATAATGTTCCAATGAGATATATGTTTATTGGGTTAATGATATTGTTATTGTGATGATTGGATTTTTGGGAAAAGTCTTAATTACAGAGGAGACTCTGCCCAAAATTTTATAATATGTTTTCCTATTTAATTCTTTATTAAATTTTTAAATGGGCATAAGAGTGTGTTTTATATATTGTAGTCCTCCTCTTTAATTTAGAATTCTCCTAAGAATATCAATCTTATGATATGATGAATTGTGAATGTATGAACTTTGGGTTGTCTGAAGACCTGGGGAATGTGAATCTCAGGCATATGTATTATGTATAGATGTGAAATGTGATTGCTTGTGATGTCGTTGATGATATTGAAATTGAGATGCAATTGATGTAGTTGATGATGTTTAAATCAGATAATGTTGACGTGGTTGATGATGTTGAAATGAGATAATATTGATATGCATGATGACGATATTGAGATGATATGATGTTGAGGTTGATAATGACATTGATGAGAGATAATGTTGATGTGAACAATGTCATTGTGTATGGATATACATGGATACCCATGGGGGGGTGTATGACAGGTTACCCTTGCGAGGAAGGATTTGTTCCTAGCCAGGTCATACATTGATGGTACCCATGGTTGTAGGCTGTGTATGTACACGTGGGATGCAATGACTGGTTGGTTACCCTTGCGAGGATGGATTTGTTCCTAGCCACGGTCAGCGCATCGATGAGCCCACATTAGTTTGTTATGTATGTACATGGGGGGTGCATGGCGGGTTACCCTTGCGAGGAAGGATTTGTTCCTAGCTAGGTCATGCATTGATGATGCCCATGTTTCATACTTCATTTGTATGTGTGGAAATAGAATGAAGGCACTCGCGTACCTGTGGGTTTCAGTGGGCTGAGAACGCAGGTACTATGGGGTCATCAGGTTTGGAATTCCCTTGCGACGCTGGCTGATCACCGGGTGGGGGAATGGCCAGTGCACGACAGGGTGGCCCTGATAAGCGGTGAATCATTTTTCCTATGAGAGGCTATTTCTGGTGATGGTACCACATTGCATGCTGATAGATGAGCCAGGTGCATGCATCATTCTATGCATGATTGTTTGGGTTGTGAAATGCATTGGATGATTGGTTTGTTGAGTGTGTATTGGAATCATGGATTTTTGTTAATGATTGTGGTGGGTAATATTGTTTCCTTCCCAATTGCTACTATCTGATGTTTGTTGGTTTTTATATAATAAACTCACCCTTGCATTTGTTGTACCGTGTGGTTGGTACCTGTGATGATCGTGAACTTTCATTCGTGGGAGCAGATAAGCAGCAATAGGTGACTTTGGAGGGAGATTTTCTTTTTGGTTGGAGCCGCCAAGCCGACGTGATGACTTTGGATTCCTTTTTGGAGAAAGAGTTGTGTTTTGTTAATTAACTTTCTCTTAGTTAGTCTTTGGCTTTTTGTTGACATGTAATTTCAGGTGTATATATACGTAAAGTTAAAGGAAGTTCTGACATGTACTAATTTAATATATATGCATAATGTGTTTAAATATGTAATTGTAATATGTGTATGATAATTGTATTATCGCGGAAAATTTACCATCATTTTCATAATCAAATTAATGAGTTTTATTAAGAATTGAAGTTGCACGATTAAGAGTTAGTGATATCGTAGCGACGAGGCGGGTCGTTACATGATTCATCAACATTACTTACTAGACAATTAATGTTGTGAATCAATGCATGTTCTATAGAGAGTAAGTATATGTTACCCTTTTATTTTACCTACAGGGATAACCTCATCGGATTGACCATCACATATCAAACAACAATTGTCATTGAAGGAAACCTTGAATCCTTTATCACATAGTTGGCTTATGCTTAGGAGATTGTGCTTCAAACCTTTCACATAGAGAACATTTCTGATCTTGGTTTTAAAGTTATCTCTTATATTTCCTTCTCCAATTATCTTTCCTTTGTTGTTGTAACCATAAGTGACAAATCCTCCATCTTTTAGAGTCAAATTTGTAAGCATGGACTTGTCACCCATCATGTGTCTAGAGCATCCACTGTCTAAGTACCATAATGATGATTTAGCTCTAAGACACACCTGCAACAATCAAATCAAGTGGCAAAGAAAGGAACCCAATTAAGGTTGGGTCCATAAGGGTTAGCTATTTTTCTCTTTTTCTTTGGAACCCAAATGCAGTCTTCATTAGGCATATAGAACCTTCTAGCACAGCACCTATGAGATGTGTGACCTTTCTTCATGCAGTAATTGCAAGTTATAGATTTTGATGCTCTTCCAAAATGAGTCATTTGGTTATGCTTTGTTTTTGAAAAGCCTCTTTGATTCATCTGTTTTGAGGTACAAACTCGGTCTTTCCAAAAGGTTTTGTTCTATGTTTGTAACCCAATACAGATGTATCTCTAACATGCTTTTGTACACTTAGCATTTGATCCAAACTGCATTTTCCTCTATAAAGCTTTTTCAAAAGATCAACCAAGTAAGAATTTTCTGAAAGCAATAACATATATTTTTTAGATTGACTCCTTTTGAAATCATCAAATTCCTTTTGTAAAGCTTTGCATTTATCTACATTTGATGAAGAAGAGGCACACATACACCTATTAGCTTTGTAGCTTGAAACAAGTTTTTCATTTTCTTCTTTCAAGTTACAAAGTTTAGCTTGCATTGCTACAAGTTTGGTGACATGCCATCTAAGGTTACCTTTCAGCCTATTGTTGGATTTTGCGAGCTTGAAGGTAATTTGTGTGGTATTAATTTTCTTTAAAAAAGATACTGATCTTGAATAACACTCAAGAACCTACTCTTGATACCAATTGAAAACAATATGTGTTGGGTATAGGGGGAGCATCTTAAAGCTTGAAGCTTAGGACTTGAAGAATGGTTTTGAGGTTTTTCACATGCCTTGGAATGCCTTGGAAGATTGCAAATCAAATTAAGTGTTAAAGAGTCCAATCTGTTGATCCTTGCATTGCATGCATTTAATCATTTAATTATCTAAGTGTTTTAACCAAGAATCAAAGCATGTTTTACAAAAGAACCAAGGAAGCAATGTTTTTGGAAAAATGAAAAATGCACTGGTTTAATCGATTACCATGTAATGTAATCGATTACATAAGCCTTTTTGAAAGGCATGTTCTACTGCAATAATCGATTACCAGAAATTGTAATCGATTACACAATGAATTCAGAAAAACATGTTGCACTGCTTTAATCGATTACCAATTCTCATAATCGATTACACAAGCCTTTTACGAAACGTTGTGCTACTGGAATAATCGATTACGGCTCGTATTAATCGATTATTTTGCTCGTTATTCAAACCCAGAAAACTCATGAACACTTTAATCGATTAAAGTGGTGATTTAATCGATTACTTAAGTGTTTTAATCGATTATTTGGCGCGTTTAATAGATTATTGTTAGTTACGAAAGTTTATTATAAATAGAAGTGAAGCTTGCTCTGTTTTACAACTTGTCAAATACGAATTTCTGATTACCTTCAAGCCTTCACCACGATTCAAAGAGTTTTTCTGAGCTTATAAACCTCTTGTCCCACTTCCTAAATCACATGAGTTCTTGATTGATTACTTGGGCAAGAGTCTTTCAAAGAAGAATAGGAGAGCTAGGTCTGAAGTTTCATTAGATGATTCAACACTATTGGTAATTCATTTTGTATTCATAATCATTGGATCATCAAGTTGTTTCTCTCCATTCTTTTTGGGCGTAATTCTGTTTTGAATTGTTTTGTAATTGGTTGCTATTGTAATTTGTTCTTGAGGCTTGCACTAGAGTAGTGTTCTCTAGGGAAGAACAGAGTAGTGTTCTCTGATTCTTGTTAAGGTGTCTAATAGGGTTTTAGATTTCCTTTCTTTATCTAGGGTTCATAAAGAGTAAATGTACTCAAGCTTGTAAGAACTGAAATTTTCAATAATGGAATTCTAATCTAGTGTTGATTAGAAACTGGATGTAGCTTCTCTTGAGAAGTGAACCAGTATAAATTCTTGTGTTGGTTGTTTGCTCTCTAATCTCTTTTGGTTATCTTGTTCATTCGTTCTTTGAATTCTTATCATTGCTTAACAAGTTCTGTTTTGAGCTGAGTGAATTGATTGAATTAAAGGTTTCTTGGTTTTAAAGTGATTAAGATCCTAACTCTGATTTAGAAAAGAAAATTTTAAAACACCAAGTTATAAACCAATTCACCCCCCCCCCTCTTGGTTAATTGTGGGTATTCCTACTGTTTTCAATATGAACATGATAAGTGGCATATTTTAGTCAAAATCAGGTTTACAATGCTGGCACTTATTTTTTTGACTTCAGTAAATTTGTTTGTAAACTTGCCCTAAACCTAGTTGATTTGTATTTAGTACTTGTAAGAATGTTGTTTTTCACATTTTGGAAGATTAGTCCAATCATATTTTGTATTTTGATAGGTTCCGATGGTATCTGAAGCATCCAAGCAAGCAAAGCAAGCGAAAAGGGCATAAAAATCAAATTTGGGAGGTGTCAGAAGCAAAATGGCCCAGAACTCGTCCAGGCCCATGACCTTTCTTCACTATTAAGGCTTTAACTCACCCAGGCAAGTGGAGGCTTCCAGAAGGATGTACTAACTCGTCCAGGCGAGTGAAACAAGGCCAAATTTCTCACCTAGGCGAGTGAGCTTAAGCAGGTGACCAAATCCTATAAATAGGCATGCAAGGTGAAGCTGGAAGCATGCTTGGAAGGCCAAGGGACGCCTTGGACGAATTTTCTAAGCTTAGGAACATAATTTTAGCTTAGGATAGCTTAGGGAGAGTGAGAGAAGTGAGGAATTAGTGTGGAAACTCTGCCGGAAAGAAGCGGTGATGGTTCCCTTCATCAATTCTTCCATTAAGGAGGTGCTCTCCATAATGATTGGCTAGCTTCTCTTAAGGATTGGATGTAATCTTCTACCTATATGTATCTCTTTTAATATTTATTTATACATAAGTCTTTTCTATTTATTATTGGTAATTTCATTCAATTATTAATGCTTGATTCTACTTGATCACTGGTTTCATGAAATTGGATTCTAAGTTTAACTGGAAAGTACTCTTAGAATTTGAACTGAATGATTTTACTCTTTAAGTTACATTGATAGGGATAGAGCATAACGTTTAGATTACAAATAACACGCGATTATGATTGTAATGTTAGGTTATTTACTTCATATGCGAGGGATCGATATTCAGTAAATATCCGTAGAATTCTCGATTGCGAGGGATCGATTCGGGGTGAATTAATGTGTGCATCAATAATAATAGAAAGTGATTTATACATGGTAATATTAATTGGATACTGAGGGTATGAATGATGAAACTCAATCCTACGTTCTCTTCAATTAATTTTATTTTATTAGTTTCCGTACTTTTTAGTTATCTTTCGTTATTTCCGTAAAACCATCAAAACTTCGACCATACTCATTGTACATAACTATTAAACTATTAAGTTTTATTTGGAAAATTTGAGTAGCTCAAGTTCCTGTGGAGACGAACTTTTATAAATTTTGTAACTTACAACAACAATTGGTATGCTTGTCAATAGTCTAACAAGTTTTTGGCACCATTGTTGGGGACTTGAGTCGCTTACTCAGTTCTTTTAGATTTAATTTTTTAGTTTAGTAGAACCTTTTTATTTACTTTCGTTATTTACTTTATTTTGATTTTGTATAAATTCTCTTTTGTATATTTTATTTTCACTAACCTCGGTACTTAGGGATTATTGGAGTTTGTTCTTTTTTTCCTATATGCAAGATAAGTTTTCTACAAATAAAACATTATTTGATCCCGAAATTACCAAGGTAGAAAGAAAAAAAAACAGGGAGAATAAGACACAAATAGCCAATAAGAAATCGGGTTAATCTTCTATTTTATTCTCCTTCAAAAGCCACCTGTAATTGATATTATGGCTGATAAAGGAGGAGAAGGAAATAAACCACCAAGGAGAACTCTTGGTGACTATGCTTACCAACAAGGACCAAAGCATTACAACAGCATAGTCATTCCTCCTTTCAACAATAAAGTTGTGGAACTGAAGCCAGCATTACTCAGTCTAATTGGCTCACATCCCTTCGCAGGGATGGACCATGAAGATCCATACACTTACTTGTCCACATTCATGGAGCTGTGCAGTACCATGGGAGCTTCTGATAAAGATTCTAAAGTTGTTTATCTTACAGCTTTTCCATTCTCTTTGATAGGTAAGGCAAAAACATGGCTCCAATTCCAACCAAACAAAAGTTTCAGCACTTGGGAAGAAGTGGAGGAAAAATTCATTGCAAGATTCTTTCCTTCATCCAGATTCATAAGCGCAAAATATCTATTGCTACTTTTTCCCAAGGGTTTGATGAACCTCTCTGTGAAACATGGGAGAGATTCAAATTCGTACTGCGGAGGTGCCCAAACCATAACTTTGATGATATTGTACAGCTACATATTTTCTACAATGGTTTGAGACCTCAGACAAAGATGATTCTTGATACCTCAACTGGAGGTACGATGATGTCAAAGAGCCCGGAGGAAGCAATTGTAATCATTGATTCCATAGCTGCCAGTGATTACCAGTCTCATCATGATAAACTCCGATTCAAAGGAAAGGTATAATGGAGTTGGATACTCAGAATGCAATTCTAGCTCAAAATAAACTCTTGACTCAACAATTAGAGGCCTTAACAAAATAGATAGGCCAATTTCCTCAACAATTTCAGCAAGCACTTGATGAATGCCAACAAGAGGAGGCCCATTATTTGCAGAATCAGACCAGACCTCAACAGAACTTTCAAGAAAATTACCAAGGCTACATAGGTGGTCCAGGTTCAAATCATCCTTATGGTTGGAGGCAGCAAAATAATAATGCATATTATGGTCCCACTAACTCTTCTTTTGCAAGTCCCTCTAACAACTCTTATGCAGGTTCTTCAAATATGAGTCCACCACAACAACTACAAGAAGCCCAGCCTGATAGAATATAAAAAATGGAAGATATTCTAACTCAGTTTATGTAGATGTCCATCACAAATCAAAAGAACACTGAGGTTTCCATTAAAAATCTTGAAGTTCAGGTTGGACATCTTGCAAAACAACTGTCTGAGCATAGAAGTGGATCTTTTTCAACAAACAACCCAAAGGAACCAAGGGAGTGTTTTAGAGTGAATATCTTGGATGAAGTAATTTCTGACTCCAAGAGGTCAATTCAAAGAAAAGATTGTTCAGAGAAAACATTGACTGAAGCATTTGAGGAGATGAGTGAAGATGAAGAAAATGAAAGTTTAAATTGTCTCCAACAACTAGATGCTTTCAAGGAAACTCCTTACCAGCAATCTCTCTTTGAAGAATTGTCAGAGGAAAAGAAAAATCAAGAATCAAAGATGGAGGTAAACACAGTACCTCAACATTTGAATTATGTTTTTCTTGCAGGTGATTCAAAGACGCTAGCTACCAATGATTTAAGTCTTTTTGAAAAAGAAAAGAAACTGGTGAAAATTATGAAGGAAAACATAGAAGCCATTGGTTCTCCATTGTTGTCCAATTGCTAGAAGCCTGAGCCATAACAAAGGCGTCCAGCTAATAAGACGTTAAAGAAGCGCTCCTGGGGGGCAACCCAGTGTTTTTAAACTTTTTCTTAATTTATGTTATTTTAAATTTATATCTTATGAATTATATTTCTAGACTTTAAACTTTGAAGTTATTTCTTATCATTTTGAATGTCTAAACTACTTTTTTAGAGCTATCATTGCATGGCCTTAGACAGGTCTTTTTGTTAGAAGGAGGCAGAGCAGATGAGGATGAGGACATGGCATATCCTGCTGATTATCTTAATGGAAGAGACTGAGCTCCTCAAAACCATGATCTTAAAAAAATTTGTGACACAGTCTTTATGTTTCTTTACTGCTTTGTATTAAATTTAGTACTTTATTTCCTTAATTACTTTTTGCTTAGACAATTACATGTGTTTATGGTTTTTATTGGTTTTATTATGCGCAACTCCGATGGTGTATACAGAGGTTTCTCTCTTTTTGAAGTACACATTTTTTAAAATCTTTTTGGGACTTGAAAGACAAATATTTCTGGAACATAACATGTTTTGAAAATAATCAACAGATTTGAAAAATGCTTTTTAGATCAGAACTTAAAATTTATTTTTGAAAACCTTGAGAAAGAAAAACAAAGGAATGACTTTTTAAAATACCAAAAGAAGGTAGATATTTTTACATAGATTTAATAATGAACAACTTTTGAAAACACTTATTTGATTTAAACATGAAAACAGACCTTAAGCTTAAGTGACTGAGTGAACCCACATAAATTGCATTGAGTGTCCTCCCTGATATGATCTATAGTTGATTTTGCATGAATTTCTAATTGTCATGACATATGATTCATGGATATGATTTAGGCCTTCTTTCTTTTTGAACATTTTTTAAGCCACTGGCCAAAAAGCTATCCCAATATATAATGATTGACCATTTGCAAGCCCTTTGAGCCAAACACTTGATATTTTGTTGGAACCCTAACCTAGGATAAGAATTCCCTACCTTACCTTAGGTTAGGAGAGCAGAAGAGGATTTTGTTGGGAACTGTTATCAGTTGGGTGGCTAATGTGATGAAAAAGACTTTGTTTCAAAAGTGGCTATTCATGTAATTTAAAAAGCTAGAAAAGAAAAGAAAGAAAGAAAGAAAGAAAGAAAAAGAAGAAAAGAAAAAGGAAACAAAAATCCTTGTTGAAAAATTCTATAAAGTTGGGTGATTGGAAAAGTTGATATAAAAAGCATGGATAGCTTGGTAGAAAAGGAAATAAATAGGAAAGTGATGATAGCATGTTTATCTTTGTTTGCTCTCCTATTCTTGGGGTAACTTTAAATATCCAAAAAAACCAAGATTTCTTTTCAAAGCCAGACCCAACCCTAAAAGTCCTAAAGATCCATGATGATTATGTACTTTGATTTGATGGGAAATGAAGTACAAAATTAATCTATGACATATCAGTGTTGGAATTGAGAAGAAACACTTACCTGTGGGAGAATTAAACACCTTTGAGAGGTTTTCCTCTGTTTGAAACAATTAGGTGTTTCCTCTGATATTCTTTAGAAATGAAATGTGAATTAATCTTAATCACATTTGGCTTTGTGAATTTCATCTTCTGTGTTTTCAATTCTCAAGGTTGACTATTTGAAAATATGTTCTGATCATTCTTGAAAAGTTGATTCTTTACAAAGCATGTTCATATTAAAAGTATCTTCTATACTCCTATTATTTGTAGTGTCATTTTACTTTGCTTGAGGACAAGCAAGATTCTAGGTTAGGGAGAGTGATAAGTGGCATATTTTAGTTAAAATCAGGTTTACACTGCTAGCACTTATTTTTTTGACTTCAGTAAATTTGTTTGTAAACTTGCCCTAAACCTAGTTGATTTGTATTTAGTACTTGTATGAATGTTGTTTTTCACATTTTGGAAGATTAGTCCAATCATATTTTGTATTTTGATAGGTTCCGATGGTATCTGAAGCATCCAAGCAAGCAAAGCAAGCGAAAAGGGCATAAAAATCAAATTTGGGAGGTGTCAAAAGCAAAATGGCCCAGAACTCGTCCAGGCCCATAACCTTTCTTCACTATTAAGGCTTTAACTCGCCCAGGCGAGTGGAACTAGTGTATTTTTCTTGCCCAGGCGAGTGGAGGCTTCCAGAAAGATGTACTAACTCGCCCAGGCGAGTGAAACAAGGCCAAATTTCTCGCCTGGGCGAGTGAGCTTAAGCAGGTGACCAAATCCTATAAATAGGCATGCAAGGTGAAGCTGGAAGCATGCTTGGAAGGCCAAGGGACGCCTTGGACGAATTTTCTAAGCTTAGGAACATAATTTTAGCTTAGGATAGCTTAGGGAGAGTGAGAGAAGTAAGGAATTAGTGTGGAAACTCTGCCGGAAAGAAGCGGTGATGGTTCCCTTCATCAATTCTTCCATTAAGGAGGTGCTCTCCATAATGATTGGCTAGCTTCTCTTAAGGATTAGATGTAATCTTCTACCCATATGTATCTCTTTTAATATTTATTTATACATAAGTCTTTTCTATTTATTATTGGTAATTTCATTCAATTCTTAATGCTTGATTCTACTTGATCACTGGTTTCATGAAATTGGATTCTAAGTTTAACTGGAAAGTACTCTTAGAATTTGAACTGAATGATTTTACTCTTTAAGTTACATTGATAGGGATAGAGCATAACGTTTAGATTGCAAATAGCACGCGATTATGATTGTAATGTTAGGTTATTTACTTCATATGCGAGGGATCGATATTCAGTAAATATCCTTAGAATTCTCGATTGCGAGGGATCAATTCGGGGTGAATTAATGTGTGCATCAATAATAATAGAAAGTGATTTATACATGGTAATATTAATTGGATACTGAGGGTATGAATGATGAAACCCAATCCTACGTTCTCTTCAATTAATTTCATTTTATTAGTTTCCGTACTTTTTAGTTATTTTTCGTTACATATAACTATTAAACCATCAAAACTTTGACCATACTCGTTGTACATAACTATTAAACTATTAAGTTTTATTTGGAAAAACTGAGTAGCTCAAGTTCCTGTGGAGACGAACTTTTATAAATTTTGTAACTTACAACAACAATTGGTACGCTTGCCAATAGTCTAACAGAACACACACAGTAACCAAGAGAGGGGGTGTGAATTGGTTTAAACTTGGTCTTTAAAATCTTTAAAACAATTAGAGTAGTTAGGATCGTATCACAAAAACATCCTTTGAAATCTTTTAGTCAATCAAGTTTCAACCTTCAAAGAAAGAAATAGCTGAAAATATGTTTTTATTGATCTTGAAAAGATTATCCAAATTAATTACAATCAATGACAGCAAGAAGAGATAAAGAGAAAGTATTCAACACCAAGAAATATATTGGTTCACTTCTCAACTTGAGAAGCTACATCCAGTTTCTTCCAACCAACTTGGTTAGAGTTCCATTATTCACAAAATTATTTTCTTACAAGCTTACAACAATCACCCTTAATCAACCCTAGATTAAGATCATAAATCTAACACCCTTAGACTCTAGTGATCAAGACATAGAAAATACCCTTTCTATTTTTCCCTCTAGAGAAACCTACTCTAGACAAGCCTTAAGAAATCTTTTGTAATAGTAACAAACAAACTAAAATTCTAAAACGAACTAAAAACAAAGTTTAATGGAGAGAGACAACTTGATGGTCCAATGTATATGATTTACCAATCTTGATCCTGGTTGAATGAAAACAAATTTTAGAGCAAACTCTCCAAGAACTTCTTTAAAATCTTGCCCAAGGAGAAATCTTTCAATGTAACATGAAGATTTAGAATTTGTGGGACAAGAGCTCAATGACTCAAGGCATCTCTTCTCACTTCAGAAGGCTTTTGAAAATCTATGAAAATTTTCGTTGTGTAATGATCTGTGCATTTCAAAAGACCCAATAGCTTTTTATAGAAAACTATAGTAACTGAATGTAATCGATTAAATCATTCATGCAATCAATTAATTCCACTTGTGTAATCGATTAATAACATATTTAATCGATTAAAGTGTACTTGAACTTTCTGGAAAAGATACATGAGCAAAGTAATCGATTAACACAGGAAGTCTTGTTCCAAAAACGTGCTAAGTAATTGATTGCTACTAAATGGTAATCGATTAAAAAAGGAAGACTTATTATGTGTTTGTACAATGTAATCGATTACGTAATAGTTGTAATCAATTAATTCATTCTTCATGGCTCAAGTAATATATTACCATATTCTGGTAATCGATTAAGGCAGTGCAAAATAGTTTTTCCAAAACTTAAACCATGAGCACTTGGATTTTTACACAATCATGAAAACATAAGCTTTTTCCATAAAACATGTACTTTTTATGAAAACCATGAATGCAAGCCAACAAATGATGTTTATGAAAGAAAGGGCCTTGAAGCCCAAAGGCATGTGAGAAAACAAAATTTTTAAAGCGGAAACACACATACCACACAAGAATCATTCTTTAGGACATAGATGTTACCTTGTTTATATTCGAAATTTGATGATCAATGATAGGCTTGAAGATACAAGCCCTCTAATGTTGATCCACACCACTTCTTGCCAAGACTCAAGAACACTTCTTGAAGGCTACCAACTAACACCAAAGGAGGCAGGCTAGGCACACCAATAGAGAGGAAGAAGGTTAGGTTTTAAAGTGTTTTTACTTATCTAAGAGGCTCACCAATAGATGATATTGGTGGCTGAATTTTCAGCCAAAACTCACACAAAGGGGCACGTGAAAATAGAGGAAAGTAGATTAGGGATTTTCCTCTCAAAACTATTAGAGAACTATGATCACAATAGCACACTTTATAGAAGAGTTTGAGTCAGATTTTTAACCAAAAATTCTGATCATGAAGCATCCCACACATGAAGAAAAGATAGAGTTGTTGCATTTCAAAATTGCCAACAACCTCTTATCTTATCCTCCTAAGACCAAGTCAATTATTTTTGGGATTTATTTT
>CM023941.1:23430289-23553375 GCA_013407115.1 Glycine latifolia
CAATGCTTTGTTGCCCCATAACTAGTTAGGTAAATGAAAAGATCATCTTATTAAATCTATTTGGTTTCCGTATGTATTTCCTTTCATCTCGGTTACCTTCCCATAAAACCTAGGGCAAGGAAACGTATCAGCCCTTGCGGTCTAGGGTAAGATTTAATACGAAATAGGGAGTCTCCAATTTTACTCACTCTAAAGGCAAATCATCTCATGATTACTTTTACTATGCATAGATTCCCGAGTCCCGTAAATGTCATTCTGATTTCTCCGATTTACAGATAACCTAATGTCTCACAGAGATTTGACGAATTCCTTCAGCTAGTCACCCTAGACTCGTGTTCTTTCAAGACATGCCCAAAGGTATACCTATGTGTCTCCATGTTTCAGGCAGACGAGGTATACAATCAAAGCATGTCTTCTAGAACACAGTCTAGGTGAAAACTTCTGGTCTAAGGAAAGACACACCCAAATAATAGGAGACTACTCTAATGATACTATCTGTGAGATTTCCTCATAGAGTCTCTTTGTGGGTCCGTTCAGTGTGAGTTATACCCTTATAGGTCCATCGATGACTTTAGCTAATACATCTCCATGTCTGTAGCTCATGAGGTCTTTACCTTGTATCTGCATACAAGTAGTTAAGCCGTGCTAGTCTTACCCGTAATCACTAATCCCCATTCTCAGTGTCTCTAGACTAGGAACTCAAAATTTAAGAGTAGACATCTGGTATCCTTGAATCCTCATGATCGTGATCCCATCACTGATACTCAAGAGATACTTATTCTATTCCAAGGGTTTTATCCAGTTACTCATATATTAATAATGATATCGAGACAGAATATGAAACAAGATAAAAAGCGCTTATAATTTATTCATGACAATATGAAAAGTATATGTACGTCCTAATCTAATGAAAAGATTGTCTCTAGGACATCTATATACTAACAGTTTATGCAATGAAATGGAGCATAGGATGAAAGTCTTATACATCTAAACATATGCCTTCAATTGAATGGCATGTAAAAGCTAAAACTTATCCAAGACTAAGAGCCTCAACATCTTGATCCTCTTCAAACTTGCCATGTATCTAACAATAGAACCCAAGGAACTTTCTTAGTAAGCCCACTCCTTTGGAACTACAATGAGCATGGCCAAAGGTTCAGTCATTTATCCTCGAACAAGAGGCAAAATGAGACACCACCAAACTAGTCTGCAAGCCTTCAATCATGTGGAATTCAGACTACCTCCTAATAAGTGTAACACCCTGAAAATTTACAAGTTGATAGATATTTTATGTTGCTTAAATGTTTAATATAATTCTTGCAACTTTATGTTAAGTGTTTTGCATTGGTATTTGTGCTTGAGGGATGTAAGTCAAATTTTGTTGGCTAAGATAGTTGTCCGTCCACGTAAGTTGGCAACTATGGTGGCTATGGTAGTTGTCCATTCATGCATGTTAGCAACTTGCCTTAGCAGCTCTGCCTATATATAGCAGCGCAAGAAGCGGAAGCATGTTCGTTCTCACTTCTGTGCGTGTTTGTCTTTTCTCTCTAAACTCTTTTACACCCAGAAACCTCTCTTCACCAACCCTCTGTACCGCCTTTAACTCTCAAGAACCACCGTAGCTACAGCAGAAAAACCTCTACATTAATAGGAGCTAGTGAACGGAGCTTAACCCTTTCCTTCCTGGTTGCTGTGAGAACTTGTGTTCGAACAAAACTCACGTAGTTTGAAAGAAAAGAATCCTTGTTTAGGTAAGAGGATTTTATTGTGTTAATAATGGTTTTAGATATCATGGTTGAGATGAAGTATGTATATGTTTTCTGGTGTTTTGTGTGAAATAAATTGATGTTTTTATGTGATGTGTTTGCAAAGAAGGCGACTACCGGATTGGGTAAGTCGGACTGAGCATGTTATATATACATATAAATTAAAACACTGTTGTATTTATGATGTCAGCTACCGGGATGGGTAGGCTGACTTAAACATGTGTATCAATCCCTTGTGTTTGAGATGTAGGTTACCGGGATGGGTATGCCGAGCTGAGCGGTTTACGTAGCATGCAGGTGTGCATGTAGGACATGGCTTATTCCTTGCTGGTGGACGTCTGTATACCGGGTTCCTTACCCGAGGTTGTACTTTGGAGCTATCAAGCTCAAGTTACTTTGAGAGAGAGAGCCATCGAGTTCCCTAATTTGGATGAGCTTGTGCTTTCTCGGGAAAAGAGCCATCAGGTTCCCTAATCGGGATGAGCTCGTGCTTTCTCAGGAAAAGAGCCATCGGGTCCTCTACTCGATTGAGCTTATGCCCTTCTTCTAAAAACGATTGGGTTCTCTACCCGGGTCGTTTCTTTAGAGCTGTTAAGCTCATCTCCTTAGAGTTACCGAGTTCCTCACCCGGGATGGCTATTCTCCTTAGAATTGCTAAGTTTGAGCCTTTTCTTTGTAAGCTACGGGGTTTCCCTACTCGGTAGAGCCCGTACCTTTTCTTTGTAAAGCCACCGAGTTTTCCTTACTCGGCTCTCCTTACCCGGACAATGTTGTCTAGGTTAGTGATGTTAATACAATCCCGAGTCTTGCAAGCGCTATCCGTTATAATCGGTTAAAATGCTTATGTAATCAATTGCATAGTGCTGAGTCCGTACTTGGTATTTTATAGAAACCCAAGGACCTTCTAGACCGCCCTTGACCGATATTAACCGACCTTGTCTGACCTCTTCCGACCTCGTCCGCTCTTGTCCATCTTTGCCTTCCCTTGTTCGACCTTGATTGACCTTGTCCGATCTTTACTGACCTTGTTCGCCCTCGTTCGACCTTGTTCGGATTCTTACCTCAAAGTTGTTATAGATAGGTGCCAACCCAGACACCTAATACTTCACACCAATTCACTTGTTTATAGTGTTTATGAATAAACGTGTAAGAGACGTATGTGAGTACGTTGGTAACAGTTGAGGTCGACCTATGTGATGGCTTGAGATATTGGATGCGTTGATACCATGGCGGGTGTATGGCATTATCCTAGCCAGGAAGAATTGTTCTCGAGCCAAGCCATACATTGATGGTGCCCATGGTGATCTGAATGCGGTTAGATATACATAAATACCCACGGGGGTGTATGGCAGTATCCTAGCCAGGACGAGTTGATCCCGGGCCGGGCCATACATTGATGGTGCCATGGTGATATTCTATGTATAGATGTGAGATGCCGGGACCAGGCGGTTAACCTTACGAGGACCACGGTCAGTGCATTAGTGTGCCCATAAATGGGTCAGCATATATGTACATGGGGGGTGTATGGCAGATCCTAGCCAGGAAGAGAATGTTCCTAGTCGGGCCATACATTGATAGAGCCCATACGACATATGTATGTACATGGAGGGTGTATGACAGGTCCTAGCCGGAAGAGAGTATCCCTGGCCGGGTCATACATTGATGCAGCCCATGTAACATACTTCATTTGCATGACGGAAATAGGATGATTGACTGTAGAGTACAAAGGTACTGGGGGGCCACGTCTGTAGAGAGATCCTTATGACACCCATTTTGGCTGATCACCATGGGGGGTGATTCCTGTGCACGACAGAGTGATCCCGACGTAGCTACAACTATTATTTGAACCACTAAGATGGCCTATTTTCGGGATGGTACCACATTGCATGCTGAGAGAAAAGTCAGGAGCATGCATCATGACTAGTCATTATAAGATAGATTGTGAAATGTTTTTGAATGGGTTATCCATAAATGATTGCATGATGAAATGCTTTGATGGAGGTCCAAGACAAGCCAAAGGTCTAGAATGAGAGCTTGAAGCACTTCCTTTGGTGAGCTTCAAAGGACCAATGACAAGAGCTAGGACTCAAGCACTTCAAGACCACATTCAAGCTAACTTGAGCAAGCATGAAGATGCACACCAATTCAAGGATGACAAGAGCTGGATTTTGATGTCTCAAATCCAATTTAATTCAATAAATCCAGCACTTGTTAGAAGAAATTCAATAAAAACACTTGTAAATAGGTTTTTCACTATTTTAATCGATTATATTGACCTTGTAATCGATTACAACATTTTAGTTGCAAACAGGAACAAGGTCTTACTGCTTTAATCGATTAAATGGCAGGTGTAATTGATTATTTCATTGTTTGACTGCTTTAATCGATTACAGGACACCTGTAATAGATTACACAAGCCTGAAAATGGTAAATAGCTTTGTTTTAATTGATTACAAGTGTGAATTAATCAATTATTTCAGTCTGAAATTGCAACTGCACATGTTTGGGAAGCCAAGAGTCACTTTGGCAAAGCTTGCACTTCAAGCTTCATTTAGCCTTCATTTCAATTTGTATTTTCCTTACATTTAGTGACATTTAGCTTGTAATTTCGTGGCCTATATAAGGTGCCAAAACTGAATGTAACTAACTTTGATTCATTAATACAATTCTAAAAATTGTTGTGAGAATTTCTCTATTGTTCTTGTTCAAGAACTTCTTGAGTCTTATCAATGGCTTCCCAATGCTATTATGGTGATGCTTCCTAGACTTATTGGAGAGCTTCTCCATTGTGTCTTCACCTTCATCCCTATCCTTTCTTCCATCTTCCATTTTCTGCAATTACAATCTCTAAACAGCCCCAATTCACAAGAGTGCTAGAAGTTTGTGTAATTTGAAGTTTGCTTGAAGAGTGGGTTCCATTGCAAGGTAGATTTGGGAAAACTTAATGGCTATGGGTTCAGCTGTTACATCATGCTTGGATATTGTTGTAATATTGTAATGATCTAATTGTCTTTTCTTAACTGATGTTATCGATTGTTATTTTACATGATGAACTCACCTTTGCTTTCTTGTGCCATGTGGTTTTGGTACCTGTGATGATCACGAACCGTGTTCGTGTGAGCAGATGGGCAGTAGCAGGCAGTTTGGGAGATACTTTCTTTTGATGGAGCTGCCAAGTAGCTAGGGTAATGTTAGATTAGATCTAGGCTTATAGATGTGTTTTGTTGCCGGGATGGCATTGGACTAGATCCTGGACAAGAGTTGTACTGTGACAACTCACTCTTAGTTATTTAATCCTTTGTTTCTTTTGAAAATTTTATACACTTCAGACATGGTCATTTGTAATCATCACCAAATTATGTTATTCAATATATAAGTATTACGATGTATTACATCATTGAATATTCGTATTTTGATTTGGTATATTAATTATGCTCACGCGAAAAATTTACTACTATTTTTTTATATATAATCAAATTTAAAGGGATTTTCAATTATAAATCATGATTAAAAGCATGATTAAGAGTATGATACAGTAGTAACGAGTCGGGTCGTTACAATAAGCATCAGGGGAGAAGCTCCACAAAGCGAAAGGAAGCCTCATCATAGTGATCTAGAGCATACATAGTGATCATGAATCCCTTAAGCATTTAAAGAGCTAGGGCAAACTCAATAAGCAACATGCCAAATGGGTATCTAGAACAATTCCCATATGTGATCAAACATAAACCATACAAGGCTAATGTTGTGTCTGACTCCTTTTCTATGAGGTATTCTTTACTCTCCATGCTTGAAATTAAGATGTTTGCATTTGATCATATAAAGGATTTGGATGCTTGTGATGATGGCTTCTTTAATTTGTTTAAATTGTGTAAAAAGGTTGCTCATAGGAAAACTTTAGGCATGATGGTTAACTATTCAAAGATAAGAGATTGTCTGCGCCTAAGAGTTCCATGCATGAGTTGTTTATCAAAGAACCTCGTGAGGGTGGTTTGATGGGACATTTTGAAGTTGCTAAAATATTGGACATTTTGTACGAACCTTTCTTTTGGCCACATATGAAACATGATGTACATAAATTATGTGATAGGTGTTTAGTGTGTAAAAAGGCTAAATCAAAGGTCATGCATCATGGATTATATACTCCATTACCCGTTCCTAACTCTCATTGGATCAAAATTTCTATGGATTTTGTGCTTGGTCTCCCAATATCCAAGAACGGGAGGGATTCTATTTTTGTTGTGGTTGATAGGTTCTCAAAGATGGCTCACTTTATACCCTGCCATAAAGCAGATAATGCTTGTGTGGTGGCAGATTTATTTTTTAGGGAAGTGGTGCGCCTACATTGAAAACAAGGATGAATGCACACAATTAACCAAGAAGGGGGGTGAATTGGTTAAAAACTTAGACTTTAATAAATCTTTGAAAAACCAACAGCGGAATTTAGATCATATCACAAATTTAACTTGATAAAAACTTCAGTTTTCAATCAATCAAGACTCACCCTTCACCTTAAGCAATTTCAGGAAAATATTTATGTTGATCTTGAAAAAGATTAACCACAAGACAAGTTAGATTCAGAAAACAAAGATTTAGAAACAAGAATAACACCAAATCTATACTGGTTCACCCCTCAAATGAGAAGCTACATCCAATGTCTTCTAACCAAAACTTATTAGAGTTCTACTAAATCAAAATTTGTTCTTTACAAGCTATTACATGTGATTACCTTTATCAACCTAGATAAAGAAACTGAAATCTAACACCTTATTAGACTTCTAATCACAAAGAACCAAAGAACACTACTCTGTTCTTTCCCTCTAGAGAACACTACTCTAGAATAGCTCTAAAGAAAACTCTTTGATCTTAGTACTTACAAAAATTAAAAGATACAAATCAAATCAATGTAAGATTTCAAGAGAGATAAACCTTATGATCCTCATAAGATGAGTGAATGAATTTTACCAATCAAATTCAGGTTGTATGAATGCAAATGATGAAAACCAACTCTTTTGAAAATTCTTGTTGAATCTTGTTTAAAGCAACATCATCAATGAAGCATGTGTTCTTGTGATTTGAAACAAGATGTATGACACTCAGAAAATATGTTTCTTGTACCTTGAAAGCTTTGGGATTATTGGGAAATTCGTAAACTCAAATTAATTGAATTCTTACAAAAGCACAGACTCAATAGCTTTATATAGAAAACTGATTTAACTACTTATAATCAATTAATACATTATGATAATAGATTATTTTAACAAATGTAACCAATTAATACGTCAAATAATCGATTAAAGTGTTCTTGATACACTCTGGAAAAATGTTAAGAACAATGTAATCGATTAAAACGACCTGTAATCAGTTAAGTCATTCAGTGTCAATTTTGAAATAAGCTTGTGTAATCGATTACGATTAAGTGGTGATCGATTAAGGAAGTCCAACATGATTTTGAAATAAGCCTGTGTAATCGATTACGATTAAGTGGTAATCGATTAAGGCAGTCCAACATGATTTTGTGTTTTGTGTTGTGTAATTGATTACAAGTGAATGGTAATCAATTAAAGTGTTCTTTAAGGCTTTTTAATAGATTACAAAAGTTGGTAATTGATTAAAGCAGTGCACAAATGTTTTTCCAAAAACTTAAGCCATGAGGAATTTCTTTTCTACATGCAAACATGTAACCTTATATGCTTTTCTTAAATCATGAATGCATGTATATGATTATGCTTATGCAATGCAAGGATCACAATATAACCCTCTTGAACAACTTAACAAATTACAAATGCCTTCAATTGAGAGGCATGTAAAAAGATAAAATTCTCTTAAGTAAAGGGCTTCATCCTTGACTTGATCTTCTTCCCAACTCCCCTTGTATCCAACATACATGGCTTGCCCAGAAGAATTGTATTGAATAGGGATTCTAAGTTCCTAAGCCACTTTTGGAAGACCTTGTGGAGCAAACTAGGCACGAAACTCCTTTTCTCTACTGCTTCTAATCCTCAAACGGATGAACAAACTGATGTAGTTTACGGTTTTTATCCATTGTCCCCTCTTGATTTGTTACCTTTGCCTAACACTTCTACTATAATGAATAGGGTTGGGCTTTCTAAAGAAAACTTTGTTAAGAGTTTGCACATCAAGGTGAAAGTACAATTTGAGAAAAAGGTTGAACAATATGCTAAATATGCCAATAAGGGCAGAAAAAAGATGGTTTTCAAACTGGGTGATTGGGTTTGGATTCACTTGAGGAAGAATAGGTTTCCTTCCAAAAGGAAATCTAAACCTCAAAAAAGGGGAGATGGTCCTTTTAAATTTTTGGAGAGCATAAATGATAATGCATATAAAATTGATTTACAACTTGACTATGGTGTGAGCAACACTTTTAATCTTATTAGCTTGACTTTTGTGATGAAGGTATCTTTGACATCAATTCAAGGGTGAATTCTTCCCAAGAATAAGGGAATGATAGAGGACTATCCAAGAAGGAATAGTTTGGCTTGGATTGGCTCAAAAAGGATGGACCAATCACTAGAGCAAGGAGTAAGAGATTTCAAGAAAAGCTTGGCGAGAGACTAAATTTTGTCATGGAGGAAAGAGAAGCGAAGCTCATAAATTTTAGCCAACTTTGAGTATAAGATTTATTTTCGTTTTTTATTTGTATTTTGGGCCCTTTTTTGGACTTGTAATAGGTTGCTACGACCTTTTATTGTTATTTTAAAGTCTTTTAATTATTAGATTAGTTATTGGGCATTGGGCCTAATTTAGGTTTATTAGTAGGAGGTATAAATAGACTCCTTAAACAATTTGTTGACAGTTTTTGATGAAATTTCATATTAGACACAGTTAAGAGAGTGTTTTTCTTGGTTCTTGTGTGAAACCTTAGATTTTTATCAAAGAATTCTATTATTTGTGGCTAATCATCCCTACTTATCAATCTTCCAAGATTGTGGCATTGTTCTTTCCGTCTCCTTTTCTAATTCCTTTTTTCTTTTTTATTTTCCCTAATTTTAGAGAGTCCCAAATAGGTTACCCAGTTTGTTGATGCTAAAAATTAGATTCGCAAATTAGGGTTCCATCAAATGGAGAGATATCTTTCCCAAATAAAGGTAGCAATTAATGGAGTAATACATAAAATCATTGGATATTGTTATTCTTGTTGCAGTTGTTGATGCTTTTTCTGGTTCATTGTTCTTATTGTTTCCAGGCTAAGGGTCATTTCCCTTTCTTTGACATGGCATATCAAGGTTTTGCTAGTGGTGATCCAGAGAAAGATGCAAAATTCATTATGATTTTTCTCAAGGATAGTCATTTAATAGGACTTGCTCAGTCATATGCGAAAAACATGGGACTTTATGGCCAATGAGTAGGACGCCTAAGGTAAGTAGATGATTTTAAACTATAACTCAGGTGTATAATGTTATGAATAGGATCTTCAGTGACATTTATTGTGGTTGGGGAGTGCATATGTTGGACCTTGATGATACACCTAATACATTGGATGTTGACAACCTACATGTGAGCTAAAATATGGTGTTGATAGTATCATTATGTTAAAATTATATGATATTTTGTCATTCAATATAAGTTTAAAAGGAAAATTGATTTTAATACCTCAGCTTTATAAGGTTTGTATGAGGGTATTCAGGGTGTAATAGTACAATTCAGGAGTTGGCAAATCAAACATTCTAAAAGTGATTTTTATAATTATATGAAGCTGCAATTGGCTTCAATTTATCTTTGGATGAAGAAGTTATGGAATTTCTGAGTGACTTATTAGAATATTATCATTTCTATTGTAATCATTTTAGAATATTTATAGACATTATATTAATTATATTAGAATAATCAATTACTGAATATTAGGCTAAAGATTTTTTTTAATCAGTCGAGCTTACTATCTGATTGTAAACGATCAATTAATACCAGAACACGTGTAGTATAACACATCATTTCTCTTAAAATTTGTCTTTCAACAAGACTAAAATAACAACAATTAATAAAAATACAAGAACTGAAAGTATTTGTTTTAAATGATAAAGTATCATTAAGAAATTTTATATGTTTAATTATTTAGTGTCCTTTTAATTGGTTTTCTTCTATGCACTTTTTAGTTGCTTTAGTCCCTTAAAGATAGATCTTATTTGTAATTTACTTATGATATCTCTAGCTTTGCTACTTTTGATTTGGGTGTTTATTACAAAAATTTATTTATACTTAATATTTTGATCCAATGGCTAGTGAAATAGTCAACCTGAAAATTGTATATTATGATCATATTTATTGGTTGGTCTAATTAAGTTAAATCATATTTGTGGCAACTGTACTGATATTGAAAATAAAAAAGTGTCAAGTTTGAGTTGAACTGCGAATTAATAGATTTTAGAACATTAATTAGCTCTTGCTATTAGAACTAAATATTTAAAAAAATATTGCAAAACATTACATCGATTTTCCCGAACCGATGTTGTTTTTTCTTTTTTTGTCTATTTGCTACTATACCATATCAATTTTGGGGAGAATCGATGTTGTATAGCGAATTTCAACATTGATTTTTATAACCATTGTTAAAAATGACCTACTTTTAACGATAGTCGGTTCAACATTGGTTCAAAATCGATGTTTAATGTCCACAAAAATCGATGTTAAAGGTCAATTTTGTAGTAGTGTCAAACAAATCCCATTTTTTATAAGTTAGAGTTGATATTACAATTCTAGAATTAAAATTTCCATTCTAATTTTATTTTCAACATAGATCCTAATTTTTTTCTACTTAGTAGACTGCATTCACATATTATATAAAATACTCTCCCTTTAGAACATACAAAGTTCTTTTCAAGTTCTGGCAAACAGATTTCACAACTGGTCTACGACCATTTTTATGTTTAGGCAAATAGAGCTAAGTTTACTGTTTCAACATAATGTATCTGAATCTAATTAAGTTATGTTTGTTCAATTGGTGACCATTGACCATATAATTCCATATTAATTCGAATCAACCCATATGCTCCCATTTTTAATAATATTCCGGCATAAGGAAAATGAAAGTACTATTTTTTCACCTTTTATACTTATAGATGGTTCCTTCCTGGTTAAGTTTCTTTCCACCTAGAAATGATTTGATTGAAGCCAAATTTATGCATGAATAGCTTTTTTTTAATGGCTGCAAGTTGAGGAAGTATAATTTTTTGTTTTTTTTGAATTTTTAGTTTTCAATACAAGTAGGTTTGATTAACAAAATGCTTTAATTTTTAGATTTGATAAGGACCATTTAGGAGTTGATAGTCAAAACTTTATCAAGATTATTGTAGTGCTTCTTGAGGTGAGTTATCCACATGTACATACCTATTTGTCTGATTTCATTCTTTCTTTTTTGTTTGCCAATTTTGAGATGTTTACACACTTAACAGGTATTGATTTAATTTTGAATTCTTGTCTAAAGAATATCTAGCACATTGAAAATCAATTAGATTACCATGATTCATTTAAGCCACAAAAAGTCCACCATTTTTGAAAAAAACAACATCGGTTGATCTAAAATCCATGTTGAATGTGCTATACCAAATTGGTTTTTGCCAAAACTGATGTTATAAAGGCACATTTAGCATCGATTTTGCCAAAAATTGATGTTGTATATATGACTTTCAACATTCGTTTTGCTAAAACTCAATGTTGTATATGACTTTCAACATTAGTTTTTTCAAAACTAATGTACAAAGCGCTTTAAAATACACAATTTTGGCCACATTTCTACTTCGATTTCAACCAGAATTGATGTAGATAATGATTTGCGACATCAATTTTAAAATCGATGTTGAAAATGCCTACTTTCAATGACGGTAGTTTCAACATTGATTCTAAACCGATGTTGAAGCTCCTCCAAAATCGATGTTAAAACCCTTTTATGTAGTAGTGAGAAACTAAAAACTCAATATTTGGCAGCTATATATAGCACAATAACTAAAACATTGCCACATTCTAGTGCACTAAAAATTATAAATTCAAATTCATGTACAATTAAGTCTTGAGATAATAAAGGATAATCCTAAGCAATACCATGACTCCTTAGCAGCATCTACAATCAAGAAAACACCATCATCAAGCTGTAACACCACAGTCATTTCATCGGAGAAACCAACAGGGACAACCATAGCCATTATATGTTACACAAATATGACCTAGACTTGTTGTCCTCCAACACCAGGGACATGGGAACAACTTTAATCAAAACCTTCATCTCTTGTTCATCAATCCTAGAATCTGTATACCGCTTATGCCCCACCAGCGCCATGTTTCGCACCAGCGTAAGGTTCGACATGAGACAGATGAGTAACCCAGAGGACACCTAGGTGGTGAAAGAGTCCTTCATGCCCATTTTGAATTTTATGGTTCTCACCGGCTTCATCATGGGTTGCTCTAGCGGATATTCATCTTCATCCATGACTAGGGTTTTCACATCCTTGTCATACACCTCTTCTTCATGGGGTAGTACTTCTTCTCCTCCGCCAGGGCCACCTGGTTCTCCATGTCGTCAAAGATAGTAGCCATCCACCCATTGCTCAAGCCCTCACCGCAGTCAGGGTTGTCATTGACATCACAGTTGGACTCAATCTCGACGTTGATGTAGTTGCTACACTTCTTGTACAAGCTATCGCCTATGGCGGAATGTGAGTGTGGTGGGAAGAGAGGGAGTGGGAGGAAATTGCTTTTTTAAAGTTTTAAAAAATCTCAATCCAATAATATTGAAATTTTGTCATTGTAAAAATCTTGATGGAATATAATAAGATTTCATATCTAGTTTAAAATTTTTAATCAAATATTACAAAATTTTATATAAAAGTTAAAATATTTTAAAATCCTAATTGAACATACTTCCTAATTATGTTTTTAGTTTCTCAAATTACTCCAAATAAAAGGGTTAAAAGATGTTTTTAATCTTTCGAATAAGATATTTCTTTTTTAGTTTGTCAAATTGAAAGATATTTTTTAGTAATATGTATAATTTCTCTCTTCTAGATAGATTAATTTGAAGAACTAAAAAAGAAATATTCTTATATTTTAGGGATTAAAAACATATTTAAATTAAATAAAGTTGCACTTTTTAATTCATTAATTTTTTTTAAAATAGTTCTTCCTCAAATAAAAAATTTGTATGTTTTAGTCCCTTAAAAATTCTTGCAAAGGTACTAAAAAATCATTATTTGAATTTGAAGACTATAAATTATAAATCTGTATTTTGAAGAACTAAAAAATAAAATTTTAATCTAAGAGACTAAAAATATAATTAAACTTTTAAGAGTAGAGTTAAACACATTTTGTCTCTAATGTTACTTTTGTTTTGTTTCAATTTTGTCTATTGAATTTAAAAATTTTCATTTTAATCTATTACAATGTCTTTATTAGATTGAGGTTGTGTAAGGGACAATTACAAAAGTTAGATTATTCAATAACCGACGTGTGTAGTTGGGTGTGTAATTACAATAGCTTAGACTTTAGAAACAAACAATTGCAACCAACAAATGACATCACTTTAAGAAATGGATTGATATTTCTTACCCTTGTTTTTTAATTTTATTTTCAACTCCATGTGTTTTAAAATAAATCATTCCCAAAATATCATTTTAATATAAATACGTTTTCGTTCTATAACATATACAACATAATGGTATTTCAGTTGTATACCTATACTTTATAATGAAACAAAAATACAATTCTGAAAGAGTATTTTGGTTGTGTATTTTTTTCACCTTCTCTTATGTAGGGAAACACATTTCTATTTTGTTAAATTTTAAACAAAAATTTGTAATTAATTGTATATACAATTTACTTTTCTAAAACAAATAAAACTAATGGTGATACAAATTATATTTTTTAAATTGGAACTAAATTAATTAAGGTACATTTTATCCGTTTGAATGGTAATCAATATCGTATAGATTATCTTTTTAATTGAAATTAAATTAATTTTGATAAAAATTGTCATTTATTTATTTAATAAATAAGATCATAATGATTCTACCCGATTCAAACATAATTGTCCCTACTAAAAAATATATATTATTTAAATGAAAAATATTTATTAATAAAATTAAGTATGATACAAAATACCTTTTAGTAATCAAATTAATTATTATACTAATTTATATCGTAACTAATTTGTTTACAATTAAAAAGAATAACTTATGTGATCATTAATTCAAACTTCAATTAAAATAGTATATATTACAATTATTTCTATTAACTATTTAAAATCGGCAACATGTTATCATTAAGATAATTTATATCCTAATTATTTTGATATAATTAAAAAATATATTTAAGTTAAATAATTAAAAGCAAAAAGAATATAATAAATTGTAATTTTGTTATCTATGGGGGAGTTTATTTCACATAAACTTTTAGGATTTTTGGAAATGTAGAGATGGAAATGTATATTACCACATTTGTTTGAAAGTAATCGAAAAATATTTTTAAATATCCTTTATTTCCACGAAAGTGAGATGTTGTACTTATGTTGATTTTGTATTAAGATATTTTTCATAAAAATATGATAGGAATATGGATTCCTATGGGTGAGAATCATATTTATTAATTATGTAAAAATTCTATTATATCCACCATATCTATACCTTCATGTCAATTAATATTTCAGATTCTGCAGTTCAATTTTGATAATAGAAAGCGTGAATTTGAAGACATCAAATAAGTATGTTGCAGTTGTTTTTTGAAATTTAATTATTGATATAAAGACAAATTGTCAATTTTATTTTTTGTTTACTTGGGTGTGGTTAAAATTTTGTTATACATGTATTTTTGTTGTTCTTTACAAGGCTGAAGGGGATATTTTGATGTTATATTTCTTTAATAGTAAGATGGGATTAAGTAATTTACTGAAAAATTTGTAAGATTTTTCATTGTTATTTCCAAACTGCATGTTTAACCTGGTGTCTTGTTACGTATGTGCATATAATAAGTTCTTTAGTATTAAAAGGATATTTTAGTAATATAATATATATTTATAGGAAAAAATAATGTTAACTAAACACATTTTTTAAATATTTCTGGAAGTATAAGAAAGATTCTCAACCAATTTTAATAGTTAAACAAATATATGTTTTTGTTAAAATATTAAAATCTCATTTCCATCTACGATTTTTGAGAATGAAAACATATAATGTAAAAGTGTAAACAAACTCCTCCTATGTTTTTGAATCTAAAAGTATAAAAAAAATGTGGACGCAGAGGAAGAAAAAAAGTAAAAGCGGAGATGGGTTGCACAGGAAACTTAATTAGGGGAAGAAAAAAAGGTGACGAGAGATGGATATGGGGGTGTAGGAAAATGCCTAAAATACAGTGAAGTCTTTTCCTACTTTTTTTTCCATTTGAGAATTAAGCTAAAATATTTTTTACCCTTTTTAATAAGTTTAGTTCCTCAAGTTTGAGAAAATGAATAAATAATCACTTTAATTTATCTCTGAAAATGATAGATATTATTATTAGGTGTGTAGATCAACTAATATAAAGTTATTTCAATTTAACTAAAAATCTAACATATCAAAATCTTGAATATACGTTAAATACTTAAAGAAAAATAAAAAATTATGAATATTACCACATTAGTTTTTAAAACTAAGAAAACATTAAATAAGTATTTGGAATGTCAAATAATTCTTTAAACTTAATTTCTTATTTTCATTTGTATCTCTAATTATGTGTTAATATTTCCCTAAAGATGAAAAGAATGCTTACAACTAATCACTCTCTTAAAAAAAAAAGCAATATACAATTGCATCTAATCTAAGAAAGTAACATTTGATCCCAAAGTTCCTCGACATACATGATAAGTTTAGAATTTTAATCCCTGAAGCTTGATTTGAAGTAGAGTAATTATTACAAAATCATAGTAAAAATATGAGTGATACGTAAAGAGACAAAGAATTTGTTTGGATGTCCGTTCAAAATGAGATGTACGAATTTTAAGATAAATATAATGGTTTACAAATTCAATTTTGCAAAAAAGAAGGATTTGAATGTTTTTCGGAAACAGAAGGTTGGCCCAAACCTAGATTTTGACCGAAAATCTAAATAGGCACAAAGAATCTAACAACTAGTAACCCTAGACCCTATTATCTCAAGAAATTGGTACCTTGCGGAAGTAACATTTGATCCTGAAGTTCCTCGACTTCATAAACTAGGATTTTAATGCCTGGAGCTTGATTTGAAGTAGAGTAATTATTACAAAATCATATTAAAAATATATCAATTATATGTGAAGAGACAAATAGTCTAACAGCTAGTAACCCTAGTATCTCAAGAAATTGGTACCTTGGTTCTAGAGCTCCCATCATGTGACTATATGCTAGAACCATTCAACGAATCACTCTTCAGGAGAGACATGTCAAATTGTTGTTGGGAATGAGAAAAGAAATTATCTATATTAGAAAGAAAAAAAGAGTTGAGATTCAAGTATTATGATCTCACCATAATTTTTTAAAATTGTTATTCTATATTGTGATTGTGCAGGAAGTTTTTCACTCAATGAGGAGTATGTTGGGTGCCAAAGGGTGGATGACTATTAAAATTGACATGGAGAAAGTTTATGATCACATCAAGTGGGATTTCATTAGAGATACATTGATTGATATTGGATGTCCTGAAAACTTTGTCAATTTAATTTGCCATTGTATTTCTTCTCCTAGGATGTCCATGTTATGGAATGGTTCTCTTGATGAATTCAGCCTTGATTGGGGTGTTAGACAATGAAATCACATCTCTGATTATTTGTTTTGTCATGTGCATTGAAAGACTTTTCCAGATTATCCAGGTGGCAATGGATAAAAACTTTTGGAAACCTATTTAGATTACTCGTCAAGCTCCCAAACTTTCTCATCTTGCATTTGTAGATGACCTTCTTTTGTTTGCAGAGGCTAGTCAGGACCAGGTTGAGGTTATCTCCAACGTTTTGGATGGATCTCTTCTGTAAAAGTTCAGGTCAGAACATTAATAAAGATAAAATTCGGATTTTCTTTTCTAAGAGTGTTACTTTGCAGAGTAGAATTTCCTTGAGTAATCACTTTTTTTTTACATAGCTTGAGTATTTGAGCACCCTTATTTTGCATGTAATTGTGTGTGAGATAATATATATTTGTTGAGATATATATGCAAGAAATCAAATTGCATCTCTATAGGTGAAACTTAATTAATTTTACTATAATATTTTCTTGATAATATTGTTTAATACATCTGTATTGGAAACATTGTTTTCTATTTGATAAGTGTATTCTCAGCTGGAATTGACGGTCAGGTCAACCCATTAACCAGAGAACCGGTCACCTGAACGATTCAAGCCTGTTACTCGATCGATTATATATTTAAATCAGTAGAAATCGGTCCAACTTGACTGTTTTTTATTTGAGAACCGAATGTTACACTTCCCACGCTCCCTTGTTCCTCTGTGTATGCTCACTTTTTCTTTTTCCACGTTTTCTTATATCTCTTTCCTATGTCTGTACCACTGCCACACACACTCCTATTTTTTTTTCTTCTCTTTCTTGAGTTGTTATACGTGTACCACTGCCACAGTCCATACGCGCTTACCTATGTATGTCTTTCTCTTCCCTATAGTTTCACGCACATACATATTCATTCAAGTATTAGAATTACAAGATACATTCTTGTTTCTTTTAAATGAATACGTGAGAACAAAATTTATTGGTTATAAATATATGTTTCTTGAATTATCAATCACATATTTTTAATTTATGTCCTGTATAAGTTACAATATTTTTAAACTTTTTTGATAAATTATTTTGGGGCATTAGATTACATTGTCAATATAAGTTTTAGTTCATATTGTATCTTTTTCTATTGTTATAAAGAAATGAAAAGATGAGTATTGCTCATGGAAAACTAATTATATGTACCTATAAGCTTCAAATTATTCTAAGGTCTCGAAAGAGATGGTATATTATACTCAAATGACATGATTTATTTGTACTTTGGGCAAAATATTTGGATTACAAGGTTAATTGTCTTTCTCTTAGTTTTTAGGACTTATTAATAGAATGACTAAGATGTAGTGATAGCGTGATCGTCACATTAACATGTATAGTTCCTGTTGTGATATGATTATAAATACATCTTTGTCATTATAATTCCACTCATGATATTCGATATTTTTTTGGTGTAATTGATTGTTAGTTATGAGTTATCCAAGCATTTTTTAATATCTTTTATAATTAAATATTAATTTTTGTTAGACATATTACTAGAAGAGATTCAAACTTCTAAAATTTTCCTCTTTTTGTCATTTCATCCTTAAATTTCATCTATCCGACCCATAAATATCATAATATTTAAGTGTTTTAAAGTAAAATAATAATATAAATCCTATTAATTCTTTCATGATTGTCTATAAATGCTAAAATCTTTTGTGTCCAAAACTCTGAGAGTTCTTTGAAAGAAAAAGTCACCAATCTTAAGATTCCTATCATTTTTGCAAAAAATGGGGAAACAACATGAATGTTCTATTGAATTCCCATACCTTCTCTTGCCACAAGAATAAAAATTATGATTGCTGTAACAAAGTGCTAGACCTTGCCACGTAATAGAAACTAGTAGAACATTGTGGATGAAAAGTTGAAAACCAATAATTAAACCCTTATGAAGATGGACATAAAATAGAACAAGCCCGAAACTTCACGACGCGCCATACCCCACTTTCCTATAAATATACCTATTCAATTCGCCTTCAGCCCATCATCAAAGAATCCGAAAGCACAAAAACAACATTCGAGCTTGCAACTTCACCCAAGTCTCAAACAACCTTTTAAACCTCTTCAAACATGTCTCTGATTCCTTCATTGCTAAGCAACAGAAACATCATGGACCCCTTCTCCTCTGACATCTGGGCACCCTTTGGCTCCAACAGCGAGGTTTCCGCCTTCGCGAACGCACGTGTGGACTGGAAGGAAACCCCGGAGTCGCACGTGTTTAAGGCAGACCTGCCGGGGCTGAAGAAGGAGGAGGTGAAGGTGGAGGTGGAGGAAGGGCGCGTGTTGCACATCAGCGGAGAGAGGAGCGTCGAGAAAGAGGACAAGAATGAGAAGTGGCACCGAGTCGAGAGGGGTCGCGGAAAGTTCCAGAGGAAGTTCTGTTTGCCTGAGAATGCCAAAGTTGATGAAGTGAAGGCCTCTATGGATAATGGAGTACTCACTGTTATTGTTCCTAAGGTGCCGGAGAAGAAGCCTGAGGTCAAGAGCATTGAGATCAGTGGTTGAATTACTTCAATTGAACTATGCTGTGAGTATGAGATCCTATAATACGTGAACCTCTTGAATATGAGCTAATTGTTAGAAAGTGTGGCAAATTCAATAATCGATGTATAAAAATCGTATTCGTTTTCTTTAGTGTTAATGTTGTGGTGGTTGTAAATCTTGTATTAATTTTTACTTGGGAGCTAATTCACTAGTTTCTTGTAATAAAACATATGTAAAGGTAGAAATTACTGTTTTACGTGCTGTCTAGCTACTAGAAATTCTCTTATTATGTGGGGATTTTCCCGTGGATTTTCATGAAAAATTCACAAAAATTTACGCGGATAAAATTTGTCAGTAAAATCTTGGTCGATAATATATTTCGTGTAATTTTAAAACTTACTGAAATTTTATGCGGAATTTTTCTCATAAGAAACTTCGCTGTGAATTTTTTCACGGATTCAAAATTTGCAGGAAATTCCACATGTAATTGTCCTGTGAATTTTAAATCTGCAAAAAATTCCACAACTAAAAAATTTCACAGCTAAATTTCTTGCAAATTTTAAAGAGTAATTAATTTATTATTTATTAAACATGTTTAATATATTTTTGATGCACTGTAGATTTTTTTAACATTAATTTTTTAATTATGAAATATTAGGATATTATTTACATTATAGACCTTGTATATATACACTTTTAATAATAATATATTATATTACTGCACGTTTGTAAATGGATAAATAAGTATGAATTAAATGTTCTGTAATCACTCGTAAATGAACTTCAGTTGTTTCAACACCTGTACTCCCGAAGCATAGAATAGCAGAAGTGTTTTGTGTGTTAAATAGTGGGGTTGGCACTAGTCCAAAAAAATGGGCTGGACTAGTCTAAGGTGAGTTTACCAAAAATGTGGATCGAGTCGGATTGGTCCACTTTTATAAAATGGATTTACAAAGATGTGGATTGAGTTGGATTGATTCACTTTTATAAAATGGGTTGAAAGTATTAATCTATTTCACTTTAAGGTGGATTCGGTCTATTTAATAAAAAATAATTAGAAGAAAAGAAAAAGACAAAAGAAGTAAAGCAAATCAAACTCTATCTTTAAACTGAATTTTAAGACAAAATTATCATTTGTGTCTATAGATTTCAATATCTGAAAGTTATCCAAAAAAAGTGTACTTTGTAAAACTATAAATGTGTTAACTATAAATTGTTGTGTTTGATGATATATTTGAGTTTGGTATTATTTATAATTTTAAAAAGAAAAAAGTCTCCAAGAATCATATTCTGTTCAAATAGTATTAATTCGGAAGTTTGAAGAATACACACTACACAAATGACACTTTATGATCAGATTAAGAAATACAAAAATCGACCACTCACACATCCAAATTCACACGTTATGATCTTTCCTAAATCATCCATTTCCCAATTAAATTATTAATCAAATTAGGATTGAAGAAATCAGCCACGTTCTTGATTAAACTAAACCTAAAATGCTAGTACAAGTTTTGCTTTTACTCCGCAAATCATCCATTTCTATTTTTAGTCTTAGAAGCTGGAATTTTGAAAATATTGCTTTTATATTAATTGCCAAGAAGACCACAAGCACATGCACTCATCAATGCCTTTCACGGTTCTCTGTTCACCCTCGCTTCACAAAAACTTAGCAACACCTATTAACTATAAACAATAAAGGTTTGACTCACTTTCTAAAAATACTATGAAATGAATCCCAACCCAATTTCAGTTCATTTAAATAGTGTTTCTACCTATTAAAAAAGTCTACAAAGTAAGGAACAATTTTTTACATCAATCTAAGTGAACTGAATACGTTGTACCCGTTGACGACACTTACAAACAACTACTTGACAGTCGCTTACGTGGATTTTTTATTTAATTTTTCATATATTTTTTTAAATAAAAAACCTTAGCACAACAAAAAAGGAAAAAAAAAAGAATCTCTTGCAAATCCTACATAAGCAAACCCACACTTTTACTCTTTCCCTTTTTAAAAAAGAATCTCTTGCAAATCCTACAGAAGCAAACCCACACTTTTACTCTTTCCCTTTTTCTCGCGGTAGCCTTTCTCTTTCCCACTTCCATAACCATCGGTTCGCCAAACACCACGGCACCGCTCGCCTGGATCACTATCACACTGCTTGAGTAACCCAAAATCATCAGCGCGCGATTTTTTAAAACACCATCAACAACCTGCAACCCAAATCACCATCGACCTCAATGCACCACCATCAAACACACTTGTCACCAACTAGATCACCACTGATGCGCCATGTAAAACATTCATTTATATTGGTCTGAACATGTTAATAAACATAAACAATATGTTTAGATCAAACAAGAAAAGTGGAAAAAGAAAATATACCTACCTCTAGCCATTGTTATCGACCTTTTTTAAACCTTTAGAGTTTTAGTTTTTCAGTCTCTCACAACATAAAGTATCTAGTTTTATTTATAGAGCTTTGTCTATTACAGAGATCAATATCTATGGGATAAGAGTCATGGATTAGTGGGTGGAACGTGGCCAGTAAATGGATTATATACATAAACGATTTCCCTAAAAAATAGAAACTAAAAAACAGAGTATATCTAAACATTTCTATTTTTATGGAAACAGCTCTGTTCCTATCTTTATGGAAACGGAAAATCAACATTCTCTCACTTGGTCCATTTAACCCAACATTACTCATAACAAGAACAAAATATATAGTCTCTAAATGCTAGCTCTCAACTTAATGAATAAATAATATATTTATTCCAGATCAAAGCTTAATGACATTTCTCAAAATAAATAAATGAACATGTGCACAAAATCATATGAAAAAATATCAAACTAAATGAGAGTTTCAAAAATAACAATTGTACTTATAATGAAATCATATCATGGAACCAAGTCTCATTCGTACTACATGATCCTTAAAATTCTTTGGTGGCATGCCTTTAGTAAAAGGATCGACAATCATCAACTCAATGCTAATGTGTTCAATGATCACTTTATTTTTCTTAACACGTTCTTTTATGGCTAAATAATTGATGTCGATGTGTTTACTTCGACTTCCACTTTTGTTATTATTAGTCATGAATACCGTAGCAGAGTTGTCACAATACATTTTTAATGGCCTAGAAATAAAGTCCATTACTCTAAGCCCAGACACAAAACTCTTCAACCATACACCATGCGAGGTAGCCTCAAAACATGAAACAAACTCAGCCTCCATAGTAGAAGTGGCAGTCAAGGTCTGCTTGGCACTTCTCCAAGATACAACTCCACCAGCTAGCATAAAGATATAACCAGATGTTGATTTTCGTGAATCAATGCAGCCAGCATAGTCTGAATCTGAGTAGCCAATCACTTTTAGACAATCAGTCTGCATGTACATGAGCATGTAATCTTTTGTTCCTTGAAGATATCTTATCACTTTCTTTGCAGCTTTCCAGTGGTCAATACCTGGATTGCTCTGATATCTTCCCAAAACTCCAACAGCAGATGCAATGTCAGGTCTGGTGCAAACCTGAGTGTACATAAGACTTCCAACAATTGAAACATATGGAATATTCTTCATGTTTTCCCGCTCAAAATCATTTTTTGGGCATTGACTTAAATCGAGTTTGTCACCCTTCACAATGGGAGCTACACTTAGTGAACAATCTTTCATGTTAAACCTCTCTAAAACTTTGTTAACATAGGTCTCTTAAGACAAACCCAAAATGCCTCGAGATCTTTCCCTATGGATCTTAATGCCAATATTACATAAGATGCTTCTCCCATATCCTTCATATCAAAGTTCTTTGAGAGAAATTGTTTCACTTCATATATAAAATCCTTATCATTAGTTGCAAGTGTTGAGTTTAAGGGAAGCTGCAAGAAGATTGAAGCAAGGTTGTAGGCTTGATGTTTTAGCTTTTTACATACCCAATCATTTGAAGGCATTTGTAGTTTGTCTAAGTGGTTCAAGTGCATTGCCTTGTAATCTTTCATTAGCATGTGCATTCTCATGATCATGCATACATGGTTTTTGATCTCAAAGAAATCAAATGGTTTTATAAGAAGTTAAGTTCTCAATGGCTAAGTTTTTAAAAAAAGAAAAACTTACTGCTTTAATCGATTACACAATCATTTTAATCAATTAAGGACATTCATACAATTCTGGAAAAGCCTTGAAGAATAGTTTAATCGATTACAGGCTTCTTGTAATCGATTACATAGTGTTTTATGAAAAATCATGCATCACTGGAATAATCGATTATCTCATTATGTAATCGATTATCTTAATTCGTTTATCTTGATGTTGTTCCGGTTTAATTGATTACAGTACGGTTTAATCGATTATTTTGTTCATGAAACCATTTCCAGAAAGCTGAAGAACATATTAATCGATTATTTAGTTGTTTTAATCGATTACATATGGCAAAATAATCGATTACACCAGCGGATTAATCGATTATTGTCAGTTAAATCTATTTTATATAAAGCTTTGTGAGTCTATTTTCTATATATAGATATTGAACGAATTGTTCTAAACACATGAGTGATTTACCCAAAAGACAAAAAGCTTTCTAAGAGTTTTAGAGACTAATTTCTGAGTGAAAAACATTTCTTGAGGATCAAGAATTCTAATTTTTTGTGAAGATGTGTTAAAGAAAAGAAGGTTTTCAAAATAGTGATTCTGAGCTATTGTTTTTTACAACCTGGAGAATGTGGTAATCTCAATTCATTTCATTCATTCATAGATGAAAGATCACAGGTTGTGTTTATCTTGAACCTATCTTTTTAGATGTTCTAACATTTTCTGTTGTATTGTGATATATCAATTTATTTCTTTTCAAGCATACTAGAGTATGATTCTCTAGGGTTGAGGTTCTGAGTAGAGTTCTCAGGATCTTTGTGATTTGTATTCTAATAGGGTTTTAGAATTCAGTATCTTTGTCTAGTGTTGATAAAGAGAGTCACTTGTAAATTGCTTGTAAAAGATTCTTTGATATAGTAATTACTCTAACCTAGTGTGGGTTGGAAGCAACTGGATGTAGCCTCCAAGGTTGAGAGGTGAACCAGTATAATTGCACTGTCTCTTGTTTAAAATTTTGTATGTTTCATTGCATGTCTTTGTGAAATCAAATATTATTATCAAAGAAACAAATTCTGTCATTGCATTCATATCAAAGGTTGATCTTGATTGAAGAAAGATTTCTGGACTTTACAAAAGGGTGAACTAGTGATACGATCCAAGTTTTTAATTCCACAATTTTTTTTAGAAAGTTTTTAATATCAAGTTTGAACCAATTTAGCCCCCCCCCTCTTGGTTTATTTGCAGTATATTCATTGTATTTTCAATTGGTATAAAGAACTGGTTCTTGAAAATCATTCAAGATCACTTTCTTTTTAAAAGAAAATGAATACTACTCAAATAACCTTTAGAAAGGGAGTGTTGCGAACTCGGCAAGTGTACCGTTCGTTTCAAGTAAGTAAAGTATCGTCTCCACAGGGATTGAATGCAATCTTATGTCAACTTAACGTCTTAGAAATTGGAAGACAATAATAAGTTGAGAGAATTTGTTGAGTTGTGTTCAAGCAGCGTAAATGAAATGACAGAAATTTAACAAAAATGTAAGCGAATGTTAATTGGATTTTACTGCAGTAGTGAGAGATGATTGTAGTTAAGCGCAATCCCCTATGATTCCTTCCTTCTATGCTTCGATTGATTATTAACTTGAATTACTTCTAATTACTCAGCTAATGATGTATTCTCTTATAAGTAGCTAAATCCTAATCCCTTAGTAATTTAACCCTTTGGTGAAATTAAAAACCCTAATCCCTTAGTGATTCCTTCTTAAACCAAGCATTAAGCAAACACATCCTGAAATTGCTGCAACCACACATCCCTATCCTTAGGCAATGTGTAAATTGTTGTTTTACTCAATTCAGAAACAAGAATCCCAATATCCCTATTGTGAATCCAAACCCTAAACCTCTTAATAGAATGGCCAGTCGCAATTAAGAATGAAGCAATGAAGAACAGAATAAAATAAAGCAATTATGATAACTCTTATTAAAACCAATCAAGACATAGAGGAGTTCTCATAGGTTCATGGCTCAACCACAATACAAGAATTTAGCCAAGCATACTCAGAATTGATAATACTTCCATTACTAGCATGTTCCTAGAGAGAATTTAAGAGAAGAAAAGAAAAGATTACACAGAGTTGTATTTCTGCAATTTCTCAATGGTTCCAAGCTTCTCCCAAGGTCTTCAATGGCTTCTTCTGTAGAATTCTTCAATAGGTCTAGCAAAAACTCCCTTTTTGTGACCCAGAGGTCTCCTTTTATCCCCCCATACATTCTGGGTTTAAATCCAGTAATGAGGAACTGTTCCCCAAGCTAAATCAATTTCAAATCTTTTAAATCAGGAAACAAGGAGCTTGTGGCGCGACTCGCGTGGAATCCCACGCTGATCGCGTGGGATGTTCGAGTTAAATAAGCTGCTCTAGAATTCTGACTCTAATAGCGTGGATGGCCATGCTAACAGCGTGGCTTGTTCGAGCTGAGGGTTATCCTTTGGTAGTCCCACGCTACTCACGTGGATGGCCACGCGAACAGTGTGACTGATTCGAGTTGGAAGTCTGTGTTTCAGCATCTGGCGCGACTGGCGTGGTGGTTGGTACTACTCGCATGGGCTCTTTGAACTAAATATTTGATCTTGACACTCCCACGCTGATCGCGTGGCTTGTCCGAGAGCACTAGCTTGCTCTTTTTGCTTCTTTTCCTCTCTTGTTGGTTCCTAAATGACAAAATAACTAAGAAATTAAATTAATATGCAATTAAATAATAATTCACCAAATCCTAATCTAATTTACTAAATCTTAAACAACTTATTAATTAATTAATCCTAAAAACTACTATATGCTGGAAGCATATCAGGGAGCTTCTCTCAATCGTCCACCAATGTTTGAGAGTGAACATTTTAGTTTTTGGAAAAATCGTATGCAGATCTTTATTCAATCCAATGATCTCGGTGCATGGAATGCAATTGAAAAAGGTCATTTGGTTCCTATGAAAACTATTGATAATAAATTGGTTCCCAAAGAATGGGATGAAATGACAGATGCAGAAAAAAGGGTTGTGCAATATGATTTTAAAGCTAAAAATATGATAACATCTACTTTGTCTTCTGATGAATTTTTTAGAACTGTGAGATGCAGAAGCGCAAAAGAAATGTGGGAAATGCTAGAAGTAACTCATGAACGTACAGATGAAGTCAGGAGATCAAGGAAGCATGCCTTGATTCATGAGTATGAAATGTTCAAAATGAACAATACAGAAACCATTTCTCAGCTGCAAACAAGATTCACACATATTGTCAATCATCTTCTTGGCCTTGGAAAGATATTTGATACTGAAGAATTGAACATCAAAATCTTGAAGTGTCTTACAAGACCATGGAAACCAAAAGTTACAGCTATTAAGGAGTCAAAAGATCTATCCAAAATATCCATGGCTGCACTGTTTGGTAAGCTACTTGAATATGAAATTGAAATGTCACAACTAACCAATGCAGAAGATGTAGAAAAGAAACATAAGAGCATAGCTTTAAAAGCTGCATCATCTAAGGTTGAAATAGAAGAAGATTCAAGTGAAGAAGATGAAGATGACAACATGAATCTTATTGTCAAAAAGTTCAACAAATTCATGAGAAGGAACAAAAACATAAAATTCAAAAAGTTCAACAACAACAATAAAAAGAATGACAACAACACCTCCACCAACTTTACGTGTTTTGAATGTGGAAATCCTGGACACATCAAATCTGAATGTCCAATCTTCTTAAAGAAACAACAAGGTGAGAGGGAGATTAAGAAGGAAGGAAAGCCAAAGAAAGCCTACGTTGCATGGGAAGATAATGAATCAACAAGTTTTGAATCAAGCAGTGAGAATGAAGAAGAAGCAAATGTGTGCTTCACTTCAACATTGAGTGATGATGATTACTCAAGTGTTGAATCTGAGGTAAGTTCTCATTATGATAACATTGTTGATGCTTTTCATGAAATGCATGATGAAGCTCAAAGGCTAGCAAAGGCAAATAATAAGCTGAAAGAAGATTTAAGATGACATATCACCAAACTTGCAGAAATGCAAAGTGAATTTTGTAAGTTGAAAGAAGAGAATGAAAATTTCTTTCAAGTTGCAAGGCCAATGGTTGTATATGTCCTTCTTCCTCGTCTAAGGCAGAAAAATGCAAATTGTTACAAGATGAGTTTGATGCTTTCAAAAGAAGCCAAGGAGAAAACTATATGTTACTTCTTTCAGAAAACAACTATTTGGTTGATCTTTTGAGAAGGTTGTATAGAGGAAAATGCAACTTGGCTGAAATGTTAAGTGTGCAAAAATATGCTGGAGATACTTCTGGTTTGGGATACAAACATGATTCAAAATCTTGTGGAAAAACCATATTTGTACCACCAAAACAGAAGAATCAAAGAAGCTTTTATAAATCAAAGATTAATCAAAATGCTTACTTTGAAAGATCATCAAGAGCTGTAACTTTTAACTATTGCATGAAGAAAGGTCATACATCTTTTAAATGCTATGCAAGAAAATATTATGTGCCTAATGGAGAATGTGTTTGGTGAAAAAGGAAAAGAAAATAGCTAACCCCTATGGACCCAACCTCAATTGGGTACCTTTCCTTGTTACTTGATTTGAATTTTGTAGATGTGTCTAAGAGCAAAATCATCACTATGATATCTTGATAGTGGCTGCTCTAGGCACATGACAGGTGATATTTCCATGCTTGCAAATGTTATACTAAAAGATGGAGGATTTGTCACCTACGACGATAATAACAAAGGGAAGATAATTGGAGAAGGAAGCATAGGAGACAACCTCAAAACTATTATCAGAAATGTCTTATATGTTGAAGGCTTGAAACATAGTCTCCTGAGCATAAGTCAATTATGCGACAAAGGGTTTAAAGTGTCATTCAATGACAATTGTTATTTGATTTGTGACAGTCAAAGTGGTGAGGTTATCCATGTTGGTAAGAGAAAGGGTAACATTTATGTTTTGTCCATTGACCATGCATTCATTCATAAGACTAGTTGCCTTGTAAGTAAAACTGATGAAACTTGGTTATGGCATAGAACAGTTAGCCATATAAACATGCATCATATGAATAAGCTTGTGAAAAAGGATTTGGTCATAGGCTTACCTAAGCTTAAGTTTGAGAAGGATAAAATATGTGAAGCTTGTCAAAGAGGGAAACAAACAAAGAATTCTTTTCAAAGCAAAAATGTTGTTTCTTCAACTAGACCTCTTGAGTTGCTTCATATGAATTTATTTGGTCCTTCAAGAACCATGAGCTTGGGAGGAAATTTCTATGGGCTTTTTACTGTAGACAATTACTCTAGATACACATGGACTTTATTCATAAGATCCCAGAGTGATGCATTCACAGCATTTAGAAAATTAGCCAAGATAATTCAAAATGAAAAAGCTTGCAATATTGTTTCAATTAGAAGCGATCATGGTGGAGAACTCCAAAATGAATACTTTGAAAAATTTTGTGGAGAATTTGGAATTAATCACAATTTTTCAGCTCCAAGAACACCCAACAAAATGGTATTGTGGAGAGAAAAAATAGATCCCTTGAGGAAGGTGCAAGAACACTTCTAAATGAAACAAATTTGCCTAAGCACTTTTGCCTGATGTTGTAAGTACTGTTTGTTATACTTTGATTAGAATACTCATAAGGCCTATTTTGAAGAAAACACCTTATGAACTATACAAAGGAAGGAAACCAAACATATCTCATTTAAGAGCATTTGGTTGCAAGTGTTTTGTATTAAACAATGGTAAAGATTCTCTTGGTAAATTTGATTCTAAAGCTGATGAAGCAATTTTTCTTGGCTACTCTTTGCAAAGTAAAGCTTATATGATCTTTAATAAAAGAACATTGTGTGTTGAGGAATCTGTCCATGTCATATGTGATGAGTCTAACCCTTCCAAAGAAAATTTGGAGTGTGATGATGATGCAGGACAAAAGGAAGAATTTTCGCAGGTTAATAATCTGAATGAGAAAGAAAAAGCTGAACCAAATGATGTACTGGAACAACCAACTCCTTTCCAAAAGCACCAGGATTGGAGGACAACTAAAGATCTTTCTCTTGACAATATAATAGGGGAAATATCCAAGGGAATTTCTACTAGATCCTCTTTAAGAAATATTTGTTGTACCATGACTTTTGTTTCACAGATTGAACCAAAAAGTATTGATCAAGCTTTGCTGGATGAACATTGGTTAATGGCTATGCATGATGAGTTAAACCAACTCAAAAGAAATGAAGTTTGGGAGTTAGTCCCTAAAACATCAACTCATAAACCTATTGGCACAAAATGGGTTTTTCAAAACAAGCTGGATGGGAGTGGAATCATAGTAAGGAATAAGGCTAGATTGGTTGCTAAAGGATACAACCAAGAGGAAGACATAAACTATGATGAAACTTATTCTTCAGTAGCTAGATTAGAAGCCATTAGCTTGTTACTTGCATATGCATGTTTGATGAATTTCAAATTGTTTCAAATGGATGTCAAAAGTGCATTTTTAAATGGTTACATTGAATAAGAAATATATGTAGACCAACCCCCTAGATTTGTTGATCACAAACATCCTAACCATGTTTTCAAATTAAGAAAAGCTTTGTATGGTTTGAAACAAGCACCAAGGTCTTGGTATGAAAGGTTAAGCAAATTTCTGCTTGAACAATCTTTCATAAGAGGACAAGTTGACAAAACCTTGTTCATAAAGAAAAGAGGAAATGATATCTTGTTGGTTCAAATCTATGTAGATGACATTATTTTTGGTTCAACTAATCAATCTATGTGCAGAGAATTTTCAGTCTCAATGCAGAGTGAATTTGAGATGTCAATGATGGGGGAACTTACATTCTTTCTAGGACTACAAGTCAAGCAATTGACGAATGGAACTTTCCTTAGTCAAGCCAAGTACTGTATAGAGATGATCAAGAAGTTTGAAATGGAAAATTGCAAGGATGCTGCAACACCATTGGCAACATCTACCTATCTTGATTCAGATGACAAGGGAAAAAGTGTTGATTAGTCTAAATACAGAGGAATGATTGGATCCTTGCTATACTTAACTTCTAGTAGACCTGATATTATGTTAAGTGTTTGCTTGTGTGCTAGATATCAAGCAAATCCCAAAGAATCCCATCTAACTGCAGTCAAGAGGATCCTCAAGTATCTCAAGTCTACACCAAGAGTAGGACTTTGGTATCCAAAAGGTGCATCTATAAGCTTGATTGCATATTCTGATTCTGACTTTGTAGGGTGTAAATTGGATAGAAAGAGTACCAGTCGAACATGCCACATGTTAGGAAGCTCATTGATTTCTTGGCACTGCAAGAAGCAATCATGTGTTGCCTTATCCACCGCTGAAGCTGAATATATTTCTGCTGGAAGCTGCTGTGCACAAAGTCTTTGGTTGAAACAACAATTTCATGACTTTGGTGTTGAGATAAAGGAGATACCATTGTTGTGTGATAACACAAGTGCCATCAACCTATCCAAAAATCCTATTATGCACTCAAGGACCAAGCACATTGAGATCAAACATCATTTTATCAGAGATCATATCCAAAAGGGTAACATCAAAATTGAGTTTGTTGAAACCATCTATCAATTAGCTGATATTTTCACTAAACCTTTGGATAAAGATAGATTCTACATACTTAGAAACATGCTAGGGATACTAGATGAATCTATTGTGTGTTAAGCTTGATGTGTATATACTCATCTACATAAACTTGCATCATTTATTGGCCATTCATCTCAAAATCATACAAATTCGAAATTTGCTACATAATCACTATTCACAGTGATAATTTTACTGTAATAATCGATTACGTTAGCAGGATAATCGATTATTCTTCATAAATTTTTACGCCATCAAAATAATCGATTACATAAGCTAAAAATCCTTTTATAAAGTTTCAATTCACTGGAATAATCGATTACGGTGAATGGTAATCGATTACATTGTATGCAAACTATCTGAAAACTCAAATCCTCACTGGAATAATCGATTACTTTTCAAAATAATCAATTATAGCCTCTGTAGGAACTGATTCTGCTTATAAATTATTCGATTACATAAGAAGATAATCGATTATTCATGGAGTTACTGCAGAATCTGCAGATTTTTATTGGAAATTAAAACTTCCCAACTGCCACCAAATTCAAATTTTGAATTCTCTGTGCTTTAATTTTAGTGGGTTAATTCGAAATAATTGTTACACATTTCAAAAATTCAATTTTGGAGCCCAAATTCATCTATATAAACAGCCTATGTTGAAGGGAATAAATACACCATTCTCATCTTCAACCTTAAGCTTTGCTGTGTTGTTCCTCTTCTGAGTCTAGAAACTCTGTTCAAATAAGCCTTTCCTCATATTGTTATTATGTCTGCTCCTAAAAGAACCAAAACCTCTAAGAGAAAGAGTGCTGAAACATCTAACCCTGTAATGAGTAGGTTAGATAATTGGTTTCCTAGTGAGTGTGAGAAGATGACCTATCTACAATTCAATGCCACCAAACTGATATGTCCACCTAAACATCTTGACCCTGGCTGGTTCTCTAGAGAAGGTTTTCTATTCCCTGCCTTGCTTGAAACCCAAGGTTTGAAGAAGTTTGTTGATATGAAGGGTACTTTCTACCCTGAGTTAGTGAAGGTGTTTTACACCTGTTCTAAATTTTCCATGGAGGGGACTATCTTGTCTCAAGTAAATGGAGTGGCCATGGAAATCACTCCTGAAGTTTGGCAGGAGGTTGTTGGCATTTCCTTTGAAGGAGAAAGGAAATTTGAGGATGAGGCTGAAGGATATAATAGAGTGGAGACCTACAGAGGGATGCTTCTTGACCCTCAAATGAGGCTGAAGTTGAGGCTTAGCACAGGTCCTATAACTAATGAGGACAGACTTCTTCATTATATCATTACCTACATCTTGACTCCTAGGTCCACTAATCATGCACAAGACATAGATGATGATATTCAGATTGTGTATGGTCTGAAGAATGGTATTCAGATGAATTGGATTCTCATTATTCATGAGATCATGCTTAAGTCCAAAAGATTGATGAATTACCCATTTTCATATACTATCCTGATTTCCAAATTTATTGGTTACTTCAAGGTTGATGTAACTAGTGAGGTTGTTGACAACACAAATTCCAGCAATAGCCTCATTAAGAAGAAACATCTTACCAAGCTTGGAATGGTTAAAACACCTTATGGATGGCAGATGGCTGGGCAACAATTGCCTCCTGCTGATGTTGAAGAGGAAGCTAATGCAGAAGAAGGAGAAGAGGCTGAAGGTTCTATTCAACCATCCTACAGTCCTTTTGAATCTCTTATGATTCAAAAGATGGATGCACTGTTGTCTCTTCATCATGAGCATAGAGCTGAGACAAATTCATCTATGGAAGAGATGAAATCTAGATTGGAAAACATAGAAGCTAGGCTGGTACTTAATGATATGGATAAATAAGCTTAGGTTGCTTAAGTTGCTTTTGTTTTTCTCTCTAGTTGCTGCTTCATTATGCTCCTGTTGTCTTCTGTGAATCATTGCTTTGTTTGTTGTTTGTTTCAGTATTTTAAAATTTCAGTTTGATTAATGTACTGCTTGCTTGTCTATTAATACAAGTATTTCTTTTTCTCTCCTTTTATTCTCCTTGTTCATATTATAATCATGTTTGTGTTTGATAAGCCAAATAGGGGGAGAAATAATTGTAATAATAATTATAATAAGTTTAGGGGGAGAGCTGAAATAAAGGTATGTAACATGTATTGCATGTATGCTTTTAACTTTGGAAAAAATCTACCCAAGACAGGGGAGCATGTTTTAAATGGAATGATTGATGCTTATGCTTGTTCTTGCAAAAGGCTGACTTAGATTTCAGGAATAATTCATCCCTCTAAAGCAGTCAAAAGATTAGACAAATGGACAATTGATTTGGCATGCTCAAAGCCAAAAAAGGGGAGATTATTGAGTTTAAGGGAAGCTGCAAGAAGATTGAAGCAAGGTTGTAGGCTTGATGTTTTAGCTTTTTACATGCCCAATCATTTGAAGACATTTGTAATTTGTCTAAATGGTTCAAGTGCATTGCCTTGTAATCTTTCATTAGCATGTGCATTCTCATGATTATGCATACATGGTTTTTGATCTCAAAGAAATCAAATGGTTTTATAAGAAGTTAAGTTCTCAATGGCTAAGTTTTTAAAAAAAGCAAAACTTACTGCTTTAATCGATTACATAATCATTTTAATCGATTAAAGACATTCATACAATTCTGGAAAAGCCTTGAAGAATAGTTTAATCGATTACAGGCTTCTTGTAATCGATTCCATAGTGTTTTATGAAAAACCATGCATCACTGGAATAATCGATTATCTCATTATGTAATCGATTATCTTAATTCGTTTATCTTGATGTTGTTCTGGTTTAATCGATTACAGTACGGTTTAATCGATTATTTTGTTCATGAAACCATTTCCAGAAAGCTGAAGAACATATTAATCGATTATTTTGTTGTTTTAATCAATTACATATGGCAAAATAATCGATTACACCAGTGGATTAATCGATTATTATCAGTTAAATCTGTTTTATATAAAGCTTTGTGAGTCTATTTTCTATATATAGATATTGAACGAATTGTTCTAAACATATGAGTGATTTACCCAAAAGACAAAAAGCTTTCTAAGAGTTTCAGAAACTGATTTCTGAGTGAAAAACATTTCTTGTAAGGATCAAGAATTCTGATTTTTTGTGAAGATGTGTTAAAGAAAAAAAGGTTTTTAAGATAGTGATTCTGAGCTATTGTTTTTTACAACCTGGAGAATGTGGTAATCTCAATTCATTTCATTCATTCATAGATGAAAGATCACAGGTTGTGTTTATCTTGAACTTATCTTTTTAGATGTTCTAACATTTTCTGTTGTATTGTGATATATCAATTTATTTCTTTTCAAGCATACTAGAGTAGGGTTCTCTAGGGTTGAGGTTTTGAGTAGAGTTCTCTGGATCTTGGTGATTAGTTTTCTAATAGGGTTTTAGAATTCAATATCTTTATCTAGTGTTGATAAAGAGAGTCACTTGTAAATTACTTGTAAAAGATTCTTTGATATAGTAATTACTCTAACCTAGTGTGGATTGGAAGCAACTGGATGTAGCCTCGAAGGTTGAGAGGTGAACCAGTATAATTGCACTGCCTCTTGTTTAAAATTCTATATGTTTCATTGCATGTCTTTGTGAAATCAAATATTATTATCAAAGAAACAAATTCTATCATTGCATTCATATCAAAGGTTGATCTTGATTAAAGAAAGATTCCTGGACTTTACAAAAGGGTGAACTAGTGATACGATCCAAGTTTTTAATTCCACAATTTGATTTTAGAAAGTTTTTAATATCAAGTTTGAACCAATTCACCCTCCCTCTTGGTTTATTTGCAGTATATTCATTGTATTTTCAGCAAGCAAAATATCATCCACGTATAACACAAGAAAACAAGTCTTACTCCCACTGACCTTCTGGTATATACATTGATCCATGATGTTCTCTTCAAAACTGAATGAAGTGATGATCTCAAGAAATTTTAGATACCATTGGCGGGATGTCTGTTTCAATCCATAGATGGATTTATTAAGCTTGCTGATAAGTTCCATATCATAGTGAAATTAGGATTACATTAAAGGTACTTATCTTGTATTTTTACGAAGAATATCTAAAAACTTGCCCTAAATTAGTTAGTTTGTATTTAGTGCTTAGGATAAATGTTGTGTTCATCTTCTTGAAGATTTATCCAATCCTTTCTTGCTTTTTGATAGGCTAAAGGATTTACGAAACTTCCGAACACATAAAGCAAGCAAAAAGGGATCATAAAGTAAACATGGGAGGTACAACAAGCAAAACAGGCCCAAAATCCATCAAGGCCCAAAAGCTTCTCTGGATGGTACGTTTAACTCGCCCAAGCGAGTGAAACATGCACAAAACACTCGCTTGGGCGAGTGGCTTCTGCAAGTGGGCCTCCAAGTGGGTTTTAAGCTCGCCCAAGCGAGCAAACAAAGGCAAAAACACTCGCTTGGGCGAGTGAACTCGAGCAGCCAGCCCCCTATAAATAGCCATGGACCCCACCAAGGAAAACTCACTTCTTGCAAACTCATTTCTCCTTCCTCCTTGCTCCCAAGCTTGTTCCTAAGCTTCATGCTCTTTAAAGCTTTGTTAGTAGGTAGTTTAGGATAGTGAGAGAGGTGAGGATTGGTGTGGAAACTCTGCCGGCAAGAAGCGGTGATGAGTCCTTTCATCTATTCTTCTAAGGAGGTTCTCTCTATGCTTGGCTAGCTTCTCTCAAAGGATTGGATGTAATCTTCTTACCCTTAAGTATCTCTTTTAATATTTATTTATGCATAAGTCTTTTCTATTTATTATTGGTAAATTTATTCCATACTTAATGCTTGATTCTACTTGATCAATAGTTCCATGAAATAAGATTCTAAGTTTAACAGGAAAGTACTCTTAAAACTTGAACTGAATAATTTACTCTTCACGTTATGTTGCTAGGAATAGAGCATAACGTTTAGATTGCAAATAGCACACGAATATGATCGTAATGCTGAGGTATTTATTTCATATGCGAGGGATCGATATTTGATAAATATTCTTAGGATTCTCAAATACGAGGGATCGATTTAGGGTGATTTTATGTGTGCATCAATAATAAAAGAAAATAACTTATGCATGGTAATATTAATTGAATACTAAAGGTATGAACGATGAAATCCATTCCTACGTTCTTGAATTAATCAAAATCGTTTTATTAGTTTCCATAATCCTCCATAATTTTCTATAATCATTCATAATCTTCCGCACTAAATTTATTATTTCCGTTTCTTCTAAATTTTCATAATTTCTGTTAATCCACAACTACATGAGACTCCGTTCACACTCATTGTATATAACTATTAAATTGTTAAGCTTTATTTGAATTAACTGAGTAAATCAAGTCCCTGTGGAGACAAACTTTTATAAATTTTGTAACTTACAATGATAATTGGTACACTTGCCAAAAGTCTAACAAGTTTCTGGCGTCGTTGTCGGAGATTTGATGTATTTACTCAGTTCCTTTAGATTTAATTTTTCAGTTTAGTAGGACTTTTTTTCGTTATTTACTTTAGTTTTGATTTTGTATATAAATTTTCTTTTATTTTAACTTCGATGCTTATGGGATATTGTAGTTTGTTCTTTTTCCTTTATGCGAGGTAAGTTTTCTACAGATAAACCTTTGTTTGATCCAGAAATCACCAAAACAGAAAGGAAAAATAGGAAGAAAAAGAAACTAAAAGCCAATAAGACATTGGAGGAACCTTCGTCTATTGATCCTCCTTCATCAGAAAAGCAACTTGTTCGTGATAATATGGTTGATCGAGGGGAAGATGAAAATAGACCACCAAGGAGGACTCTTGGTGACTATGCTTACCAACAAGGCCTAAAGCATTACAACAGCATAGTCATCCCTCCTTTCAACAACAAGGTTGTGGAGTTAAAGCCAGCATCACTCAGTCTAATCGGTTCATATCCCTTTGCAGGGATGGACCATGAGGATCCATACACTCACTTGTCCACATTCATGGAGTTATGCAGTACAATGGGAGCTTTTGACGAAGATGCGAAAGCCGTTTATCTTAGAGCTTTTCCATTTTCTTTGACAGGTAAAGCAAAGACGTGGCTCTAGTCCCAACCAAACAAAAGCCTGAGCTTGTGGGAAGAAGTGGAGGAAAATTTTATTACTAGATTCTTTCCTCCATCAAGATTCATAAGCGCAAAATCAGCCATTGCAAGTTTTTCCCAAGGAGCAGATGAACCTCTCTATGAGAATTGGGAGAGATTCAAATCCTTATTGCGGAGGTGCCCAAACAACAATTTTGATGATGCTGCACAACTACATATTTTCTACAGTGGCTTGAGACCTCAAACAAAGATGATTCTTGATGCCTCAGCTGGAGGAACTATGATGTCAAAAAGCCCGAAGGAAGCAATAGTAATCATTGACTCCATAGCAGTCAGTGATTACCAATCTCACCATGATAGATCTCCAAGTCAGAGGAAAGGCGTAATGGAGCTAGATACTCAAAATGCCATAGCTCAGAATAAATGGTTAACTCAACAATTGGAGGCCTTAACTAAACAAATAGGTCAACTTCCTCAACAAATTCAGCATGGAGGATCACAGAAAACACACACAGCTCATCAAATTCAACAAATTTTGAGATGTGATTTCTGTGGTGGAGAACATCAAAATGGTCATTGTCCAACACCCGGTGATTGCCAACTAGAGGAGGAGGCTCATTATCTGCAGAATCAGACCAGACCTTAGCAAAATTATCAAGGAAATTATCAAGGTTACCGAGGAGGTCCAAGTTCCAATCAACCTTATGGTTGGAGACAAAATAATAATGCATATAATGCTCCTTCTAATCCTCCTTTTTCAGGTCCACTAACAATTCATATGCAGGTCCTTCTAATAGAAATCCACAAAACCAAGCTCAGCCTGATAGATTATCAAAAATGGAAGAAACTCTAACTCAATTTATGCAGATGTCCATCACCAATCAAAAGAATACTGATGCTTCCATAAAAAATCTTGAAGTATAGGTTGGACAACTTGCAAAGCAACTGTCTGAGCATGGAGGTGGATCTTTCTCAGCAAATACCCAAGTCAACCCTAAAGAGCAATGTAAAGCCATTATAACAAGAAGGGGGACTGTGGTTGGTAGGCAGGAAGAAGAAGAAAAGAAAAATGAAGGAAATGTAGAAAAAAGTGATGATGAAAAAATTGAAAAAGAAAAAGAAAAAGAGAAAAATGAGGAAGAAATAAATAAAAAAAATTGAGAGAAAAGTGATGAGTGAAGATGAAAAGAAAAAGAATGATAAAGGCAAAGCTGTCTTAACCCCACCACCAGTCCAAAATATGTCATATCCACATGCTCCATCCAAGAAGGCAAAGGAAAGGCAGTATAAGCGTTTTTTAGATATTTTTAAACAACTGCAAATTAACATTCCTTTTCTGAAGCATTAGAGAAGATGCCAACATATGCCAAATTCATGAAGGATCTACTCACAAAGAAGAGAAGATACATAGATGATGAAACCATAGAGCTGGATGCAGGTTGTAGTGCAATCATCCAAAAGACAATTCCAGAAAAATCAAGAGATCCCGGTAGTTTCACAATACCTGTGACTATTGGAAATTTATCAGTGGGGAAATCTCTTCTTGACTTAGGCACAAGCATCAACCTCATTCCATTATCCATGGTCAAAAGAATAGGAGAAGTAGAAATCAGACCAACAAGGATGACTTTACAGCTAGCAGACAAAACCATCTGTTGGATTAAGGGGGAGCTACTTCAGGAATAAGAAGAAATTTAACTCAAGATTTGGTTTTGAGCTTTCAACATGCAAAGGATAACTTGAAGACAATTTAGGATTAAATTGTGTAAGAGAAAAACAATTCTGGTGATCCAAGTGCATTGCATTCATTCAATACATATTCAACTTAATCAGGCTAACAAAAATCACAAGGCATTGGCATTTATAACTAAGGATTTAAAATAATTCAAAGGTTTTAAGAAAAAGCATTTCTCACTGTATTAATAGATTACAGTAATGGCTTAATCGATTATTTTGTTCTTCATCAACTCTGGAAAATCTTCAAGAACAGTTTAATCGATTACCATGTCGAATTAATCGATTATTTGACCTACGCTTTCATATAAACTGCCTTGTTGAACTCTTTAATCGATTATGATGAAGTTGTAATCGATTACATGCTCATATCTGATTTTAACACTCCACTGCCATAATCGATTACCACATATAGTAATCGATTACATAGCCTTTGAAGAAAACCAAGTTTTACTAAATTAATCGATTACCAAAGTTCGTAATCGATTACACCTTGCTTTGGAAAAATTGTGCTACACTGTCTTAATCGATTACCAGGATTTGTAATCGATTATCCAAGCTTTATGAAAATACACTATGATTGGTTTAATCGATTACCAGGTTCTGTAATCGATTAATCAAGCTTTGTGAAAAATACGCTTTGACTGTAATAATCAATTACAGCTCGAGATAATCGATTATTTTGCTCGCTATTCAAACCCAGAAAACCTATGAACAGATTAATCGATTATAATGGCAATTTAATCGATTACCAAGGTAATTTAATCAATTATTAGGCGCGTTTAATCGATTACTGACGGTTAAAATTTTTTGTTATAAATAAAACCCTTGCTCTGCTATTTTTCTAACCTTGTGGAATAATACCCATTCGAATTTTCTGAGCTTAAACAGTCTTGTGAGCATTCTTAATTGTTTTCTGAGGGTTTGATTCAGTCTAGCTTCATGTTGCATTGATCATGTGAAATTGAGTCACTCTTGAAGCTTGAAACCATTTCAAGATTAAGGAAAGTTGTGTTTCTTGTGTTTTAAACATTCAACCTGTTCTGGTAACTTCATTTGCATTGCATACATTGGATCATCAGGTTGTTTCTCTCCTTAATCTGGTTGTAATTTTCATTTTGATTATTGTTTTGTAATTTGCTATTGTAATTGAGTTCTTACTTGTAATCTAGATATAGGGTTTCTCTAGGGGTTGTGCTGAGTAGTGTTCTCAGTGGGTTTGTCTCTAAGAATCTAATAGTGTTTTAGATTTCTGAACTTTATCTAGGGTTGATAAATGGAGGCTTTGTAATTGCTTATAAGAACATAAATTAAATAGTGGAACTTCAACCTAGTGTTGGTTGAAAGAAACTGGATGTAGCTTCATGGTTTTGAAGTGAACAGTACAAATTGCTTGAGTGTTGTTTTCTGAATCTACTCTCCTCATATAAATTGTTTCTTGATTCATTTGCTTATCTTGAAAAAGTCAGTTTTGATCCATTGAATTTTAAGGGGCTGAGCTATTTGATTGAATAAGGTTTCTTGGTTTTGAAAAGTGATAAAGATCCTTTAAAACTCTGATTTTGATTAAAGAATTTTTTTGATTTACCAAGGTCTAACCAATTCACCCCCCCTCTTGGTTAAGTGTGAAGTATTCATATCATTTTCACCATCAAGCATCCTCATGGCATTATTGAAGATGTATTGGTGAAAGTTGACAAATTCTTTTTTCCAATTGATTTTGTAGTGATGGACATGGATGAAGACAATGAAGTTCCACTGATTCTTGGCAGACCTTTCATGAAGACTGCCAAAGTCTTGATTTATGTGGATAAAAGAAAACTCATTGTAAGGGTGCAAGATGATGAAGTACAGTTCAATGTTCTTGAAGTAATGAAGCATCCCACAGATAAAAGAGAATGCTTTAGAATCAATGTCCTTGATGAGGTAATTTCTGACTCTAAAAGATTTATTCACAGAAAGGAAGGTTTGGAGAAGGCGTTGACAGAAACAGTCCAAGATAAAGATGGAGATCAAGAGAAAGCAGAATACCTTCATCAACTGAATGCCTGTAAAGAAATTCCTTATCACCAATCCCTTTTTGAAGAAATAAAGGAAGAAAAGCAAAAAGAAGAACCAAAGCTGGAATTAAAGGTATTACCTTCACATTTAAAATATGTCTTTCTTGCAGGTAATTCTGAAAAGCCAGTAATTATAAATGCCCATCTCTCTGAGGAGGAAGAAAAGAAATTAGTGAAAGTCTTGAAAGAGAACTACAAAGCCATTGGTTGGACACTCTTAGATCTAATAAGTATTAGTCCTTCTTATTGTATGCATAGAATTTTGATGGAACAGGACTATAAACCTGTAGCTCAGCCGCAAAGAAGACTTAATCCAACCATGAAAGAAGTTGTCAGAAAAGAGGTAGTCAAGCTACTAGAGGCTGGAATGATATATCCTATCTCAGATAGTCAATGGGTAAGTCCTGTACAGGTAGTACCTAAGAAAGGTGACATGATAGTGATTAAAAATGACAAAGATGAGCTTATTCCAACACGCACTATTACGGGTTGGAGGATGTGTATTGACTACAGAAAGCTCAACAAAGCTACAAGAAAGGATCATTTTCCACTACTATTCATGGATCAGATGCTGGAGAGACTAGCAGGTCAGCAATATTACTGTTTTCTTGATGGTTATTCAGGATACAATCAAATCAATGTTGATCCTGAAGACCAAGAGAAAACAACCTTTACTTGTCCCTTCAGTGTTTTTGCTTATAGGAAAATGCCTTTTGGTCTTTGTAATGCACCTGCCACTTTCCAAAGGTGCATGCTTGCTATTTTTTCTGACCTTGTTGAGAAAAGCATTGAAATCTTCATGGATGATTTTTCAGTATCTGGTACTTCTTTTGATTTATGCCTATCTAATCTTGATGTTGTTTTGAAGCGATGTATTGAAACTAATCTTGTACTTAACTGGGAGAAGTGTCACTTCATGGTGACTGAAGGCATTGTTTTAGGTCACAAGATTTCTATGCAGGGCATTGAAGTGGATAAACCTAAAGTTGATGTCATTGAGAAATTACCTCCACCAACCAATGACAAAGCCATTAGAAGTTTTCTGGGACATGCAGGATTCTACAGGCGATTCATTAAAGACTTTTCAAAAATTGCCAAGCCATTGAGCAATCTTTTAAATAAAGAAGTTCCATTTCATTTTGATGATTTATGCTTTAAAGCTTTTGATACTTTGAAACAAAAACTGGTTTCTGCACCCATAATCACTGCACCTGATTGGACACTTGATTTTGAAATAATGTGCGATGCAAGTGATTATGTTGTAGGAGCAGTTTTGGTACAAAGGAAAAACAAATTTTTCCATGTCATATATTATGCAAGCAAAGTTTTAAATGATGCTCAAATCAATTATGCAACAACTGAGAAAGAATTTCTTGCTATAGTGTGTGCTTTGGAAAAATTTAGATCATATTTGATAGGATCTAAAGTGGTGATTTATACTGATCATGCTGCAATAAAATACTTGTTAGTTAAATCTGATTCTAAACCTAGACTTATCCATTGGGTTTTGCTTTTACAGGAATTTGATTTAGAAATCAAGGATAAGAAAGGGTGTGAAAATCATGTAGCTGATCATCTGTCTCGGCTTACCAGTGATGAAGTAGCCACCCAAGATCCTGAAATTCAAAAAGAATTCCTTGATGAGAAGCTCTTCCACATTTCTGAAAGGCCATGGTTTGCAGAGATGGCCAACTTTAAAGCAGCTGGTGCAATTCCTGAAGATTACACTTGGCATCAGAAGAAGAAGTTCCTCAGAAATGTCAAATATTTTGTATGGGATGATCCTTATCTCTTCAAAATAGGAGCAGACAATCTCCTGAGAAGACGTGTAACTCAGGGGGAGGCAAGGAACATCCTATGGCACTGTCACAGTTCACCATACGGAGGCCCTACAATAGTGAAAGGACTGCTATAAAAGTTCTCCAATCCGGATTCTATTGGCCTACATTGTTTAAAGATGCCCATGAATATGTCCAAAGGTGTGATAATTGCCAAAGAACTGGGGGAATCGCTAGAAGAAATGAAATGCCACTACATATCATTCTAGAGGTTGAGGCATTTGATTGTTGGGGGATAGATTTCATTGGTCCATTCCCATCCTCATACTCAAATGAATACATCTTCTTGGCTATGGACTATGTCACCAAATGGGTAGAAGCAATAGCTGCACAAAAAGCTTATGCAAAGACAATTATTCGTTTTTTAAAAAGGAACATCTTTACAAGATTTGGGACACCACGAGTATTGATCAGTGATGGAGGATCTCACTGTTGCAATGCCCAACTTAAAAAGGTCCTCCAACATTACAGTGTCAGACATAAGGTAGCTACACCTTATCATCCCCAGACCAATGGGCAAGTTGAAGTTTCTAACAGGGAAATTAAAATGATATTAGAGAAAACAATTGCTCAATCAAGCAAGGACTGGTCTCAGAAGCTAGATGAAGCTCTGTGGGCATACAGAAAAGCATACAAATCACCTACAGGACTCACACCCTTCCAATTGGTTTATGGAAAATCTTATCATTTGCCTATTGAGTTAGAACATAAAGCTTTCTGGGCATTAAAATTTCTAAATTTTGATCCTAATGCAGCAGGTGAACACAGGAAGCTCCAACTTCATGAACTAGAAGAATTAAGGTCTCAAGCATATCAAAATTCTAAGCTTTATAAACAACGAGTTAAATCTTATCATGATAAAAAGCTTTTGAAAAAGAATTTTCAACCTGGGCAACAGGTTTTGTTATTTAATTCTAGATTGAGATTGTTTGTAAGTAAGCTGAAATCCAAATGGTCTGGACCATTCATCATCAACAAAGTCATGCCACATGGAGCTGTAGTCCTTGAAGATCCAGCCACAAAGAGGACATGGACTGTTAATGGTAGCAGAATAAAACCTTATTTGGGTGGTGATGTTGAAAGACTCACCACTGTGATCCACTTACAACAAGTTTGAGCTACAACAAAAGCGTCCAGCTATGATGATGTTAAAGAAGTGCTTCTAAGAGGCAACCTAGTAACTTCTGACCCATCTTTTTCTATGTTTTATCATTTTATTTAAATATTTTTGCCTATATAAATATAGATTAGTTAAAGTGGTAGATAATTACAAGCTAAAAAAAAATTTATGGAGGTTTAACTTGCCCAGGAGAGTAGAACATGCCTAAATTGCTCACCTGGGCGAGCAAGGGTCTGTAGGACGAAAATAAATGACCAAAACATCAAAATTTCACCCAAAATTGCATTTCAACTTGTGCTTTGCTGTTACCTTCTTCCCTTGTTCCCTCAACTCGCCCAAGCCACTTGAAATTCTCCCACATCTTCCCTTCATCACAGGTAAGTGCTTCTGGTCTCATCCCCATTTTAATAATGTTATAAATATTTTAGGATAGCTTTATTAATATAGTTGTGTTCTTGTTTCAATTATGTACTCTTGTGTTGTTGTTTTAATTTCAAAAACCCTAGGGTAATAAGCTACAAATACTGCAATGTTTTGTGATGAATGTTTCACCCTCATGGTTCTATTGCTTATTCTTCTTAATTTCTAAAAAAAATTTTGGTGCAAGCTTATGCATAATGATTTCATTTCCATAGATAACACTCCATGCACACCAACTGTTTGGTGAAATGCCACAATGAATCAGCCATGATTTTTCATCTGAAATTGTGCACGAAATTTGCTCTTTGATGCTTGTTAGACAGTTTGAATTGAATGTTACATTTCACATAGCTCATGCTAGCTTTCAAGAATGATTTCTTCCTTTATGCACAAACTTGCAATTCACTAAAAATGGCATATTACAAGTGTTTGTAGCATTTAGGATTCATGAATATCCATGAGATGAAGTGCACAAATAGACTAATAAGTATCAATTATAAGCAAAGGCTGAACATGGTGAGCATACATGCTTGTCAAAAGGTTAAACATGCACACATTCATTTTTCATGGGCTGCCATCTATTTTCTATTTTAAGCATACATGCTGATTTTATCATATTCATTGTTGTGCTATTTTGAGATCTTTTTCAGATGGCTCCCAAGAAGCTATCCACCAAAAGAGCAAGGCATGCAAGAGAAGGGTCTAGTACCATTCTGGCAGATTTTGTATTTGATGCACAAAAGTTCCGTACTGAGGAGCACCAAAAGCGGTATGATGTCATCCAGAATTGGTCATTCCTCAAAGAACAGCGGGTTTAGTTGATGGATGGTGAATATCCAGAATTCACTACGGAGATTGATAGAAGACGATGGAGGCCCCTTGCAACACCCATGCATAAATTTGATTTGGCAATAGTATTGGAATTTTATGCCAATGCTTGGCCCACTGAAAAAGGTGTTCTTGATCAACGGTCCCTAGTGCAAGGCCAGTGGATTCCTTATGATCCAGATGCAATTAATCAATTTTTAGGGAATCCACTCATTTTGGAAGAGGGCCAAAACTGTGAATATACTAGAAGGAGGAACATCACTTCCGGGTTTGATGAGCAAGATGTCACCCAACTTCTTTGTGCTCCAGGTTGTGACTTTGCTCGCAATATTGGAGGGAGTCGGGTGAGATTAATGAGAACCAACATGACAACACTCACTCAAATCTGGATGACTTTCCTCCTCAGCAACGTGCTTCCAAGTGATCATACTTCTGACTTGCCTATGCCCAAATGCCAGCTTGTTTTCAGTTGCATAGAACAACTCAGTATCCATGTAGCACAGTTGATTTCAAACGCCATTCATCAGTTCGTCATCACAGAGCCTCCCCGCCATCCACTGAACCCAGAAAAAGCCAATCGAGCACTTGGATTTCTTGCTTTAATAACTGCTTTATGCCAATTTTATGGAGTGTAGGTACTACCTTCCAAGACGATCCAACCTCCCATCAACTGGGCATTCATTGAGAAATATTGCCAAGCCCGACAGGTGGAGGAGCAGCAGCCACAAGCACCACCATCTTTGGAGTCCATTTCTGCACACCTCCAGAGAATGGAGCTCCATATGCAGCATGTGGCTGCTCAGCAAGCTGCCAACTTCAGAGCACAGATGCAGATGAATGAGAATTTCTATAACTACACCCTGCATCAGCACAGCCAGGATCCCAACCCTTTTTCATGGCCCATTCCAGATCAATTCCGAGCTCACACTGCATGGCCTAGGGACAGGCCAATCTTTCAGGAAGAGGCAGGAGGCCAGAGAGTTGATCAGGATCCTATGGCTGGCCAGGGAGCTGCTGAGGGAGAGGAAGCAGATGATGATGAAGAGCAGAATTTGGTAGCTTATCTCATGGACTTGCATAATCAGTGACACTGTGACATTGTTTTTATTTCTTTATAGCTTTCTTGAATACTTTACATTATTTATTTCTGTCTTTATCGCTTTCTAAATACTTTATTATATTACTATTATTGTTACTAACTATTTCATCTTTAGTTAGTTATATGCATTGATAAATCTTTTTGGTATTGTATATTGTTAACATAAATCTTTTTGGAAATTACACCAAAATTTTTTGCTTTTTACTTGAAATAGTTGTATAAAAAAATCTTTTTGGGTCTTAAAAGAAAAATTTTCTTGAAAGATTACATGTTTTGAAAAATATCAACAAATATTATTTTGAAACTTATTTTTAATATTGGATCAGAACAACAAAAAGATTTTTGAGAATTTTCAGAATGAAAAACAAATAAAATGATTTTCCAAAATACCAAATGAAGGCAAGACTTTTTCACATAAAATTAATAAAGAATATCTTTCGAAACATTGATCTGATTTGAACATGAAAACAAACCTTAAAGCCCAGTGAGTGTGTGCAACCACATAGATTATATTGAGAATCCTCATTGATATGAATTATAGTAATTTTGCATTAATTTCTAATTGTCAAAACATATGATGCAAGGATATGATTTAGGCCTTCTTTCTTTTTGAACATCTTTTGAAGCCACTAGCCAAAAAGCTATCCCAACATGAAAATAATGAATTATCATTTGCAACCCTTTTTGAGCCAAACAGTTGATATTTTGTTGAAACCTTAACCTAGGATAGGAATTTCATACCTTACCTTAGGTTAGGAGAGCAAAAGGAAATAATTTGTGATGGAAATTTTTTGGGTAGCTCATATGATGAAAAAGAATTTAAAATGTGGCTATATGCTATAGAAAAATAGAAATAAAAGAAAAGAAAAATAAAAAGGAAACAAATTCCTTGTGTTAAACAAAGTATTTGGGTGAAATAGAAAAAATTGATAAACATGGATATCTTGGAAGAAAAAGGAAGAAATAGAAGTTGATAATTTATTTGTTTTATCCTTATTTGCTCTCCTATTCCAAAAGGTCTTTTTGGATATCCAAGAAAAACCAAGATTTCTTTTCTAGCCAAAAGCCTAGCCATAAAAGCCCTAATGATCCTTGTTGATTATGCACTTTGATTTGATGGGAAATGAATTGCAAAATAAATCTATAAAATATTAGTGCAGGAATTGAGATGAAACACTTACCTGTGAGAGAATTAAACACTTTGAGAGGTTTCCCTATGCTTGAATCAGTCATATGTTCCCTCTGATATTTTTTAGAAAGGAAATGTGAATTAATCTTAATCTCATTTTGGTTATTTGAATTTCATCTTTTGTTTCAATTCTTAAATTTAACTATTTAAAAATATGTTCTGATCATTTTTGGGAAGTTGATTCTTTTCAAAGCATGTTTTCATTTAAGTATTTTTACTATTGCTTAAGGACAAGCAAGATTCTAGGTTGGGGGGAGTTGATAAGTGCCATATCATAGTGAAATTAGGATTACATTAAAGGCACTTATATTTTATTTTTACTAATAATATCTATAAAAACTTGCCCTAAATTAGTTAGTTTGTATTTAGTGCTTAGGATAAATGTTGTGTTCATATTCTTAAAGATTTATTCAATCCTTTCTTGCTTTTTGATAGGTTAAAGGATTTACGAAACTTTCGAACACATAAAGCAAGCAAAAATGGATCATAAAGTAAACATGGGAGGTACAACAAGCAAAACAGGCCCAAAATCCATCAAGGCCCAAAAGTTTCTTCTGGATGGTACGTTTAACTCACCCAAGCGAGTGAAACATGAACAAAACACTCGCTTGGGCGAGTGGCTTCTGCAAGTGGGCCTCCAAGTGGGTTTTAAGCTCGCCCAAGCGAGCAAACAAAGGCAAAAACACTTGCTTGGGTGAGTGAACTCGAGCAGCCAGCCCCCTATAAATAGCCATGCACCCCCCAAGGAAAACTCACTTCTTGCAAACTCATTTCTCCTTCCTCCTTACTCCCAAGCTTGTTCCTAAGCTTCATGCTCTTTAAAGCTTTGTTAGTAGGTAGTTTAGGATAGTGAGAGAGGTGAGGATTAGTGTGGAAACTCTGCCGGAAAGAAGCGGTGATGAGTCCTTTCATCTATTCTTCTAAGGAGGTTCTCTCCCTGCTTAGCTAGCTTCTCTCAAAGGATTGGATGTAATCTTCTTATCTTTAAGTATCTCTTTTAATATTTATTTATGCATAAGTCTTTTCTATTTATTATTGGTAAATTTATTCCATACTTAATGCTTGATTCTACTTGATCAATAGTTTCATGAAATAAGATTCTAAGTTTAACTGGAAAGTACTCTTAAAACTTGAACTGAATAATTTATTCTTCACGTTACGTTGCTAGGAATAGAGCATAACTTTTAGATTGCAAATAGCACGCGAATATGATCGTAATGATGGGGTATTTATTTCATATGCGAGGGATCGATATTTGATAAATATTCTTAGGATTCTCAAATACGAGGGATCGATTTGGGGTGATTTTATGTGTGCATCAATAATAAATAAAAATAACTTATGCATGGTAATATTAATTGAATACTAAAGGTATGAACAATGAAATCCAACCCTACGTTCTTGAATTAATCAAACTCGTTTTATTAGTTTCCGTAATCCTCCATAATTTTCCGTAATCATTCGTAATCTTCCGCACTAAATTTATTATTTCCATTTCTTCTAAATTTTCATAATTTCTGTTAATCCACAACTACATGAGACTCTGTTCACACTCATTGTACATAACTATTAAACTGTTAAGCTTTATTTGAATTAACTGAGTAAATCAAGTCCTTGTGGAGACGAACTTTTATAAATTTTGTAACTTACAACGATAATTGGTACGCTTGCCAAAAGTCTAACACTTGCAAACTAAGTGCTCTTTATTAGAGGAGAATCCTTCAGATTGTTTCATGTAAACCTTTTCCTCTAAATGACCATTAAGGAATGTTGTTTTCACATCCATTTGATGTAACTCAAAGTCAAAATGAGCTACTAATGCCACAATTACTTGGAAAGAATCTTTCTTAGATATAGGAGAAAATGTCTCTGTGTAGTCAATTCCTTCTCTTTGAGTGAACCCTTTGGCAACCAGTCTTGCCTTATGTCTCTCAATGTTGCCTTGTGAGTCTTTCTTTGTTTTAAAAAACCCATATACATCCAATGACTTTTACACCATTAGGCAACTCAATGAGATCCTAGACTTGATTAGATGAGATAGAATCCATCTCATCTTTCATTGCATTGTACCATAAGTTTGATTCCTTAGAACTCATGGCCTGTGAAAATGATTTAGGATCATTTGCGGCTCCAATGTTGTAGTCCGATTCTTGCAAATACACCACATAATCACTAGGAATTGCTGACGTTTTGACTCTAGTAGACCTTCTTAATGTTTTTTCATTATCTTCTTGAGGAACTTGTTGTTCCTCATCAGTAACGTGATCTATATAGTCATTTTCAGCAGTTTGCAGATTTTCAATTACTGGTTGTCTAACACCCATTTGAGCTTGAGGGGTGTGAATGACAATCAATCTGTCACTTTAGCCAGAGGGTTAGGCTTCATAGTCATTCTCAGAAGTAATGTCCTAAAATTGACAACTCCCACTGATCAAGTCATTCTCAAGAAACTTTGCATTTCTCGATTCCACAATCCTAGTGCTATGTGGTAGACAGTAGAATCTATACCCTTTGGACCTTTTGGCATATCAAATGAAATACCCACTAATAGTCCTTGGGTCTAGTTTCTTCTCTTGTGTATTATAATTTCTCACTTCTGATGGGCATCCCCAAACACATAGATGTCGCAAACTTGGTTTCCAACCTTTGAATAACTCAAAAGGCGTCTTGGAGACAGCCTTGGTTTGAACTCGATTTAATATATACACAGTCGTCTTTAATGTTTCAATCCACAATGACTTAGGATGCTTGGAACTACTAAGCATACTTCGCACCATGTCTATTAATGTTTGGTTTCTTTTTTCTTCTACACCATTCTGATCCGGAGACCAAGCATAGTGTATTAGGCAACAATCTCATGTTCTTGAAGAAACTTCACAAATAGACCAGGTGCTTGTCCATTCTTCGTGTATCTACCATAGTATTCACCACCTCTATCAGATTTCACGGTCTTAATTTTCTTTCCACATTGTTTCTCCACTTCAGCCATAAAAGCTTTAAAGGCATCTAAAGCTTCATCTTTAGAACGACGTAAGTAGACATACATATATCGTGAAAATCATCTACGAAGGTGAGAAAGCATTTCAGACTACTTGCGCCCATGTCTAGACAACAAATATCTGTAGACTTGAGCTCCTCTTTGCACCCTTCTTAGACTTGTTAGTTTGCTTACCCTTAATGCAATCTATACAAGTATCAAAATAAGCAAAATCCAAAGCACTAAGTACCCCTTCATTTACCAATCTCTTAATTTTCTCGATAGATATGTGTCGTAATCTTTAGTGCCACAACATAGAGGATTCCTCATTCACAACATATCGTTTTAACCCAGCAAAAACATGCATAGAATTATAAGTATCATTATTTTGCAATTCAATAAAGTAAAGTCCATCAAGTAATGCACCGAAACCAATAATTCTAGATTTATTAATTAAAGTAAAACTAGAATTTGAAAAATTAAAGGAAAAACCCAATGGTGCAAGTCTTGATACAGAAATCAAATTCTTAGAAAAACTTGGAACATAAAAGATATTTTCTAAGTGAAAAATAAAACCGTTGCTTAAAACTAAATTGCACATCCCAATGGATTCCACATGTGAGCTCATCTTGTCTCTTGAATAGATGTATTGCCCACTTTCCACTGGCCTCCTTAGGTTTTCCATACCCTGCAAGGTATTAGAAACATGAATTGTAGAACCAGAATCAATCCACCATGTGTTATGATTAACATTAACCATATTAGATTTATAACAAACAAAAGTAAATAGAGTATCACTACAACAAAATTGATTTATACCCACAATCAAAATTCGTCACAATAAGTCAATAATCTGTAGGTAAAAGTATAATTGACATTTACCTACGGACACTTTTTCGGTCAACTTTGAGGAGTCATATTATTACAGTTATTAGTCTGTATGTACAAGTTTTACTTACGGACATATCTTTACCTATGATTACAATTGTCTGTAAGTAAAAGTCATTAATTTATACCTACAACCTCTAACTGTAGGTAAAAGCCATTAACGTATACCTACAACCTCTAAATGTAGGTAAAAGTCATTAACATATACCTACAACATCCAACTATAGGTAAAAGTCATATAATAATCAAAATTAAACTAAATATATTTTATTTTCTTATTATTAACTTTTATGAAAAATTAATATAATTGAAAGAAGGATTATTGAATATTGAATAATATACGAAACTTTACAATCTTGATATTTTGAACCAAGCCAAGTAAATTCACAATCTAAGAATGCACAAGATAATATTTTAATATCAATCATTAAAAGTGATAACAAGCTATCACAATTGACAGAAAACTTGACCATTGACCTTTGAGGTATGGTTTTGATTTAATACAAGCTCAAGGTTATCCTTTCAAGTTCCAATCTCTCTAAGTAGTTAACAAGCACAAGTGAGAGCAACACCTCAAGCTTGCTTAAATTCCAGTCATCACAGTCTTCCTAATGTTTCTAAAAAGAAAACATGGAAGAATATAATAATAAGATATAGTGGCACAAACAAATTCAAAAAAATGCTCCTTATTAGCTTAGTAGTTACAAAGAGGAGACTGAAAATTAAAGAGAGCGTAATAGTGCTCAAATAAACAAGGTATGTCCATACCTTGTTGTGTGACAATCACCAACCATGTTTCTCCTCTTGAGGAATGATTTTTTGGATCTTGTGTTGACTATACTAAAAGTCCTTTTTTCTAAAAATATTAAGTAATTAAGTAAATCAAAATTGTTGAAGAAAAAGTCAACCGTTGATATTATGTACATATAAATAACAATAACAAATAATTAATCAATATATTAAAATATCAATCATTAATTTGTTTTAATGATTAAAATTATTTACTTTATCTTGACCTCACTGTTAGGTTTTATAGTATATATGATATACATATTTATTTTTCAAAAGCTATGTAAAGCTATCTTTTTTAGATTTTTTCTCAAGAATAAAATAACCATACATAACCAACAGTGTTGGCTTTCCACTTTATGAATTCCATAGATTCAAAATTTAACAATTTATACATAGAAAATGATATAATTTTGGGATTCTCTTTTTAATTAGGAGACTAGGGAGATGTGCTGTTATCTATTTTATTTTAAAATTATTTTTTAAAGTTTAAACAAGGTTATTTTTAATTAAATGCATTCATTATGTGAGAGACATACTTACATCCAATGAATCAAATAGTAAATTGTAGAAATGGGAGGAACAACAACCTATATTTGAGGTAACTCATACAATCCAGACCATATACATGCTGCACCATCACTGCTGCAATTTCCCCTTTCTTTATTTTTAAAGAATGAAGACAATAAATACGTACAAAACATGAGTTTGAAGGAAGAAAGTAAATCTTAAAAGGATAATTAATTAATAAAATATTTAATGCAAGAAAAATATCGTTATTCTTTTATATTAGTCATAAATACTATGTTATAAAAAGTAAAAATTTGAAAGTGTAATATTAACATAAAATTGTCTATAATAATAAAGAAGCTAAAATATTTTAATCAGATAAAAAAAACACTATAATAATAATAATAAATAATAAAAAAATACTAAATTAATATTACTTACAGTTAAAGAGTTGTTCTATATTTATTAAACAACCTAAAATTATTAATAATTGAAAACTAAACAACTCTTAAAATAATTCAAAAGTATTATGTAAAAAATCCTTTAAATATTTATTTTTTTACTGGAGTATTTTAAATAATTATAAAGACTAATTTTAATACACCAATTTTCATTTAAATTTTAGGTTCTGGATCATGCATTAAATTTGTAAGATTGGCCCAAACACAAGCCCAAAGAATGGGAAATTTGCTTCTTTCAAAAATGATACTAAGTATGTACCTAAATTAATATATTTGTATCCCAAAGCAGCAAGGTCCGATGACACCAATGCATAAGCTGAAATAGTGAAGAAATATAGTAACATTATAAGTCCAGACTAACTAAAATTGTGAATACAACAACTTTACTTGGATCAATTTCGAGTGCACATAATAATAGTGAACATAACTATTTCTCGAATTAAACTACCTCATGCAAAGTGTTGCAAAGGAAACATGGAAGCAAGATGTAAACTACCAGTTTTTACAACCCAAAATCATTGAAAATGAGAAAACTTCGAATGGTAAATTTCAACCCAAAACAATTGAACAACTAATATTTACAATCAAATAAACACAAACCATCATAACGTGAGGGGTACAAATATGCACATGCACGTATATAGTTTGTCAAGTGTAGAATGTAGATATTTTAATAGACAAATTAAACACTTACGCCCAGCTAGCACATGGGAAGAGTGAAAGTAGCATCATGGAAGTATTCACTTGGCTGTTGTTCAAATTCGTCAGTTTGTTCTGTTAGATGTTACCAAACTGAGATACTTTGGATAAATTTATCTGGAAATCAACGTCGGCTTAAACACACGTGGTGAGTGGCACCGGAATCAAGAATTCAAGTTAGGAATCACTTCAACAATGTTTTACAATAAAGAACACACTCTATATCTCTCTCTAATAATATATACCAGAGACAAAGGATGTGTAAGAGGTTAGATGAAGATATATAAAAAAAATTGGTAATAGCACCATCATTCCAATGCAAAGTTGTACGCTTGAACATGTTTAATTAGTGGCCATTGCATGATGGCAAAATAAAATAAATGTTTAAACATATAAGACTTTATGCAAATTTCCTGAACTAGCTCACTTCACAATTTGTTTTTTCTTCAAATGAGTGGCTGTTTAATTGATATCGCCGCTCCAAAGGTTTTTCGCTTTTTCATGTTGTAGGAGGTGGAGAATCTTCTGATTTTCTATGTTTTGATTGTATTCCAGTTTGGGTCAAAACTCAAAATGGATCATCAATGAGCGGCAAGTGAAGTGAAAGAAATTAAAAGGAAAAAAGAATACTCTAACAAGTCTCTCCTGGATTCATCAAATTAAAGATACCAATTTGGGTGTGTGCACCATAACACAAGCGCAACTATGGGGTTTGTGTGGGCTTTGGCAAGAGTCTTCGCTTCAACATAATAATGGTTAAGCCACTTGCTTCCCGCAGCTCTAGACTGCTTTCTGCACCTTTATCCGGAATAAATTTTTACACTACATTCCAGATTATATTTCGTAAAGGCTAATCTTTTTCATTCTCTGAACCCTCACTCATGGGTGAAGCAAGAAAAAGAATATCAAAATTTGTATGAACTGTAAGGATTTTTTTATGCATATTAATGTATTAATGTGACCGTATATACGAACACAAGAGATAATCTTTTTCATTCTCTGAACCCTCACTCATGGGTGAAGCGAGATTTAATGCTGAGTATTTGCATTTAACACCCCCAATAGATAAGGACTCATCCGTTGAGAAGACTAACAAATAAAAATTTCAAAACCAATATAATTAGAAAAATACATTTGGCATTATTTAGAATTTATATCTTCTAAAATCTCCCTGCACATATAAAGGGTCAAATTAGTTGGAATTTGCTACCAAAACTCAACCCTCCCTCCTTTTCCTCCACCGACACCCTCTCTCACGACTATGATTATGTTATAAAGGAAAAAGGACTATGTATTTTTAGTCTCTATACTCTTCTTTTTTTAAATACGGTAAATATTCTTATACTTTCGTATAAATAGATTTAATCCTTAAACTATAAAAAATGTGATTTTAGTTCTTCATCACTAAAAAGTTATCATGTCTTTTAAAGTTAAGAGAGACTAAATTCATCAAAATAAAAGTACATTGCCTTTCACCTAAAATATACTGACTAAAAATATGTATTTTTGGTATTATAAAACATATATAACTAGTGCATAAAACAACATACACGTAAAAACCAAATATATCATACATAGATGTTAACATTTTCATATGTATATTACTTGATGTTCACACCAAATTGAGTGCCATTTTTAAAACACTGCCAAATATCTACAATAAAGATAGAATGAAGAACAAAGAAGATAAAACACTCGCAAATAAAAAGAAAATGAATCTATCTAGCGTAGAATCATCCTTAATCTTTCAAAAGGGGAAAAATACTAGTCATTCATACAAGACAATTTCTCAAATAGATGGTAGATGATTACAGTTACCTCCAATTTCAGGCACAGAGAAAGACACAGATGATAGCTTCCCAGTGACCAACCTTGCTTCAACATTAGAAACATTGGATGGCTTAATATTGCAGAACGCTAAGAGAGGCTAATGGAACGACTGGAAGCCATAAAATTGCATGGGAACCGGCAGCGGCAGTGGCGGGTCTTTCCCGTTGCCGCTCGGATTGTTCGAGCTGTTATCCATTTCACAAGGAGCATCACTCACACTCGCGGAACCCTAAGAGAAGAAGAAGAAGAAGAGTGTGTGTGTTGAGAGAGAAGAATGAATGAAGAAGTGAATAGATTAGAGAGATAGAATGAGGGAATGAGCGTAGAAAGAAAGAAAGAAAGAAATTAGTAGAAAAGAATAGAAATGGAACATGAATGAATATTGAGTGAGAGTGGTGTTTCCTATCACAACAGAACACGAGTTTTTGGAAACCCTACATCAACCATTTTCAAATTCAAATTAAAATCAAAATATATTTACATTAATAATTTTTTTTAAATAACAATTTTATATATTTTATCTACAATTAATTATATTCATAAGTAAAAGTGTCGTAGGTATAAGTCCTTATAAATTTTGCCTACGCTAAATATTGGTAGGTATAAGTTCTTATAAATTTTGCCTACACTAAACATTGGCAGGTATAAGTTCTTTTGTTTTTACCTACATCAAGTATGAATAAGTATAAGTCCTTTTGCATTTACCTACATTAAACACATGTAGGTAAAAATTTATTTTAGTTCTACCTATACTAAATTATGGCGGTAGGTAAAAGTGTCTGTAGCTACATGGCAATTTTCTTGTTGTGTACATTGCTTGTCAAGCCAGTTCTTAAACTTTGAGTAGTATTTCTTCATATGCCCCTTGTTCTTACAGAAGAAATATTTTGACTCTTTCTTAATGACTGGCTGAGCAAGAATCTTTTCATTGTTCTTGGCTTGATCCTCTTTCTTCTTTCCCTGAGTAGTCATGTATACCTTTTCACCCTCTTCCATATTCAACATTTCTTCTTCTTGAACACACATAGTCAATAGCTCATTAATTGACCACTTATCCTTATGTGTGTTATAGGAGATTTTGAAAGGGACATACTGCATAGGTAAAGTACATAAAATTTAGTGTACTAGGAAATAATTTGACATGGTAACTTCCAAACCTTTCAGCTGAGCCACTATATCCCTCATGCGCATGATGTGATCATGCACTCCTTTTATCCCATAGAGCTTTAAGGATGAAAATTGCATTATAAGGGTGTTGGCAAGGGCCTTATCAAATGTAACAAATTGATCATCAATGGCCTTCAAAAGATCTTTGACCTTTTCATGCTAACAGAACTACGAATACTAGCAGATATATTAGTCTTTATGAACATCACATAGAGACGATTAGATCTCTCCCATTTTTCATAAAGATCAACAACATCTGGAGTGCTAGTTTCATTAATATCCGGTGGTTCAGTTTTCCTAATAGCATAGTCAATATCCATCCAGCCTAAATGAAGGAGAATTTTCTTCTTCCAAACCTTATAATATTCCCCTTTCAATTCAGACATTTCACACTTAATATCAGAAATGTTTCCAGATTGGTTAACTGAAATTTCAAACATACATTCTCATTATTCATAATTTGAGACTAAATAAATATAATGTTTTTACTAATGTAAAACATGTATTAGTTTATGAACCTAGTGACATAAAACTTGCATGTGGGCTAAGGTGTGGGTTTAAGACCCAGATAGCGCATAATGTCTCATTTGTTTTTACTGTTCATAATCTTCAACCTTGAGCCAGGTCACTTTGACCCAGTTGCAACTCGCGAACCCGAATAAAAAACTCGATAGTTTACCAAGCAGAAAAGAAAAATAATTTTCAGAGATACCTATCTCATTGTTAATGACTTTCAAGTAACCTTCATAGTTTTAGCTTTCCAGACCCTTACTTGTTCAAACCCGATGGTGTGTTTTCTGAATAGAGGAGTTGGTTTGATGATATAAAATAGAGAGAACCTAGTTCTATTTATAGAGCTTTGTCTATCATAGAACTCAACCTCTATGAGATAAAATTATGGGTTAATGGGTTGAACATAGACAACAAAATGAACCACATACTCAAACTATTATCCCAAAAAAATAGGAACTAAATTAAAAAAAAAATCTGTTGAAACAGAAATCCAACATTGGTCCCTTAGTATTTTTGGTTTTCTCCTCACTTGCAATCCCTTCGATGCCACCCAGGTTCCTCTTTCTCTTTCTCTTCTCTTTAATTTTGTTAGTAATTGATGTGAGTATCTGGTCTCTTTAAAGCTCTCTTTCCCCTTTATTGTTTGGTTTCATCTCATATTTATATTTATAGAGGCTTGGAAACATTTTTTAATGCAATTGTAATTATTTTAAATTGTCTTCTTCTGGCAGTTGCGGCAACTGCCATGACTACCACTTGTGGCTAGGAGTTCTTGCAGCACAAGCAGGTAGCTAAACCAAGGGAGGCAGTTTAGTGAAGTAGGCGGCTAAACCAGGGTGTAGGGTGGCCGAACAAGGGATCAAACTGTGTAGAACCGTCTCAATCCATTTTGCTTTTCATTTTCATGTTTTTTTGTTTAATTTTATGAAAATTTGAAGATATTATCAATGTATATTTTTATCATTGTTACTATTTCTTGATCAATGTAATATGAATGAGACTATTATTTAAAACTGATTGGATTGATTGGATTGAACAAAGCTTAGAATTAGATTGTGCCAAAAGGGCTCAAGGGTCAAAATGCTTCTTTCTTTATCTTATTATTATTATTATTATTATTATTATTATTATTATTATTATTATTATTATACAAAGTTTGTTTTGTCTACAAGTAAAATCAAATCAAGTTCTAAAAGTGAATGATTAAGATGATCTTGCATAATTTGATTTTGGTTAAATTGGAAAAGGAATGAACAAAGCAAATGACACTAAACACAAGACATTTTGGTTTTAATTAAAAACAATAGAACACAAGTGAGATTTGGAATCGGAATCAAATTGATTCAATATAGAGAAACAAGGCAAGATAGATAAGATCAATGTGGGTAATCCGGAGTAAATTGAAAGAAAGATTCATAAAAGAGTGAAATAATTGATTTATTTAAAATTAGCAATATTATTTTTTTAAGAAATAAAAAGTTGGACAAAACTGGGTGTTAATAATTAAGAGTTACTTTTTGAAGGAAAATGGACATTTTGAATTTATAATATTACCTAATATTAATTTAAGCTCAAATTAGTATGGTCCTGATGATAATTGCCGGGGGTATGTGAAGGTGGAAAGCGTTGAATTGGTAAATCATACTGTTGATATGTAAAATGGTTGAGTACTATTTTCTACTATATATATATATATATCTTTTTTTTTTTCCAGGTGAGAATTTTTCAAAAGGTATTCATATCAAAGCTATCTTAGTTTTTGAGAATTTTATTACAAAAATTTTAAATTATAATTATAAACTTAGGTGAATATTTTTAATTCTTCAAAAAGATAAACATTTTTAAATTATAGTTTTATAAAACTTAACAAAAATTTACATTATTAAAGAGATTTAGATCAATTAATTGAATATGGTGCATAAATTATTATAAATGTTTTCGACATTCTCTTCTGCATAAAAAAAACACTACATATTAACTTAACCTTAATAAAAGTACAAAGTTCTCCCAATTTCTTGCATGAATTCATAACACTTTTTTTATTACTATAACTTACTATATATTTTTTCCGTTTCCAGAGTTCTAGTAGTAATTAATACTCCGGCGGTTTTTTTTTTAAATAAAAATCATCAAACAAGTATTTTTTAATGTTGTTTATGGTAATAGAAATTGTGATGATTGAATTTTATCAACATTTAAAAGAAACTACTACAAAAAATTCGTTAATTTCCGACGGACAATATCCGTCGCTAAACCCGAAAATCCGTCGGAAAAACAGAATTTCCGACGGAATTCCGACGGACAAAAATCCGTCGGTAAAACGCTTGTATGAAATGATTTTTGTTAGTAATTTTTGTCCGTCGGTAATTTCCGACGGATATATCCGTCGATAAGGGCACTACAAAAAATTGATATTTTTGTGACGGCTAAATTTGTAGCGGCTTTAACCCCCACAAATTTTATTTTCACTTTTTTTTATTTTCAAGTTTTTCATTTCTAGCAGTTTAAAAACCCCCACAAAGTAATTTTTTTTTTTTGCCAAAATCAAAATTTAGTTGAGGGCTTTCCAACCAATAATTCCGACAAAATTATTAAAACATGAAATCCAACAAACTGAAAAAGGAGGAAAATGGCATAAACACTAAAAAGAAATTGCTGAAGAGAGCTAAGGTGAGTAATTTGAGGTTCAAACCTTCTCAAGTTTATCATAAGCTTTTAATGCATCTCTTCTTATATTCCTCAAAGCCACCTATAAAAAAAATGAAAATACATACAAACATGCAATTTAGCTGAAATATTTATCACTTATTCTAGAAGCTTACAAGATATAAAGCTATATGATTTACATAGCTTAAGAGCTACTTTGTTTAAGATTAAACAAAAAAAAAGTGAATCTATTGTAAAAGCTTTTCTTTTCATAAGCTAATATTTTGGCTTCTAAAGATAGCACTTAACAATTTTTTAGTTTCTTTTCTAAAACTGATGAACATATATTATTACTATTTACTTAAAAAAAACACTTTTCCTTTGGAAAAAAACACAAACAAACCCTAATACAGTGAAAGGGTAAGAAAAAACACTTTTCCTTTGGGAAAGCCCTTGTTGTTCTTAATTAACTTGGTATGGAATTCTTATGGAAGGATAGAAAAATTGAGACCAGACTGGAATCTAAAACTTCAACAAGTCAGTAAAGATCCCTGATACAGTGAAAGGGTAAGAAAATGAAAGCCTTTCACCAAAAGCTAAGAACAATGCAAACCCTGATTGACACCAATTATTCACAAGCAACTCAAGGATCTTACAAAATAAGACTTATAATTACAGCAGCCTCGTGTTAGTGTGTACAACTTAAAACTAAAACTTATATTTGTCAATTATTTATAAACTTATTAAAATTAATTATGACGCCTAAAACTTACATTTAACATTTTTAATTTTAATTTTTATAGTTAAAATTTGTGATAAAATTGAATACATATATAAATATATGAACATAAATATATGATTCCAATGGTAACTGAAAGCTACGAGAAAAGAACATAAATATATGAATCAATAATTAAAATTAATTAACTGAAGAGTAAAAACTAATAACAAATGTAAGGCTCTGTAGCTAACCTGGTTCATGGATCCAAGACTACCTCTCATGGTTCGAGGTAATACCTCTGTTATACAAACAGGTACCTAAACAAAAAAAAATGAAAAATCAATACATAAATTAGTTACCTGGTGGTTTCATGAGAAAGTGAAAACATTTTTATATTATTATATGATTTCTACCTTTCCCAAATATAAATTCTTAAAAGTCAAATTAGTTTTCTGATAAATTCTTAGCAGGAATGATGAGGCAGGTGAAAATGTAGAATGACAGCAAAATTAGGAAATACAGAAGCTGAATTGAGAAAGAATACACACTGGTGGCGAGCATGAACAAGAAAAAGCCATCATACCTGCAAGGAATGAGTTACATTTTTTCAAAACTGGAATAAAATAAACAGAAGGCAATCTTGAAATCCTTCTCAAGTTCTAATTCCTTTAGCCTAGCCTCAGCTTCACACTTTTGATCTAAGCCATTGCCCCATTCTATAAAATAAAGAATTTATCAGGTAAAAAGAGAAATAAACATAAGTAAAAGATATCACAAAGGAAAAAAAATAGAAAATAGAAACAGGATCAAGAAACATACATCACAGCATGCCAATCTCCCTATAGACCTATCAAAGGCACTTCTCTAAAAAGACCATCGGCAGAGTATCATAAAGGAGTTATAATTTGACTGTCTAATCACCAGTTCCTCTTAATAAAAGTTAATGATGCATGGATCAATAATTGGTAATAAAGATTATATAGATGAACGTTATATCATGGAACTCACTGAGCTGATCGAGTAAAACTCCAGCCACAAGATGCAAATTGGAGAATAAGTGAGACATGATTCACAAGACAAATAACATTAGCATAAGTATAATACATAACTTGATTAATTATTTTACAATTACTAATTAGATAAACAATTAAGAGAATCAAGGCCTTAAAATTTATTTACTAGTAAGAGATAAACAATTAAGAAAACCAAATCATTAGCAAGGGATAAAGTAGATATTAAAGATTATTTACACTAGGAGTAAGACTAAGGGAATCAAGGCCTTAAAATTCAAAAAATCCAGACAACCAACAACATGCATAAATATCTAGTCTGCTGAAAGATAAAATAGTGAATCCAATAATATCATTTTAAAACTTGCAAATATTTTCTTAAACTGAAATAATTATTGAAGAAAACATAGTATGAGATATTAGACCAGCTAAGTGGCATTGAGTATAATAATCCTAGTTCAATATACTATCAATATACTGTCTCTCAAGGAGGTTTGAAATCACTGCCACATCAAGGAGACATGATGTCACATAAATGATTAGGTGTCAATTATGTTAGTCCTAAAAGAAGGCATTTCCAAAATTGAAGTTATGACAAAATGAATAATGTGCAAACCTTGAATCAGCTCAGAAAGAGGCTTTATCCAGCTCTGGAACTATCAGAGTGACATTTAAGTGTCTGGCAATAGCAACCATATCACATATCTGCAGGAAAAAAACAATTTGAGGAATAAAGAGTTTTCCAAAAAAATAGATCAGACTTTTAAAGTCAATAGTGATGTTGATTGCAGTAAAGATAACGAAACAAAGAACTTACTATTGATCGCATTTGGTTGAGTCCACCATTGCAAGAAACCAGAAGATAACCATTATTCCTATAAATCCCTGATGACAAAATTATCAAATTCAAAAGAGATATGCCAATTTCTAGAGAAAACAGGACTACAAATCATTATTCATATGCCATTTTTTCTTATAAAAAATATCATAGTAGAAAAAACAGGACTACAAATAACTATTCATAAGACAAGCATTTATGGATAAAAAAAAATTCATATGACAAGCCAAGGACTTACTTTTGGGTGGGAGCACAGCCTTGGCTTAACGTTCTATTCCTTTAGCAACTGCCACAATATATTTAATAACAAAAATCTGTTAGCCATTTTTATTTCCTAACAGAAATTATTATAATGAACAATATTCCTTTTCAAAATCTATTCACCCAACTGCAAACAATGTAGAAATTGCCTTTCAAAATATACAGACTCCACTTGACAACTTTGACAATATAATAATTTTGAAGCTAAACATAATAGAGAAAATCCTGTCAAAGGTTAAAACTTGCTACAAAAAGAAAACTTAACAATAACTTAGAAGCTAAACATAATGTAAAACCAAGCCAACCAACCATTACTCGCATAGTCAAAGAGACAAGACTCAAGCATCATAACCTATAAATACATAAAAAAGATTATTCATATGTGCCACTGCTTGAAGAGAAATGCAAATATATGCAATAGAAAAAGGAGAAGAGAGGGAAGAGAGCTCCTATGATGATTGCCAACTAAAGGAGAAGAGAGGGAAGAGAAATGTAGCTGCTCCCACGCCATCTCGCGTGCTACCTTCGCCGAGCGAATGTCGCCGTTTGCCACCAGCGCCGCAATGGTCACATACGCGTACCCGCCGTGCTCAGAGATCGCGTGGAGCAGCGCCGCCGATTCAAGGTCCAGCGTCAGCATAGCAAAACCGCGAGATGGAGCATTGCCGGATGCGGAGGTTGTCGACATTGCTGCGACGGCTCTTGGTTTGGGGCTCATGATAAGGAAGGAGTGTCTAGAGTGGCAGTGTAGGGTTGGGGCTTATTGAATTTGAAGGGTTGGGAGAGTTTGAGCTGAATTTGGAATTTGAAAAGTGGCACGTGAACTCACATGGGAATTTGAAGAGTGGCACGTGAACTCACTTGAGTTACCCACGGAAAAATTGGATTCGGAAATTTGCCGTCGGAAATATGCATCTTTTTTGTAGTGAACATATACTATAAAGAGGAATTTAATTACTTCAAGAGTAAATTGAAGATAATAATTTTAGGTTAACATCCATTCATCCAAAGCATCATTCAACTTTGATGTGAATTCAAATATTTGGAGTTAGTCTGTTGTCATTTTTTCCGGTCTTTTACGTAATTGTGGAAATACGTACAATGATTTCTCTGTTTCAAGTGGAAGTTAACAAACAAAGAAAATACAAAGTTGAAGTTAGTGCATGCTCCAAGTCCATGGGTTCACATTTTTTTTTCTTGTAAATTAAAAATTTTCATTTCATTAAAATTTCTAGATTAATTAAATTACTACTCTGGACTAATTATAATTCTAATCAAGTATAGTCAAACAAATCAATTAATACTTTAAATATAATATTATATGTACGAAACGCGAGACCTTCCCCTAGTTGGGTACTTGGGACTACTTCTTGGACATGCAGACAAAGATGACTAGATCGATTGTCCTCCAGTAGGGCACACCTGTTGAACGCGTGGTTGGAACCTGGGACACGTAATCTGCATGACCCCTCACTTCATCCACGTCATGACAGCTTTATAACTAATTTTCACATCCAAAACTCTAGTATAAAAATGTTGGTCTCTGGTATGATCTCTTAACTAACACATATTTGAACCTCATCTTAAGCTCTCAACTGATTTGAGCATTGGAGTCTTTGCAGGCACCCAACGCCACAGTGTTTTACCATTGGGATCATCCTCTCGATCCAAACCTAGAAGGAGGCCCTTCATTTCGTAATGGAGGAAACTGGAAATCAGAGAGCATCGTCGATGGTGAAGCGATCGTCGTAGACCGCTGCAACCATGGAACTCAGTGTAGATCGTGGTGGAAGTCACGATGGAGAAGAAGCTTCCTTAACGCTATCGAAAAATTTCAATGTTCGAGAACTTCACTGCAACAGATTAACAATGGTTACAGATCATGAAGGAAATGATCGAAAAGCATAATCAAAAGATGAAGGAGTAGCCCAAAGTCATTAAAGATCTCATATCTGATCGATGTAAAGCAAATAAAGGAAATATCTTTTTAAACGACTAAGCCGGGAAGAGAGCAGTGATTCTGTTAGGATAAACGTTTAAATAAATAGTTAGTTACGTAGTTTGAATTTTAAAAGGAGTAATATGTGAAAGATATGTGAAAAGATAGATATGAGGAAATATAAGATATGGAGAGAGATATTATAGAAATATATTAGGAAAGATATTGTTTAGATTTGAATTTGAATTATTTAGGGTTTTGTTGCTTATAAATAGCACATTATGTAAAGAGTTTGGTGTGGCTTTGGCAGACTATTATCAACAATATTAGAGAGTTTCAGCCCCCAGTAAATTTGTGTGTGTTTGTGTTTGTGTGAGTGCACCAGTGAGTGTGTGAGAGAGGGCCCGAAATATCACAACCAGAGAGAGTGTGTGATATCAAATTTATCTAATTCAACCTCTGCCTTGAGCTTTCATCCTCCGAAGTCACTGTTGGCTGACATATAAATGATACCGTTCATTATACCATTTTCTAACCAAGTCTTGAGAATTTGAGTACCAAAACAGGCAGTGTTCAAATGGTTTCAGTCCCTGCCAAAAGGTTTCTTTGGGAGATCTGAGGGAAAAATTCCACTCCACTTTCTCCATGAGCAAGGCGAGGCCGATCGAAGACCGAAGTAGACCTCAAGAAAATCAGCCAAGGAGCCAAGAAGCCTCTAAGGGAATACGTAGCTCGGTTTAACAAAGAAGTAAGGGAGGCACAAAATCTTAATCCAAGCATAATCCTTCTGCTTGAAACGATGGGGTTCGTGAAGTTTCATTTTTCCACACCTCTATTTCCAAAACATTTCCAACAACAATGGAAGAATTCTTGAGGAAGGCTGGGAAGTACATCAACTATATAAAAGCCAAAAAATATCTTCAGCAGGATCGTAGAAGTAGAGCATAGTCCACTAGCAATTTCATTCTGGCAGCAGGTCGAAAGGATGATCAAAAGGGAAAAAGGGGCTTCGAACGAAGAAAAAACCTCAGCTCGATAACTATACCCCGCTAAATACTTCTTATGTCTCAAATTTTAAATGAAGTAATGGAAGTAGAAATTAAGAAAGCAGGCATAGATCGCCCCAAACCGACAAAGGTGAAACCAAATGCAAATACCAACAAGTACTATCATGCATGATACAAAAGAATGTCAGCACCCCAAAAACGTTATTGAATGCCTCATTCGACAAGGGGAGATTTGTCAAAGGCTCTAGGATTCCAACTATCGATCTGGGAAACAAAGAGACGGTAAGAGGGAGCATTCTTGAAGTGGAAGTCTCCTCGAACTCCGAGAAGGTCTCCCAAGAATAGAAAGGAACATCTACAGAAAAACTTCAAAGGTGCAATGCGATTGGTGAACAAACAATCACCAAGAAGAAGGTATCTCCCTCTCGATCGAGAGTCGATGAATAGAGACCACATGAGATCCTTTATGTTATTGCAGGAGGGTTTGCAGCCGCCGGATCGACAAGTAATGCACAAATGAGATCGATAAATATGATCAAGTCTAGATGAAGTGAGATAAAGTAAATTTTCAATCAAACTTCTATAAATTATAAAGCGAGGCATCCATTTTTTCAGCCCCCTCATTAATAAGATGCCAACCCACCTTTAACATCGATGCTTGATTCATCATTCTGGTCTTCCTAAGGCCTATACCAGCACAAGCCTTTGGTAAACACATAGACGCCGATAATGCAGTATGAACTTTCCTAGAATTCTCCATGTCACCCCATATGAAATCTCTACACTTTTTATCAATAGATTCACATATAGATTTTGCCATCCAAGTGGACTGAATAACATAACTTGGGAGAGCCTATAAAATAGACTTCATCAACGCCACTCTCCCTGCAAAGGAAAGCTGACGAGCTTTTTAAGTACTCAAGCGTTAAGACATCTTCTCCAAACTGAATTGAAAAGTTCTCAGCTAGATCTATCATGAAAAATGGGCACGCCAAGATACTTATCCATGTTTTCTGTTCATTGGAAACCCAAACCTTCACTAATTTGGAACCTCACTTTGACACATTCTTAGAGAAAAATATTCGAGATTTAGCTAGGCTCATTTTCTGACCCGAACTATTACAGAATAACCGTAGAATAGTCACAAAAATTTAACAATAATGACAGTAATTTACATGTAATTTTTACAAAATCGTCAGTAAAATTTTAATGACACAGGTATTAGTGACCAAAATTATCAATAATGATGAAAATTTTGTCAAGTAATGCTTTTAATTTCTTTTAGTGAGTTCTAATGATATCAATCTGACCAGGATTTGCTTTAGCAAAAAGAAGCAAGTCATCTACAAATTCCAAGTGTGGAATCGAAGGCCCTCCCATAGAAATCTGGATAGGCTGCCACAGATTCTTGTTCAATAACACATTGATCAATTTTTAAACAACCTCTCTATACAAAGCACAAAAAGGTATGAGGATAAGGGATCACCTTACTTTATGCCATGCGAAGGAGAAAATTCATCTTAGGCATCTCCATTCTAGAGGACCTTCATATTTGAAGAAGAAATGCACTCCGAAATCAAGTCAATCAGCTTTGGGGCATCCCTATATCCTCCAAGGTATCACGAATGAAAGCCCAACTAAATCTATCATAGGGTTTTTTCAAATCAATTTTAATAGTCTCCATCCAATACTTCCTTTCCTGATTCTCGTAGAGTGGAATATTTCATGAGCAATGATAATATTATCTGCACTCTGTCTCTGAGGAATGAAACTGCTTTGACATGGGTTAACCAAGTCACTCATCAAGGGACAAATCATTTACGCAAGAATCTTTGTCACTGTTTTGTAAGCTGCATTATATAGGAAGATTGGCCGGAAATTCTTCTTATGTAACCCTCTCCACCTTGGGGATTAATGAAATAAAGTATCATTTATTTCACTCACTCTATTTGGCATTTGGAACATATCCTAAACCAACCGAGTAAGTGAATCCCCCACTATCTCCCACTGCATTTGATAAAAAAAATAGCCTGGAAATCATCGGGTCCAGGCGCTTTAAAAGTCCCATGTTTTACGGATAGGCCCAATTAGGAAAAATGCTCACGAAGGTCAAGTCAACTATTCCTAACAGAACAATATCGTAACCATTCAGGATACAACAAATCACAACCATTACTATTCAAATTAGCCAAGGATCTCAGCTGAAGATCGTAACCGATATCTAGGTTAGTATTCATCAGCCTATAAATAAGAGTATTATCCATGAAGAAAGGGACACATATTCTGACTCTCTCTTTTCTATTCACACAAAGCACACACTGCACGCCACTCGTGTTGTGTATTCATTCTGTAGTGATCTTCTTCCTTGAGGTGCTTCTCCACCATAAGCATCTTCAGAGAGAGAGAGTTTGATCCCATATTAATTACCTAACAATTTTTATTGGACATGTCCTGTTCATCTTAAGCAGAACATTGGCGCCGTCTGTGGAGTATGTTTGGATGGAGTATTTTAAAATTTCAAGAAATTTAAAATTTAGGGAAATTAAAATTCTTTTATTTTTAAAATTCTGTGTTTGGATAAAGAAATTAAATTTCTTCATTTTCAAAATTTTGTGTTTGGATAAAGAAATTGAATTTCTTCATTTTAAAATTTTGAACCTCATGTACAGAGAGACGCTTAAGGTGAGTATCATTAGAGTAGCGGAGGTCGAATACTCATTGGTGATGGAGACAGAGTAAAGAGTGGTGCGGTTAGAGCTTCCATAGAAGAAGAGAATTTCAATTTCTCACATTTTAAAAGGAAATTCAAATTCCACATTTTTAGTTATTTAAACTTTTGTTTTAAAATTTCAAAAATTTAAATTCTTTATATAAAAATATCCAAACATTAAATTTTAAATTCCCTAATAAATTAGTTTCCTCAATTAAAATTCTCTATCCAAACACACTTTTACGCCGAAACAAACCTAGACAACTTGACCTTATTTTCTTTCGAAATCACAGGGAAAGCTCCCCTTAGACAAAGGGGTTCATAGTCTGCGTTTTCTCTTAAAAGCTCCTTGTAGAAGGTAGAGGCTAAGTGTTCTAGTTATTGCAGTTCATAAACCCACTCAACATCATCATTCTTCAGACAATCAAAATAATTTTTCTTGCCTCTAATAACCGCCACACTATGGAAATATTTGGTGTTCCTGTCTCTATGCTCTAGCCATTATGCACGAGACTTCTGAAACCACATTAATTCTTGTTGGGCCATAACCCCTCGTACTCTTTGTAGATCCTATTTTGAGCTTCTCTGAGATACAAGCTATCATGAATTAACCCGTACCCCTCCAATTCTGAGATACATGATTGCGAAGGTCTTCATGAAGAAACCATGGGGCTATAGATCTGAAGGCCTCCTGTACAAGTTGGTCCTGGAAGAGGAAAGAAATCTAACCCAAAGAGGAGCATGATCAGATTTTAGGGGAGCAAGATGATGAGTCCTGAAACCTGAATCTTTGTTTGAGGTTAATAAGCATTAAGCATAATATCAAGTCTTTACCGAAGGTTATCTCTGCTCCATATAAAAATTAAAAAAAACATACTAGGCCACTTTATATATTGTTCAACACTTACTGCTGAGAGAGAGAATATTATAGCTATAACAAGTGAAATGATATAATATATATAATAGGAAATTAAAAATAAAGAAAAATAAAAAGTGTTGATTGAATGCTTAAAAAATAATCGTTTAAATATCATTGTTCTTGGCAAAAGAACCTAAATAATACATTTTTAATAAAAAAATTATGAATTTGGGGCTGTTTTGAAACATATTACCAATCTGGGGCTAATGGTCACGCCCAGAATTGGGCATGATTGGTCACGCCCAGAACCAGGTGTGACTAGGGGGGTAGTCACGCCTGGTTCTGGGCGTGACCAGTCATGCTTAATTCTAGGCGTGACCTACCTCTATATAAACCCCCCGATTTCACTTTTCCTTCACTTTTTCCATTTGCGCCTTCTCTCTAAAAGCTCCTCCTTCTCTCTAAAGCTTCTGAGGGATTTTTGTCTGCACCGAAACTCTGCCAACAAGTAAGCTAATTTATTAATTATGAGTTTTATTTCATATATTCTTTCGTTGATTTTTAAATTTGTTAGAGCCACACAATTTATTTCATGTTGTAGAAAAATGTTAGGTTTTAGCTTATAGGATTTAGTTAGTGATTAGGGGTTAGTTAGGGTTTAGTTATTGTTTAGGGTTTAGTGAGTGTTTTGGGTGGAGTTAGTGATTAGGGTTTATTTAGTGATTAGGGGTTAGTTAGGGTTTAGTTAGTGTTTTGGGTGGAATTAGTGATTAGGGTTTAGTCAGTGATTAGGGGTTAGTTAGTGATTAGGGTTTAGTTAGTGATTAGGGGTTAGTTAGTGTTTAGTTATTGTTTAGGGTGTAGTTAGTGATTAGGGTTTAGTTAGTGTTTAGGGTTTAGTTTAAGGGTGACGATTTGGGTTTAGGTTAAGTTGGAGAACTAAAATTGAAGCAGTTAATTTACTTAGTGTTTAAGGTTTAGTTAGGGTTTAGGATTTATTTTTAAAATTTAAATTATTTGACTAAATTAAGTTAGTGTTTAGGGGTAAATGGTTACGGGTTAGGGGTTTAGGAATTTTTGTTTAGTTAATGGATTAGGATTTTTTGTATTTGGGTTTAATTTAGGTATAATGGTTTAGTATGTGGGATTTATGTGGGATTTTAGGGTTAATTGTTCAAATTAAAATATTTGGATTAAATTTGAAATTGTTCAGTTTAGGGTTAATGTAATTTATTTGTATTGTAATTTAATTAAGGTAATTAAGGTAATACATTAATTTATTAATTATAATATTGTTTTCATTATATTTAAATAGTCTCATAGATGGCTGATTCATCATCTTCGGCGTTTTCACGTTCTGGATCCGATCACGAAGGTGACGGAAGTGATCCGACGACCCATGTTGTGGCTACCCCGTATAAGTGAGGGGTGTTGCGGAGGCATATCCAGCGAACTCATGTTTCACAAGCTGTGTGGAACGAGGACAAATGCCGGGTGTTAAAGACGAGACGTGGTAAAGTCGCAGGGGGGCCAGACTGTGACGATATTCCTGCAATCGTTGAGGTCATGTTAGGACATGCAGGATTCTTACATGTCGCACGCATGCAACATATTCAGGTATAAATTTTTTAATTGAAGAATGATTCATACGAAGTGATTCCTATAAAAGTTTTGATTTATAAGTGTGCATACACATTAATTATTTTAAACTTGACTTTAGATCGATCCTGCGATTATCAGTGCTCTGGTTGAGAGGTGGAGACCAGAGACACATATGTTTCACATGCCGCATGGAGAGACGACCATCACGTTGGAAGATGTGGCTGGTATCTTAGGTTTAGGCAGTGAAGGCAATGTCGTGACCGGAGCGTCGTCAGATGACTGGGCCACCGTCGTCGAGGAGGTCTTCGGTCATCCTGCTCAGGAGGCTGAGCTAAGAGGAGGATTTTTGCGCCTGTCTTACATTAACAGGAATTATGCGCATTGGGGCGAGGTAGGTGGGGATTTGATAGAAGTCATGCGGTTTACAAAGGTGCACATTGCGCGTATCATTGGATCATGGCTACTATGCGACAGATCCGGCGGAAGCACTGTCAGCTGTCGCTATGTCCCTTTGCTCGCAGGAGACATGGCAGACATAGGTAGTTATAGTTGGGGTTCTGCCGTCCTTGCACATTTGTTTAGACAAATGTACGAATGTACAGATGTAGATAGAAGTGACATAGGTGGGTGTCACGTGCTTCTCCAAATATAGGCGTGGCTCAGATTCCCACCCATTGCTCCAGCTATACCTCAGCCTACTCACCAGGAGTGGCATTACGGCCACATGTATGTGTTCTTATTTTCTTTTATTAACTACGTATTAATGAGTCTGATAAGTAGTCTAATGTCATTTATTTTCAAATTAGGTTTAATGCCTTAGCCAGGTTTCGTGTACACGACCTTCCCTGGTATCGGGTAAGATTAGATTCCCTTACGCGGGATGAGGTACGTGTTTTGATTTAAATAACCTTTGGTCAGTTGACTTGGATAATTTGCATTGTTTGTAATCATCGTTCTTTCCTAATTCTATGTTTAATTGTTTTGTTCAGGTGGTTTGGCAACCATATGCAGGCTATCACTTCCTTGGTGCTACTGAGCACGAGCAACTGTTGTGGATGGCTACCAGTCCAATTATATGCTTCCACACAGTTGAATATTCTCATCCTGACCGTTGCATGCGACAATTTGGAAGGGATCAGCCAATACCACAAAGGCCAAGGAAGTTGGAGGGCGTGCACGACCTATCCGTCGATGGGAGAGAAGGGACCAGCACATAGAGTTGCCCCCCCCCCCAACTGACTGGGTTGATGTCACCAAGCCATGAGTACATGGTTTGGTACAGGGAGAATGGGAAACGATACGTGACGAAATTCCATGCCAGGATGGGCCGTGGTGTAAGTGTTTTTAAATTTAATTTGTAAAGTAATTGCCATTTTAATGGTGTTATTGTTTGGGCTAATGAATTTGTTGTGTCATTGGTAGTTTGATGGCCTGGAGATGTTGTTCTCTGCAAGTAGCGGTAATGACTGGCCTGGATTCAGCTTGGCATACTTGAACCAGGAGGTGGGGCGTATTATGTGCATGTTCCGAGAGAGTTGTCGCTTGGAGGAGCCAGGCCCACTGCACCCCCATCACAGCTTCAGCATGACCCAGAGGTGCATGTGGTTGTTCCTCGTGGGAGACGTGAGGGACATGGATTAGAGCATTGCCGGAAAGCCATGCCCGATGTTCATGAGCCCATACCAGTTCCCAGGCCTCGCATGGAAGGTTACTATAGGCCTCAGCTGATAGCACCTACATACGGCAGTTAGGCTATCTATTATCCATCATCTCAGCAGCAATCGAGACAGCATGAGGACATGGGCCATCAGGGTTTTAGTTGGCAGAGTGACATGCAGTGTGGGACAAGCAGTGACGTTCCTGACACCGGACTAACTATTGATGAAATTACCAACATCTTGGATGATGTTGGTTATACTCCGGCTGGTTGTTGGGATTGGCCAGGACCTGCAGAACATGCGACCCCATCTCCTCATTATCCCCACCCACCATCACCATATCAGGGACATCCATATCCACCTGTAGTTGCTGACCCTCCCCAGGCAGCCCCTCCCCAGATGGACCCTTCTCAGGAAGCCCCTCCCCAGGCAGGCCCTTCTCAGCCAGGCTCTTCTCGGCGGCTTGTCAGATGGAAGTTGTCCGATCGTCAAGCGCGTCGTCAGCAGTGGCCACCTGAGTCCTAGTTTTTTTTTTAATTTTTGTGTTATGTTAGTGTTTATTTAGTATTTTAGTTTGTAGTGGACTTTATTTAAGATTTAGACATTTATAACACCAAATTCGTGTAATGTTTATTATATTGTGATTTTTGGTACAATAATGTAGACTAGGACTCTACCAGAAATTTAAAGTGTAAACTAAAAAAACCTGGTCTCGGCACATTAAAAACTGCATATGTAAAGACACGCTCTGCTTGTCTACTTTCCTCCTTTTATCACGACATACCAATAATATGTCAGATGACTGAACACGCCCGATTAGGGGTGACTAAACACGCCCAATTTAGGCGTCACAGATAGGGGTGTCACGCCTACATTTAGGCGTCATGGAACCCTATATAAGTCAGACAATCCCACACAATTGACCTCCACAATGAAATTCAATCTGAATACTATGGCATTCTTAGGAGAAACAAGCAGTCAGACCATTCTTAACTCCAAATTAGCCTTTCTTTTTCCAAATGGATCGATGAAACACAACGAAACAAGTGTTTATTTTGAATCCAGTTCTCCAATACCAATGCGGGTTCCCAATGGGTGTTCTTTTGAAACACTCAAGAGTAGGATATGTGACACCCTTATGCTTAGCAGTGACCATTTTGTTGACGAAATCTACTACAGGCAGCCATCCCTACATCCAAGTCAGCAATATTTTTTCCATTCTCTTAAACTGACCAACGATAATGATGTTTGCTTAATGCTAATGTGCAATGAACAAATGTCAAGCATTGGGCCTATAGAAATATTATGTAGCATAAACAGAACACCCGATGGCATACTCAGCCTACTTCAATCCACCATCGTCCCAACACATGATGCAATGCTATATTACAACGGCAAGTGGAAGATACCACAACAAGCCGATTTTGTGGGTTATGCATTCGGTGGAACAAATCCAATAAGATTTGAAATTCCTTCAGGATCCAACATTGAAACACTGAAGGACCTAATTAAGCAAGTTGTCCTTGTTGGGGTTCCCCCTTATGGAATTCACAACTCACAGGTGGTAAGAAAATTGTTTTTTCGACAGCCATCCCATTACGCTTATTCAGACAACACAATCGAATATCAGATAAAAGAGTTGACAACCGATGCAGACGTGTTGAAGGTGTTAGCCAAATCCAACTACTGGAAACGTTATTCTGCAATACACATTTTAGCTGTTTTTAGCAAACCCGTCGGCGAAATTGAAGAAGGAATGTGAAACTCAAATTAGTGTTGTTATTTTCGTATTTCAATAAGTGTGGTTATTTCAATTGTTCTTTTTTATTTCAATTCACGGCGTCATTGTTTTTTAAATGTCCAAAACAACTTTTTGTTATGCAAATTGATCAACATGATAAAAGGCTAAAAATATTCTTAAACGGAAATATAAAACCTTAAAATCAAATGCATTTACATACAAATAGTATTACAGACATGGTTAAAAAATCATGAAACAGCCCGACGATCAGGACAAGCTTTCCGATTATGTCCAACAGCCTTGCAAATTCCGCATCTGGGGCGTCTTTGACTAGTTTCGACTTCGTCCATCTCGTTACGTATTCTAGTGGCCTTTGGATGACCCTTTCCACGCAACATTTCCCTGTTGGGTATGATAACTGGACCGTCACTCGGGGGAATAGCAGCTTTATTACCTATTGGCTGCCATGGGATTGAGTAAGCCTGCACCAAATTACTTACCAGGAAGACATCATCCACATACTGCAATGGATTCTGACGAATATGTAAAGCAGCAGCTACGGCGTGACTACATGGGTATCTGAAGGCCTTAAACTTGCCACATTGACAAACACGCTCTCCAAGATTAACTGAAAATGACGTCTCACAGCCCTCCGCAACCTCAAATTGGGTTTGATCAAGATTATATGTGCGCACGTGGTGACCTGTGGCAACAGACTGATTATGCCTCATAGCATCAACCACAATCTTGCAATGCCACGTTGAAGGCTCAACATGTGAAATAGCCGCCAGACCCTTGGTTACAAAATATTCAACCAATCTGTTGTACGTGTGCTTCACCAGAGCAGCGATAGGCATGTTTCTTGCTCCCTTCAACACCCTATTCACTGATTCAGCCAAGTTTGTTGTCATATGGCCAAATCTCCTCCCTTCTACGTCATATGCACGTGTCCACTTTTCCTTGGGGATGCTATCAATCCATTGTGCAACCTTAGGACTGCTATCACGGAATCGTGCTAACACCACCTCAAAATGAGACATACAGGGAGTATAACCTGCAAAAACAATCATAACATTAGCACTAATCGAGTTACGGATACATCCATTTAATATATTCAAATTACTTGTTAATCATACCTAAATTCATCAGCGCCTTCTTCAAGCGTTGATTCTTGAACTTTTGGTTAAAATTACTGGCAATATGACGAAGGCAAAACACGTGATGAGCATATGGTGGTTGCCAACCAGGATGATTCACCACAGCAAATAGTATGCTCCGGTGCCTATCTGAAATGAGACATATGTTTTGCCTTTGCGTAACGTGGAAGCGAATGTTAGCAAGGAAGTATTCCCAGGCTTCCAAGGTCTCCCCCCTCAACTATGGCAAATGCCAGTGGCAGACATTCATTATTGCCATCCTGAGTTGTGGCAATCAACAATTTCCCTGTATACTTCCCATACAAATGAGTGCCATCAATCTGAATCATCGGCTTGCAAAAATTAAATGCCTGGCAACACTGTCCGAAAGTTCAGAACATGCGATGAAACACACGTTTTCCCCGTACCAGTCGACGAGCCACAAAATAATCATTGGTTTGAATATCATAAAAAGAACCTGGTGAAAAATGAAGCATGTATCCACACCACCTAGGCAAAAATGCGTATGATTCTTCCCAATTCCCGTAAATCATTGCCATGGCTCTCTGCTTCACATACCAGGCCTTACGATATGAAACTCTAAATCCAAATGAATGGGTGATCCTTTCCTGAACCAATGCAATCGACACAGACAGTTCCTCCTTAATCATTCCTACCAATGCAAATGTAACATTCACATTAAAATGAACAACCTTAATGAACCATTATGGAAGACATATAGAGGAAATTGAAAAAATATATACCTACTACAACTGAAGCAATAACATCAGAATCAAGCTGTCTATGACCCTGTGAAATATGATCATTCAGCCAATTGTGGTTGCCACCCCATCTTGAAACAATCCATTTGTCATCGAATGTTGGTTTAATTATCCTAACCCTCCATGGACAACCCTCATTATGAGCAATACACCTCATGCTAAACTCGTTAGGCTTGCTCTCAACCACATATGCTTCTTGATGGTCCTTCATGAGGTTCCGCTTACATGCAATTTGTGCGTCCCTTTTGGAGGCGAATTCCTGTTTAACAAACAACGCATCCCCTAATTGTCATGGTCCCTGCACTGAACCCGAACCGGAACCGGTAAAAGATTCTTCTTTGCTTGGATGACTCCAATTGATATATGTGTAATGAGGAATTCCATCCCAAAAAGGAGTCTCCTCAGCACCTTCAAACACAAAATCAAATGAATAAATATAATATGCACACTAATATAAGATGAATAAATATAACATGCACATATACAAATTTTAGACCACTTCATTATTCATTTCAGTCATGTTACGTATCTTCAACAGGTTGTTCTGATTGTGCACATCCTACGTCTGGATCATGACGGATTTCAGATGACCCCCCCCACATCAGTGCCTGCTTCGAATCCAGTCGCATTCACACCACCATCGTCGTCATTATCCGACGCGCTAGCATCCTCCTCAAGAAGACGATCTTCCATTGCAATGTTTTCATCATCGTGATCCTCTTCATCCTCATCCATAACCCAAGTTGGGTCATGTGAATCTTCCTCAGACACGTTTACAAATGGAGGAGCATATGACGATGTAGGCATAGTAGACTTTAAAGGAACTGACCTGATGGCTAAAACATCATCTGCTACAGTAAAGTCTACGTACTGTTGAAAAATTCTTCCATTAGCAATTCTATGTCTTCATCATCCACAAGTTGAAAAACCATGTACTGTTGACGTTGCCATAATCTTCCCGTAAGTAAACTGATACATTGGTTGTCCTGCATACCCAATTTTTGTTGTATCTTCTTATGTAATTCACCCATTGTTGAGCTTCGCTTAATACGTGTCTGCCTTTTCTCCCCTTCAAAAACAACACCCTGTGGTCCTTCAAATTTCCTTCCATTAAAAAATAACACAACACGGACAAACTCACCACCTGAACTCATTTCTTCCACTAAACAAAAACAATAACTTCTTCCCAGAGCTTCGCTGTAGACATCATAAATTTCAAAAAATTGGTGTTACAACATCTTATTGCCATTACTGATAACAAACTTCGCATGCTGTTGAGACGACTAAAATTTTAAATTTTGAGTTTAAGGTGTTAGGGTTTAGGGGTTTATGGTTTAAGGTTTAAGGTTGAAGGTCTAAGGGTTAAGGTGTATGGTTTAGTTTTGAGGGTTTTGGGACTTAGGGTTTAGGGTTGTTTTTAGGATTTTGGGTCTTAGGGTGTGTGAAGGTTGTAGCTTTTAGACTCCTTAAACCCTACACTCGAAACCCTAAGACCCAAAATCCTAAAAACAACCCTAAACCCTAAGACCTAAAACCCTCAAAACTAAACCATACACCTTAAACCTTAGACCGTCAACCTTAAACCTTAAACCATAAACCCCTAAACCCTAACACCTTAAAACATATACTTTTAACAAAACACCCTACACCCACAACCTTAAAACGTAAACCATACGCCTACAACCTAAACCCAACACTAGACTAAACCAGAAACCCTAAAAATTAAACCATACACCCTAACTCTTACACCCTAAAACCTTAAACATTAAACCTTGAACCCTAAACCCCTAAACCCCTAAACCCTAACACCTTAAACCCAAAACCTTAAAACGTCAACCATACGCCTACAGCCTCAACCCTACACTAAACTAAATCCGAAACCCTAATACATAACAATTGACTACAAAACTAAACTACATCCTAACCCTTAAACCCTAAAATGAACTAAATAAATTTAACAACAAAACCCTACACCCAAAAACAGTAAACCCTAACCAAAAACCCTATATCATAGACCCTCAGCCCCACACCCTCAACCTAAACCGTTCAACCTAAACCCTTCACTAAACTAAATCCTATAAGCTAAAACCTAACAGTTTTCTACAACATGAAATAAATAGTGTGGCTCTAACAAATTTAAAAATCAACAAAATAATATATTCAATAATACTCATAATTAATAAATTTACTTACTTGTTGGCAGAGTTTCGGCAGAGTTTCTGTGCAGAGAAAAATCCCTCAGAAGCTTTAGAGAGAAGGAGGAACTTTTAGAGAGAAGGCGCAAATGGAAAAATTGTTCGAAAACTGAAATCGGGTGGCTTTTATAGAAGTTGGTCACGCCCAGAACTGGGCATGACTGGTCACGCCCAGAACGGGGCGTGTCTTACAACCTGGTCACGCCCAGATCTGGGCGTGACCAGTCATGCCTAGTTCTGGGCGTGACCAACAGCCCCAGATTGGTAATATGTTTCAAAACAGCCCCAAATTCGTAATTTTTTATTAAAAATGTATTATTTAGGTTCTTTTGCCCATTGTTCTTATATAAATAATCATGACATGTCTTATTTTTTGATCCATTGATATCTCTTTAAAATAATAATAATATTTTGAAATAAAAATGAGACACAGAAATCCAAAATTTCCCAGGTCCACGAAATCCAAAATTCTGTTGCAACAAAATAGAATTAATTCTCTTGAAAGAAACTGATCAACATTACCAGAAAAGTGTGTCAATTTACTGTGAAATTTGTTACAGAAAAAATTCGCAGATATTTCATGCAGATTTAATTGTGGAAAAATTATTCACAAGAAATATCTATGGATTTACCTATCAATATATTTTCACATGTAAAATATATTAATATTATAGTAACATGGTAGGAAAATCTGCAGATAAAATTTCTTGCGGATTTTCGCAGGAAATGTTAAAACAAATTATTTTTTAAATCATAATTTTAAAATAATTTACTAAAAAAACATATTATTTTATCATTATTTCTAATTTTAATTAAGAATTTTAAGTAGATTAAGTATTTTTTAATTAACTATTCACTTAAAAGAAAATTGTTAACTTGATCTAATATAAAATTAGTTTTTTAATTACACATAAAGAAATATAATGTTTAATTAACTTGATCTAAGGTTTCCCTATTTCTAAAGATAGAGATATAATGTTTAATTAACTTGATCTAAGGTTTCTTTATTTCTAAGGAAAAACTTTGAAGCTAAATTTCTCTTTTCATTTAACCTCTTTCTCGTCCAAACTCATGGTGCCCTAACTTAAGTAAAAATCTCCTAAGTCGCTTGGTGTTCGTCAGTATATAAAGCATTAGAAGTGCCACTCGTTTGTCATTTCTCAAGTCACTTAGTTGGATTTAGGGCAAAGGCGAAGACAGAAAATTGGCTTTGTTGTGTTGCATTTGAGTTGCGAAATCCAAATCTCTGTCTAGCGCCCACAGATGGAATGCATTCAAAGACAACATGAGGTAGTGACTCCACCTTAATGGATGAAGTATGACCACATCCATACTCCATTTGCTGAATATGCGGCTCTGCCACCTGATGCCATAGTAGCTCTGAATACCCCCTTTTGGACGAGACCAGTGTATCCTAACTTGGTTAGGATGGGTCCTCAGTGGATGCCAAATGTTACCACTAAAACCACTCATCCATTCCCTATGTCAGCTGAGAAGAACCAGAAACAAGGAATCACTTTCCGCGATCCATATGACAAGGCACCAAGACTCACTCTACCTGCAACAATTGTCAGCATGGACTCCTCGAAGGAGGATCCCACTCCCCAAACACTATGGTCCAAGGAGGTGCACATCTGAACTCCTCGCACTAGATTCATTCTCCCTCATCCTGCCTTCCTAAGACCCTCCAAACAAGATCTTAGTATGATAGGAGGCATCTTAAAGCAGATGTAAGTATTAGACCAAGCAACTACTTATCCCCTTGGACTCCAAATCAGTAGATACACCGACATCAAGATGGTGCTAGATAGAGTCTGCCCAAGATTACCCATTTGTGATGAAAGGAAAAAGAAGGGCTTCAAGCTCTACTTCAATGAAGAAATGCCCAACAAAAAGTAGAAGACACAACTATTCAACTACTTTCGCAATTGGAAGACTTTTTTCCAGGGTTCAAAGGCTCATCAGAAGGCTTGATGTTGATGATGCTAGGACCTTGTGAAATCAGACTATGTGGTATGACACATGTGCCTGCTTCCCAACAAAGGGATTCTATTCAGTAATTGCATCCAAACAAAGTTTACCACTTTGATGATGCAAATGTTTGCTTTGTGAAGAACCCTGAGGATGACTACATAGAGCATCTATTGAAGCTGACCATTATCTTCTACCATCATGTCTTTGACATCCGAAAGACGACAATGGAGAAACTAGAAAGTCACCTCCAACACCTTCATCGATCGCAAAAAGCTAACAAGGATAAATATGAGGCGGCTTGGAAAATCCAGTTGGAAAAAGAAGCCAAATAGAAGTTGATGCACAACTACTGTCAAAAGAAAAGCCTAAGCAAAATCTAAAAAGACAAAACCCAACAAAGTGGTTTCCCAACCAATTGCTGCAACTATGAAGCATCCAAAATGGTTGAGTATACTCTAGTCATATTTGCTAAGAAACCAAAAGATAAGGCGGATGAGGTTCCAATTGAATCAACCTTACATGAACTCACATCTAAAGATGCAACTGCTATTATTGTCCACACTACCACCTCTGGACCCACTCTAATAAACTTTGCTCCTCTAGAAGTAGTGACCAAAGCTGAAGTAAAAGAGATGATTGGATTGGCTATGGATAGTTTTGTTGAGAAGAAAAGGGATGAGAATGATGAGTTTAGACGCACCATGCAACAGGAAATAGCTACTCAATTCAATAGTCTATGTGAATCTCTCATTCTAAATCTACAGCAAGCCAACATAGGCCTATTCAATGCTACTATTGCTGCCTCTATAACACTTCCACCTGTCCAACCACACCCACCAGTAAGTGTTCCTTCCATTCTTCCATCCGTTACACAAACCCAAACACTTAGCCTTGACCCTCCACCACAAACAGTCATTCCCCAAACACTTCCTCCACCACCTACTCACTCTAATATTCAACCACCACCATCCCCGACTCAGGATCAGCAATGATGTCCTCCATCAATTCTTTCACCTTTAAACCCCTTGTCCTTTTGCTAATGACAAAAGGGGGAGAAGTTTATGAAAGAATTTTTTGATGTAAACCCCAATCAATTAATAAAACAAGCTGTTTTGAAAGATATATTTGTGTTTACAGCTGCATCCACTCATGCATATTAGACTTAGGGGGAGCTGAAAGCTATTAAACATAGCATTCTGATTTGTTGTCATTCATACTACAACTATTCTGATATATACTTGTTATATTCACTACTCCAAAATTTATATACTTTGTCATCATCAAAAAGGGAAAGATTGTTTGACACTAGACGACTAAGACATCTTTTACGATTTTTATGAAAACAAAGATATAAATTTGTGTTAACCACTTTGTTGCATGTAAGTCAAAAGGTTTGATGATTGGAAGCAACACCAAGTGAAACTTATCCATTATTAGATATCTCGTCTACTAGAAGCAAGAAGTACTAGTCCAGTCCATCCAAACAACAATTGGAATAAGCATTTTATGTGAATTATTAACTTATTTTAGTTTACATGATTTTGTTTCGAAGGAACATATCTTGAACATTATTAACAGATATAGAAAGTCCTGATCCTATCAAATAGAAACGTGCAATATCCACTTATATCAAGTAATAAGATCAATCTGCACAACAATTATAACATTCAATTCCAAAGATACTCTCCACAATTACGAGCGGCACTCTACTTATAAATACCACATCAAAGATTGAAGAACATGTTACGAACATACAAAGAAAGCCAAGAGTCATGAATCAAGAAATGAGAGAAAAGAAAAGCATTTGTTGAGAAACACACTGAGCTTAAGAGAGTTCATCCTTTGTAGTATACAAAGTATAAATGAGAGATTAGAACCTTATTGTAAATCCATTCTTTGAATGTTGTAAAGAATTTCTGATTCTATATCAAACTTTTGTTTGTGAAAGTCAAGAATGACTAAGTGACAAAATAATACTTGGGTGTTCTTAGATCCAGGGGAGTCTAAGAGTTGTGCTAGGAGTGGCCTTCAGAATACTTGTAAGCCAAAAGTTCCAAGAAAGAATACTTGTAGCAATCAAGTTTGATTAGTGGAACCCTTTATTGATTGGTAAAAGAGAACTGGACGTAGCTCAGGTTGAGTGAACCAGTATAAAATGAAGTATTTTTACTTCTCTTTGCTAGCTTATTAAAGTATTTTCACTGTCCAATATTGACACTTTCTACACACAAGGTTTTTACTAAAAATAAGCTTTATACCTCGTTGGAAGACAATCCACCTTTAGTCATTGGATGAGGGTTCTTATAAACTATTTCTTATTGCATCTTCCATTTCAAAAAGGTTTCATGGCTTAACTAACATACCATTCAACCCCTTTCTAATGTGATTTGTTGTATTTCATTTATTGTTTAGGTGACTTTGGTATTGGGTCACATTTTGTGGCCTTTATTAAATTTTGTTTACCTTTGAAAAAAATGATAAAAAATAGTTTTGCCCCCCCCCCCCCCAAAAAAAAATAGGTGTTGCCCTTATAAAAAGAAAGTTTTTAAATGAATATAAATAGTTATTATAAGATATGTAAAAAAAGAATAAATTGATACTTATTTTACTATTTTGTCCTTCTAATTTTTAACGTTCTAGTTTTCTAATACGAAACATATACAGTAATTCGATGACACAAACACATGCCTACATACCTTGACCCAATTGTACATATAATATGTAAAGTAATTTGGATTTTTTTTCTATAAGTGTTATATACTTTTTTATTCTTATTAAAAAAAATTCTACATCCGTCCTTGATAACAACCAACATCCCACGAAGCATAGACCCATTCCCACTTATTAACATACCTCCTCAACTAGCAACAGGAGATAGTGATGGCATCAACAACCTCATATGACCTCCCAAAATATATCTCGCTACCAGTTAGCAAATAACCAAAAAGGAGTTCTCACAAAGTAAAACGAACCATTCAATTATGATTCAAGCAAAACCATTTAATTTCTATACACTACTAAAAAAAATGTTTTTTACAATGCATCTTCGACAACGGTTCTTAAAAACCATCTTAGAAAGTCAGGCGGTGGCAATTTTGTAAATACGAAAACTTTCAACGAAGACAATTTTTGTATGGTTTGAAATAGTGCCCAAATACACGGCCTCGGAACCCCTTCCTCCCGAGCCCTATTTTTAGTTCTGAGGCTAAATACCAAGGCTGCTTTTATGAAGGTCAAGTCCATGTACACCTAGGAGACTCTGCCCTCTTAGAGTGGTTAATGAGAAAATGGTCGGTATCAATTTGAGAACCACCAACTCCGTCATGGCTGCCATGGAAGCTGGCAAGCCCACTATCATCACCAATGTCGAGGGCCAGAGAATGATGCCATTTGTCCTTGCCTACACCAAGAATGGCAACAGGCTCATTGGCCAAATCACTCGAGAACACTTTCTTCTCCGTCAAGAGATTCATCGGTTGCAAGATGTCTGAGGTTGACGAAGAGTCCAAGTAGGTCTCTTACAACATCATCAGAGTCCAAGTAGGCTTTATGCTTTTGATTGTCCTTGAAGTTTTTTTTTTGTCATATAATACATTGGACTGTTGACATTGTTGAACCACGGCGTGGAGAATGACTTAGTCAAAGCATTTGAGAAGAGTAAAAGGTTCTTCTATCTTCTAGTACTAGAAGAGAAAATGAAGTTGTCCCGCAAGGAATTTAGAGGTTATATGAAAAACAGTATGAACACACACAATAATCAAGGGGGGTGAATTGGTTTATACTTTTCCTTTTAAAAAAAAATTTAAAGAATTAGAGTAATAGGAACGTATCACAATTAAACCAAGAATGCTTCAACCAATCAAACCACTCAGCTTAAGAAAATAGTTACAAAACTTTCACTTGTTGAGTAATAAAGATTCCACCAAAGAATCACATATTAAGATAGCAAGAAGAGATTAAAGAAAGTAATCAACACAAGAACTTATACTGGTTCACCTCTCAAAGAGAGAAGCTACAACCAATTTCTTCCAACCAAACTTGGTTAGAGTTCCACTATTCACAAAATTCAGTTCTTACAAGCTTACAACAATCACCCTTAATCAACCCTAGATTAAGAACAAAAATCTAAAACCCTTTAAACTCCTAGTGACCAAGACATAAAGAAACCCTTCTCCGCTCTTCCCTCTAGAGAAACCTACTCTAGATAAGCTTTAAGAAACTTTTGTAATAGCAACAAACAAGTTGAAAACCAAAAATGAATTACACACAGAAACTAATGGAGAGAAACAACCTGATGATCCAAAGTATATAAATGCATATGATTACCAATCTTGATCCAGGTTGAAAGAAAACAAGTTTCAGACCAAACTCTCCAAGAGCTTTAAAATCTTGTTCAAGAAGAAACCTTTCAATGAAACATGAATATTGGAATTTGTGGATAAGAGCTTTGTGACTCAGAGTATCTCTTCTCACTTTAGAAAGCTTTTGAGAACTATGAAAATTCGCAATGTAATGATCTATGTTTTTCAAAAGACCCAATAACTTTTTATAGAAAAGTGTTGTAACTGAATGTAATTGATTAAATCGTCCGTGTAATTGATATTTACACTTATGTAATCGATTAAATCGTCCATGTAATTGATTAATTACACATTTAATTGATTAAAGTGTTCTTGAGCTTTCTGGAAAAGATACATGAACAAAGTAATCGATTAATCCGTCATGTAATCGATTACAATAGGGATTCTTGTTTTCAAAACGTGCTCAATAATCGATTACCGATAAATGGTAATCGATTAATACAGTCAGGACTTGTTCTGTGTTTGCACAGTGTAATCAATTACTTAACACCTATAATCGATTATTTTGTTCTTCATGGATCAAGTAATAGCTTACCATATTGTGGTAATCGATTAAGGCAGTGCGAAATTGGTTTTCCCAAAACTTAAACCATAAGCACTTGGCTTTTTATGCAATCATGAAAACTTAAGGCTTTTTCACAAGACATGTGCTTTTATGAAAACCATGAATGCAAGCCAATGAATGATGTTTATGCAATGCAATGGATCATAGGATGAAACTCTTTATATATCCAACTATTACATATGCCTTCAATTGAATGACATGTAAAAGCTAAAACTCATCCAAGTCAAAGAGCCTCAGCATCTTGATCCTCTTCAAGCTCCCCCTGTATCTAACAATCTTCCCATTTTTGGCTTTGATCATGCCAAACTTCAATTGAACATGTTGAAACTTTGTGTTCTTTAAAAAGAGATGATTTCCAAGAGCTTATACTTGATATATGAAAATAGAATCAGCTTCTTGCCAAGAAGAAATGTTAAGTATACTTTGCATAAACAATTTACAATCATGGATATTTATATGCTTCCCCTATCTTAGGTAATTTAACATTGGTTAAGATAATGAGCAACGTTTATTCATTTTGAGTAATGTTTATCCATTTTTATCTTTATTTATTTACCTAAGCACAACACCCATATGTAATATGTTCATTTTTCTCCCCCTTTTTGGCTTATCAAAGACAAAAATAATCCAATGATATATGAAATAAGCAAAGGAAGATATAAACACCATAAAAGGGAATTTTATTCATTAATGATAGGTGCAGAACAAGAAAACATAAAAAAAAAAGATTTAAAAACATAAAATTGGAAACAAAACAACAAGCAAAACAAAACAACCACTAAGGCATCAGATCATCAAAGTCTCTAGGAGACATCCTAGTCTCTATATTTTCTAGTCTAGTAGTGATGTTTTCCAAGGATGAATGAACATCAGTAGAATGCTCATGATGCAGAGCTATCATCGCATCCATCTTTTAAATCATTAGGAATTCAAAAGGGATCCATTGCTGCTTAGCAGGACTTGCTTCTGCATCCTATTCTTCTTCAGTTCCTTATTCTTCATCAACATTTTCTTGTGGAGCTTTTTCTCCAGCCATCAGCCACCCATTTAGAGTCTTTATCATACAAAGCTTGTTGAGGTGCTTTCCAGAGATGAAGTTGGTGATGTAGGTGGTGTTGTCCACAATCTCATTGGATACATCAATTCCAAAATGGTCTATAAACCTTGAGATTAGTACAATATATGGGAATTGATAGTTGATTAACCTTGCAGACTTCAGCATTGTCTCCACAATGACAAGAACCCAGTTCATATGAGTTCCAATCTTCATGCCATGCACCAACTGCAAATCATCATCTTTGATTTGTGCATGATTAGTGGACCTAGGGGTGAGGATATAGGTGATGATGTAGTGCAACAACCTATCCTCCCCTGTCATATTTCCAGCACCTAATCTGGTCTTCAATCTAGCTTGAGGATCCAACAACATAATCTGTATGTGTCAATCTTGTATCCTCTAATCTCTTCATCAAACCTCCCCACTCCTTTACAGGAGATCCCAGCTACAACCCTCCAAAATCTTTATCTATTTCCATAGGAACTCCATTCACTTGGGAACATAAAACCCTATCCATGCTAGCTTGGGCACAAGTGTAAAACAGTTTTACCAACTCAGGGTAGAATGTACCCTTTAGCTCAAGAAATTTCTTCAATCCTTGAGCTTCCAGCATAACAGGGAATTGAAATCCCTCATTGATAAACCAGTCAAGCTCTAAGTACTTAGGTGGCATGACTAGCTTGGTAGCATTGAACTGCATATAGTTCTGTCTTTCAGCTTCAGTGTTGAACCAGGTATTGAGCCTGTTCACAGCTGTATTAGAAGATTCTTCAACTTTCCTTTTGCTGGTTTTGGTTCTTTTTGGGGCATTTGGGTTAGACATGATGAGATTAGGTTGAAGAATGGAATAGGAAGAGGTTTGATTTAAGGGGGAGAGAGATACTAAGCTTGCTTTAAGGAAGAAAAGATTTTCAAGTGTGAAGTTTCAGCCTTTGAAAACCTGAATCTATAGAGGTTTTGAAGTTGAAATTTGAATTTTAAATCACTTGTAACAGCTTATTCGAGTTTCAAGAAGATTTAATAGCAGTGACACAAATTTGAATTTTGAATTTGAATTAAGATATGCCAGTTTAGATTTTTGAAAATTGTGCAATTTTTGCAGAAACGCCATAGATAATCGATTATATAAGCCTGGTAATCAATTATTTCTAGGCAAAGTTTGTTTTGGAACAAAGCGTAATTGATTAATATGATTAATTCACAATTACTCCAGTGGAATTTGAACATAGAAGCAACTCTCAATCATTAAGTAATCGATAAAAATACAAGGTAACTGATTACTCTAAAGAGTTTCTGTTTCAGAAATAGCTTTCAACAGCAGGTAATCAATTATTTTGATAGTGTAATTGATTGCTCCAGATATTTTCTATTTCTGGATTGCATTTAAACATCAAGTAATCGATTAATTCAATAGTGTAATCGATTACTTCAGGGAGGTTTTCATTTTGAAATACACTGAAAGTACTAAGTAATCGATTAATTCGCACTGTAATCGATTACTCTAGTGAAGTTTTGGCTCTAAAATTGTCTCTAAACCCCAGATAATCGATTAAAACACATAGTAATCGATTAAAGCAGACAATTATGCAGAGTGAGCATTGTTTTTCATCAGGATTTTGAATTTTAAGCATATGTGTTGAATAACCAATTTAAATGATTTATCATGTAGTTAGGCACATTAGAAGCATGCTAGCATATATTAGATTCATCAAGAATACCTAGCATGTTCCTAAGATCATAGAATCTATCTCTAGATAAGAGTGTGGTAAAAATATCAGCTAATTGATTGTTAGTATCAATAAACTCAATTTTGATGTTACCCTTTTGGTTCTGATCCCTGAGAAAGTGATGTCTGATCTCTACATGTTTTGTCCTTGAGTGCATGACCGGATTCTTTGATAGGTTTCTTGCACTTGTGTTGTCACATAGCAGGAGAATTTCATTCAATTCCACACCAAAATCTTGGAGTTGTTGCTTAAGCCATAAACTTTGTGCACAACAACTTCCAGTTGCTATGTATTCAACTTCTACTATTGAAAGAGCAACACATGATTACTTCTTACAATGCCGTGAGATTAGTGAGCTTCCCAACAAGTAGCATGTTCCACTAGTGCTTTTCCTATCAAGTTTGCATCTTGCAAAATCAGAATCTGAGTAGCCAATTAAATTTAGTGATGCACCTTTTGGGATACCAAAGACCAACTCGTGGAGTTGACTTAAGGTATTTGATGATTCTCTTGACTGTTGTGAGGTGTAACTCCTTTGGATTAGCTTGATATCTTGCACATAAGCACACACTCAACATTATATTTGGTCTACTTGTAGTCAAGTACAATAAAGATCTAATCATCCCTCTATACTTTGACTCATCAACCCTCTTGCCTTTTTCATCTGAATCAAGGTAATTGAGGTTGCCATAGGAGTTGCAGCTTCTTTTCTTTTCTCCAAGTCAAATTTCTTGATCACTTCAAGGCGGTATTTAGTTTGGTTAAGAAATTTCCCATTCTTCATTTGCTTCACTTGAAGTCTAAGAATGAATGTCAATTCTCCCATCATAGTCATTTCAAACCCATTCTACATAAAGATAGAAAATTCTTTGCACAAGGAATGATTAGTTGAACCAAATATTATATCACCAACATATACTTGAACTAATAAGATATCAATGCCATGCTTCTTGATGAACAAGGTTTTGTCCACTTGTCCACTTATGAATGATTGGCTAAGCAAGAAGTTACTCAATCTTTCATACCAAGACCTAGGAGCTTGCTTTAATCCATAAAGAGCTTTCTTTAGTTTAGAAACATGGTTTGGATATTTGAAATCAACAAAGCTAGGAGTTTGATCAACATAGATTTCCTCCTCAATATATCCATTAGGAAAAGCACTCTTTACATCCATATGAAACAATTTAAAATCCATTAAACATGCATATGCAAGTAGTAACCTAATGGCCTCTAATCTTGCTATTGGAGCATAGTTCTCTTCATAGTCTATGCCTTCCTCTTGGTTGTAACCTTTGGCAACCAATCTAGTTTTGTTTCTGACTATGATGCCACTTTCATCAAGTTTGTTCCTAAAAACCCACTTGGTGCCAATAGGTTGTGAGAAGAAGGTCTAGGAACTAGTTCCCAAACTTCATTTCTCTTGAATTGATTAAGTTCATCATACATGCCAAGCATCAAATGTTCATCAAGTAAAGCTTGGTCAATGCTCTTAGGTTCAATTTGTGAAACAAAATCCATATCATAACAGAGATTTCTTAGTGAAGATCTAGTAGATACTTCCTTAGTGACTTCACCAATTATGTTGTCAAGGGAGAGATCTCTTGTAGTTCTCCATCCCTTAGGCTTTTGGATATGTTTTGATTGTTCCATTTATACATTTGGTTCTTCTTTTTCCTTTTCATTTGATCCATTGAGTTGTATATATTTTTCTATAGGACCTGCATCATTTTCAGACTTCTTTTCCTCTTTAGAGGAGTTAGATTCATCACAAATAACATGAACTAATTCTTCCATGCATAAAGTTCTTTTATTGAAGACTCTATATGTTTTGCTTTATAATGAATATCCAAGAAAGATAGCTTCTTCAGCCTTTGCATCAAACTTGGGAAGTGACTCATTTCCATTATTTAAAACAAAATATTTGCAGCCAAATGCTCTTAAGTGAGAAATGTTTGGTTTTCCACCTTTGTATATTTCATAAGGAGTTTTCTTTAAAATAGGCCTTATAAGTAATCTATTCAAAGTGTAGCAAACTGTACTCACAACATCAACCCAAAAATGTTTAGGCAAATTTGTCTCATTAAGAAGAGTTCTAGCTCCTTGATAACCGATGTTGTATAGCTTCAAAACAATTAAACTACACTAATTATGTAGCATAGGATTAACCTAGGTCGACTCAAAGATACAATCAATATGGTTCCAACTTCAATTCACTAGTAAATAATAGGGGAGTTTTTATCGAACAGTTTGCATGCGTTGAATAAAAATTGCAGAAAAACGTAGCAAAATAGAAACTAACAGAATTGATAATAGGTATTCTAAAACAGATTAAAAAATATCAATCCAATTCACCAAATCAAGCAATGAGAATTATCATAGTTCTCAGATAATGATCTTGTTATGACAGTTCATTCAATTTCATTAGAAGCAGTTCAATTGAATTAACTCCTAAATTAATTGAAACCACAAACCTAATTGAAGTATCATCCAAATAATTTGTGATTAAAATTAAAAATTAGGAAATGAATCTATAACCTAATCCATTTTCAATCCTAAACACATTCATAATCATGAAAATCGAATAGAGGATTGAAGAAGAAAGTGAACATTCACACAGAATTTGAAATACCAAACCAGAACTCAAATTCTCCTTGCTTGGGCTGGATCCTTGGATTGATTGATTGTTTAGCCTTCCATGATCATCATCAATGAAAACCCCACAAAATTAGTGCAAGAAAATGAAAGAATAGAAATGAAAATGAAGAACAATGAAGAACAGTTGAGAGAAAACAAGAGAAAGAGTTTTAATTCTAAAAACTTCTAAAAGTTACTACAAAATATGTTTTTGCTAACATGAAGTGTGTCCATCCAAATAGCTCAAATCACTAAAATATAGTGACTAAGTCAGTTGGAAAGGATGGGCCATAATTGAGCCTAACTAATTACTAATTACACCAATTTCGCAGCCCAAAATTCAAGTGCAGTGGTTCTAACTTCCAAGCCTAAAATGACCCTCAAAATGACAAACTTTTAGATCTTTTCCATATCTTTCCAGGGACTACTCATATGCACCATTTGGAGTTTTGTAGAGCTCTCTAGGTCCTGCACAAGGAAGATAGATCAAGTAAGCAAAAACTCCGAAAATAAGCAACAATTATCAATTAAGCCCACTTTTTTGCCTAAGGCAAAAACTGAATTAGAATGGGAAAATAAAAGTCCAAGACAAGTCAAATAAGCTAAGAAGAATAGAAAAATATTAAACTAAAAATACTCATTCACTCATTCGTCAAGGGATCTATTTTTCCTCTCCACAACACCATTTTGCTAAGGTGTTCTTGGAGCCGAAAAATTGTGGTTGATTCCATTTTCTTCACAAAACTTTTCAAAATACTCATTTTGGAATTCACCAACATGATCACTTCTTATTGAGATAATTTTGCATCCTTTTTTATTTTGAATAAGCTTGACTAATTTTTTGAATGCAATGAAAGCATCACTCTTGGATCTTATAAACAAAGTCCATGTGAATCTAGAATAGTCATCAACTATAACAAGCCCATAGTAATTGCATCCTAAGCTCATAGTTCTAGAAGGATCAAACAAATCCATATGAAGCAATTCAAGGGATCTTGAGGTAGAAACAACATTTTTATTTTGAAAATAAAATGTTGGTTTGTTTCCCCTTTTGACAAGCATCACATAGTTTGTCATTTTCAAACTTTAGTTTAGGTAAGCCAATGACTATAACATATAAAAAATTTAGCCAAATATGGATTTTTTAATGCTTGCAGTCGAAAAGACAATAAGAGATGTTAGTGTTCCATTTTGAACTTGTGGTAGCATTGGAGTTTTGTTTTTAAAATACTATATCTAGAGTTTTAAAACTACAACTAAGGCATGTGATACCTTGTTAGAAAGCTTAGGAAGTCTAGTTTAACATACTTAAAGATGGGAATTTAATGACTTGTACTTGTAGATTAGCACATATTATAGGAAGAACCAAATCATACGTGGAAGCTATCTAACTTGTGAGCAAAAGATGATTTTAAGCTAAAAGCATAGAACCAATCAAAATTTGCGTTTGGAATACTCCAAATCCACGTGCTATTAGCCAGCTAAGCACAAAGGAATATTGCTTTAATTGAGTCACACATGGTACGTGAGTTTTTACAAAAACAATAGCAATGAAAGTAGTGTACAAGAGTCAAAGTAAAAGTCAATGTATGAAGTGAATAAGACAAACTAAAACCAAGCTTACTGAACAAGCCTTTTAAGAAAGCTATCAATGTGGACATTAAGTATTAATGAAGGGAATCTTGCTTCAAACAATAAATTATAGGTGCAACTGTGAGTATATGTGTGTTGGTGTGAGTCTATGTGAAGGCCAAAGGAAAAAGGTGATATGTAGCCTTGTGTGGGTGTAACCAAACAAATGAGATCAAGATATTTGGCAAGGCCTCCACGTGCACCTAGGTCAAGAATGAATGAATACTTGTAATGATTAGATAAAGAAAAATCTACTGAATAAAGACAAAATTATAGGATAATATCTTCAAGTTATGATTAGTTAATTACTCTAAAACTGAACTAACTACTAACCAAATTAAAACCTAACTAATTTACTTAATACCTAACTAACTAACTTAATATAAATAGCTCATAATATCACAAAAAGTTGCATGTACACTACTAACATCCAAGCTCACTCTCACGACCCATTTGCTTTCCACCTTGCACCTTGCTTTCATTTCTCACGTTCTTATTTACTTGTAACCGTAGCCCACTCCTATAGTATTCTATACGTTTATTGTCTTTTGTTCTTTCATATAAATCATCCTAAGACTTCCTCCCTTGAAGACTTTAAAGAAGTGCAGCTACGTACTTGGACGTTTGCAATCCAATTTACTTGAGGTAGGCTAGACTTCAATCTTTAATTAAGAGTTTATTTGGACTAATCTTTATGTGCAATGGTGAAGATTTATGGCTGACCCTAGTAGGCTGAATTTTCAGATCATAAAAGGGTATTTTATGATATGGTTATGTTGATTTAAGAATAGGATAGGCTGATGATTGAAATGCTTTGGACTTGATTTTGATGGAATTTGGACTGTTTGCTTACATATATCTTGGAACTATTTTAAATTAATTTTAAGAAGTAGTTGCTGAATGGAATGTGGATAAAAGGTTTAACTACTCAAGTGGTTCAGTTTTGATGATTGAGTATTAGGGTGATAAGTTGAGAAAAACATAAGGTCTAGGATAAGTTCTAATCTTTTATTGTGATAGTGTAAAAGAATTAGAAATTATTTGGAAGGTATATTATGCTTTATTAGCTAGATTACTAACATGTTGTCTTTAACTTAAGGAGATTATTCTTGCCATGCACAAGTTGGCATAATTTTGATTGAATAAGGTGCGGAAGCCGAGCCATACAATTGATATATGGTGATGTTTGTGATGGAATTTTTCCATGAGCTTGTATGAGTTTGCTCATGGATTGTATTATGGATTTTATGTGATGATATATATTTCTTCATGTTTTCGAGTCCAGTACGAGATTTGCAAAACAGAATCTAATACTACATCCAGTGCGAGATGTAGAGACCGGGTGCAAAAACATGAAATTGATCATGCATTGTTTGTGTAAGACGGCCGCAGCGTACTACATCTAGTACGAGGTGTAGCTACATACAGTACGATATGTAGAGACCATGTGCACTCTAGAATTTCATCATGCATATTTTTTGAATGGTTATTTATTGATATTATTGGAATTATTTGATGAATTACTAACGTACTAACTTATTTGATGGTTTTGTTTTGCCTGCTGAGAAATTTTATTTCTCACTAGATTTGTTTCACTTTTTTTATATAGATGGCCTTAGTGATAATCTTCCTTGATGCATTGGAGTGGTGGTGGGACCACGATGAAGTTAGAAATTGTTATGTTCTTACTATGCATCCTGTGATACGTGTGTACGTGTACTTTGGTGCACACTTTCCGGTGTGGGTATTAAATAATATGTTTAATCCTAACGATCCTTTTATGCAATTTCCTCATGAATATCATGATCCTCTTATGGAGCCCATAAATATTTCCTCTAGCAGTAGTCAGATGTATCCTCTTTTTGTACCTGTCCTTGGAGGAAATATGAATCTTAATAATGAACTAGAGCCTGAGGAAAGTTTTGCTGATAACTTCTGAATCTAAACCTATGTTTCTCTTCATCCATGAAATCCACTAGAGTTAGCCATACTACTAAAAATGAATAATTTCACGTTTGCTTAGTAGTTATGTATATATAGGGTTGCTAGAATCTATGGTTTGTAGTAACTTTATATTTTGTTGCCTAAGTAGGACTTATGGTTTGTATTTAAAACTCAAGGACTGTGTAAAATAACAAAATGGAGTGAAATGAAACAAGTAGGTGTATTATGTTATTTATACGTGTGAGTATTAACTTTAAACCTATACAAATATACTCTTATTTAAAATAAGCAATAAACAAAAAAAATATAATTTCTAAGAAATTTTTTAAGCCGTTACAGTTTTGGTATCAGTAGTAATAGGTTTACCTGTAGAGGTAGAAACTAAGAGATCATAAGGTAATTGAGATAAAAGTAACCCTAATTGTATAGTAGTGTCAAAAGAAAAGAAAGAGTGAGTAGCAGCTGAATCATATAATACAGTTAACATTTTATCTTTAATTTTTCACTTACCCTCGATGAGATTTTCAGATTGAGATGCATCTGCTACATCCATGGTAAAAACCCTTCAAGTCTATTGAGGACGTGTGGTGTTTTGGGGTCTTGAACTCCTACAATTGTTAGCATAGTGCCCCATCTTTCCACATCTGAAACATTGAACATCATTGCAGCAGTTTTGTGCCATCATTTGAGTAACTGCCGCAGCTTTTTGACTTGCTGCAGTCGCTTGTTGATTTGCAGCAGCCACTTGTGTTGAGTTTTAAGGGAAGCTGCAAGAAGATTGAAGCAAGGTGGAAGGCTTGATGATGTTTTAGTTTTTTACATGCCCAATCATTTGAAGGCATTTTTAATTTGTCTATGTGATTCAAGTAAATTGCCTTGTGATCTTTCATTAGCTTGTACATTCTCATGATCATGCATACATGGTTTTCAGTCTCAAAGAAATCAAATGGTTTTATAAGAAATTAAGTTCTCAATGGCTAAGTCTTTTAAAAAAGCAAAAATTACTGCTTTAATCGATTACACAAGTAGTTTAATCGATTAAAGACATTCATATGTTTCTGGAAAAGCCTTGAAGAACAGTTTAATCGATTACAGGCTTCTTGTAATCGATTACACAGTACTTTATGAAAAACCATGCATCACTGGAATCATCGATTATCTCATTATGTAATCGATTATCTTAATTCATTTTTCTTGATGCTGTTCTAGTTTAATCGATTACAGTATAGTTTAATCGATTATTTTGTTCATGAAACCATTTCCAGAAAGCTGATGAACATATTAATCAATTATTTAGTTACTTTAATCGATTACATATGGCAATTTAATCGATTACACCAACGGATTAATCGATTACTGTCAGTTAATTCTGTTTTATATAAAGTTGTGTGAGTCTATTCTTTATAAATAGATATTGAACGAATTGTTCTGGACATATGAGTGATTTACCCAAAAGACTAAAAGCTTTCTAAGAGTTTCAAAGATTGATTTCTGAGTGAAAAACATTTCTAGTAAGAATCAAGAATTCTGAGTTTTTGGAGAAGATGTGTTAAAGAAAAAGAAGGTTTTCAAGATAGTGCTTCTGAGCTATTATGTTTTCAACCTGGAGAGTGTGGTAATCACATTTCATTTCATTCATACATACATGAAAGATCACAGGTTGTGTTTATCTTGAACCTATCTTTTTAGATGTTCTAACATTTTCTGTTGTATTGTGATATATCAATTTGTTTCTTTTCAAGCATACTAGAGTAAGGTTCTCTAGGTTTGGGGTTCTGAGTAGGGTTTTCAGTATCTTGGTGATTTGTATTCTAATAGGGTGTTAGAATCAGTATCTTTGTCTAGTGTTGATAAAGAAAGTCACTTATGGATTGCTTGTAAAAGATTCTTTGATATAGTAATTACTCTAACCTAGTGTGGGTTGGAAGCACTGGATGTAGCCTCCAAGGTTGAGAGGTGAACCAGTATAATTGCATTGTCTCTTGGTTAAAATTCTGTATGTTTCATTGCATGTCTTTGGGAAATCAAATATTATTATCAAAGAAACAAATTCTATCATTGCATTCATAACAAAGGTTGATCTTGGGTGAAGAAAGATTTCTGAATTTGAAAAAGGGGAACTAGTGATACGATCCAAAGTTTTAATTCCGCAATTTGTTTCAGAAAGTTTTTAAATATCAGGTTTAAACCAATTCACCCCCCCCCTCTTGGTTCATTTGCAGTGTATTCATTGTATTTTCAACTTGTTCTTGCATAGCTGCTAACATTTCTTGAAGAATATTTATTTCTTCACTGTTGCCACCAGATTGTGGTGCTACTCTACCTCTTGTTCTTCTAGTAGCCATAAATTCCTATTCACTTTCACAAAAATACTGAGGTTATCAGTGATGGAGGTTCATGGCAACCTAAAGGTCTAGAAGGAGAGCTTGAAGCACTTCCTTTGGTGAGCTTTAAAGGACCAATGATAAGAGCTAGGACTCAAGCACTTCAAGACCACATTCAAGCTAACTTGGGCAAGCATGAAGATGCACACCAACTCAAGGATGACAAAAGCTGGATTTTGATGTCTCAAGTCCAATTTAATTCAATAAATTCCATCACTTGTTAGAAGAAATTCAGTACAAACACTTGTAAATAGTTTTCCACTATTTTAATCGGTTATATTTGGTCTGTAATCGATTACCAGCATTTCAATTTCACACAGAAACAAGATTTGACTGTTTTAATCGATTAAATCGCATCTGTAATCAATTACATAAGCCTGAAAATTATAAATAACTCAATTTTAATCGATCACAAGTGCGAATTAATCGATTATTTCAGTCTAAAACTGCACTGCACATGTTGGGGAAGCCAATAGTCACTTTAGGAAAGCTTGCACTTCAAGCTTCATTTGGGCTTCATTTCAATTTGCATTTTCCTTATATTTAGTGACATTTAGCTTGTAATTTTGTGGCCTATATAAGGTGCCAAAATTGAATGTAACTAACTTTGGTTCATTAATACAATTCTGAAAATTGTTGTGAGAGTTTCTTTCTTGTTCTTGTTCAAGAACTTATTGAGTCTTATCAATGGCTTCCCAATGCTATTGTGGTGATTCTTCCTAGACTTAATTGAGAGCTTCTCCATGGTGTCTTCACCTTCATCCCTAACCTTTCTTCCATCTTCCATTTCTGCAATTATAAACTTCTAAACAGCCTCAATTTCAAGAAGTGCTAGAAACTTGTGTGTTCTTGAAGTTTGCTTGAAGAGTGAGTTCTATTGCAAGGTAGATTTGGGAAAGCTAATGGCTATGGGTTCAGCCATTTACATCAATCAGGCTCAATTACCCAACCTATGATCTAGAATTAGCAGCTGTAGTTTTTGCCTTAAAGATCTGGAGACATTATTTATACGGAGTAATATTTGAAGTCTTTTCAGATCATAAGAGTCTCAAGTACCTCTTTGACCAAAAAGAGTTGAACATGAGAAGAGAAGATGGGTTGAATTTCTTAAGGATTATGACTTTGAGTTAAAATATCTTCCAGGAAAAGCAAATATAGTAGCTGATGCATTAAGTAGAGAAATCTCTGCATGTATCTAGGATGATGATCAAGGAAATGGAACTAATAGAAAATTTCAAAAATCTTAATTTTGGATTTTCTGTTAATTCTAAAAGCATCATTTGGAGTCAAATACAAATCACTAGTGACTTCAAATATCACATTAGGCTAGGAAACTATAGAGATTCAGATTTTCAACAAAATTTAACTCAAGTCCAACAAGGAAAATTGCAGTATTTTGATGTGAATAATCGTGGGTTATGGACTTATCAAAAGAGAATATATGTACCCAAGATTGATGGATTAAGAGAGAAATTTTGAGTGAAGCTCACAAAAATAATTTTACATATCCTGTAGTTACTAAGATGAATCAAGAGTTGAAGAGAATGTTTTGGTGGCCTGGGATGAAAAAGGATATTGCAAAGTTTGTATGAAAGTGCTTAGTATGTCAAAAGGTAAAAATAGAACATCATAAACCTTCTGGCACTTTGCAACCTTTAGAAATTCCTCAATGGAAATGGGAAAGTATATCTATGGATTTTGTGGTAGGCTTACCTAGGACTGTTTCTGGTCATGACTCAATTTGGATCATTGTAGATAGACTCACTAAGTCAGCTCATTTTATACCTATTAAGATTTCTTATCCATTAGAGATATTTATTGTATATACAAGAAATAGTTAGATTACATGGTGAACCTTCCACTTTGATTTCTGATAGAGCCCTCGTTTTACTTCTAGGTTTTGGGGAGCATTATAAAAAGCATTTGGAACCAAATTATGCTTAAGTACTGCTTCTAATCCCCAAATAGATGGGCAAACAAAAAGAACCATACAAACCCTAGAGGACATGTTGAGAGCTTGTGTGATAGACCAACAGGGTTCTTGGGAGAAATATTTTCCATTAGCAGAGTTTGCCTATTAAGAAACACCTTAGTAACCCTAGTTATGATCCTTATTTATTTACATACACCTAATACCCATTTCTTTGTTCAGAAATTTCCTCCAATGCTTTCTTCATCACTAGCCAGATTAATTGGCTCCAATAATGGGTCAGGGTAGGCAGGAGCAAATTGTAGAAAGGGATCATTCGGGTTGAACAAACCATTAAGAACAGATATTGGGAAATAAGTTCCAAAGTAAATATACGCACGAATGATTAGGTGCATAGTTACAACATAGCAGTTGTAACGACCTAAAATTATTCTAGATATTATATTATTATTTGGGTTTAATTTTTAAGAATCGTTAGATAATTACTATTTTATTTTTACTGAACGGATCCTAGTATAAAATTCTAAAACTTATAAATTATAGAAGTTGTTAAACTGATATCTATTTAAATACTCATAGTCCATTTTTACATAGATCATTTCTTATGGTTACTTCACGTCTATTACACCATAGACCTTAGCTACTATAAAACACCTTAGTCACACTAGCTAGGATTATTATTTATGTACAAAACCTACAACCCATGTCTTCATTTCAAAAGATCTCTCCAATGCGTTCTTTTTCACTGACCAAGCTAATCGGTTCCATGTTTGGGTTTGGATAGGCAGGAGCAAACTACAGGATTGTATGTAGTATCAGATTCTGTTTTAGAAATCTCGTACTAGACTTGGAAATAAATCAACATATCATCAATCAAGATCCATTAATAATAAAATCCATAAGCAAAATACATACCACCTTATGGAAAAATTCTAATTCATAGTTTTTTTTTGTGGCTTATGTTCAAATAAATTCTATATTATTCTTTTTGTATCCAACTACCATCACACTTCCATAATTTAATCATAAATATAAACTCAAGATATAATTTTGAGGATGTTACAGCAGTTCCTTTCTTCGTCTATATACAACCCAAGTCTAAAGTGTCAAGGAAGATGATTATTGAAGCCATCTAAAAAAAATGAAACAAATCTAGTGAAAAATAAAATTTCTCAGTAGGCAAAACTAAACCGCCAACACGTACTGGATGTAGAAATGCTGCAGCCATCTTACGCTAGTCATGCATGTCATTTCCATGTATTTGCACCTGGTCCCTACATCTCGTACTGGATGTAGTATCAGATTTTGTTTCGCAAATCTCGTACTAGAGTCGGAACATGAATCAACATATCATCACATCAAATCCATCATTAATACAATCCCTGAGAAAATTCCTACAACCTCATGGAAAAATTTAAATCACAACTTCCTACTACCAAAAGTATGGTTAGGCTACCATACCTTAATCAATCAAATAAGCATGCCAACTTGTGCATGGCAATAGAATATCCTCAAGCTATAGACAAATCATGTTAGCATTCTAACTAATAAACCACAATATATCTTTCAAATAATTTCTAATTCCTTTAGACCTTCTCAAGAAAATATTAGAACTTAATTTGTATATTAATCTCCTTCCACCTATCATCTTACTACTTAATCCTCAAAGTTGAATCACTTAAGTATTTGAACCATTTATCTACATACCATTCAACCTCTACTTCTCAAAATTAATTCAAAATCAGTCCCACAACATAAAAATAAATAAACATTCCAAATGTCATCAAAATCAATTCCAAATATCATCAAATGCAATTCCAAATATCACTAATATTTCAGCATATAAATCATCATCCTATCCTATTGTTAAATCAACATTATCACATCATAAAATAACCTTCAATGATATGAAATTTCAGCCTAAATAATCAACCATAAATCTGAACATTTAAACATATAGATTAGTCCAAATAAATTCTTAACTAGAGATTGAAGCCTAGCCTACCTCAAGTGAATTTGGGTTTGAAATGGATTAAGTGGCTTCTTCTATTGGGAATCCTCTAAGGAATGAAGTCTTGAAAGAATAAAATTTGATGGATAAGGTGGTAGAAGAGAAGTAACGGATAGGAGCAAGCAATGGAGGTAATAAGTGAAAAGTTGGGTGCAAGGAGCAAGTAGCTGTGGAGGTGTAATAACACTCTTATACATGAAATTTTTTTAAACCTCCTTAGATATTTATACCAATTTAATTAGTTGTGTTTTAAGTGAATCTATTTGGATTATAACTGAATTAGTAGTTAGTTTGGTTAGAAATTAACTAATTCATCATTACCTTAGAAGATATTATTCCTTAAACCTTATCTTGCCTAGATTTTCTTGGTCAAGATTCCCTTAATCATTGACTTGGGCAGCTGGCCTATGCTATGTGGAACATGGCTGAGGAAATGAGATTTATTTACTTGGCTCTTGTAATTACACATGCACACAAAGCCATATTTTATCTTTTCCTTTCAGCCTTCACAATTTTACAGCAACCTACACTTCACAATTTTGCTTCTAGTTTATTGTTGTGGTGCAAGTTTTCCCCTTATTCAATGAATATTGTGCACGTGGAAAGGAACCTTGCTTGAGGAAACCTCTGATTGGTCACATTTTGGCTGAAGCTTTTATTCCTTATGCCAAAATTCTGGGAGTTACATGTTTTGCCCAATCCAGATTTTTTAAATAGCTAGAAACATTTAACCTAATGTGGTTCATTCTTAGTGTATTATGTACCAATCTACTAGTCGATAAATTCTCATATTTTAGTATGTTAAACTATACTTCCTAAGCTTTCTAACAAGGTATCAGATTCCTTATTTGGACTTATAAAACTCTAGTTATAGCATTTTTAAACTAGATTCCAAAACTGCTAGCGAGTTCAAAGTAGGATAATAACATCTCTTAGTGTTTTTGTTACTGCAGGTAGTACACATTCTAGATTTAGGTGTTATATTTGACATCTAGATCTTTAATTCCATATATCATACACCTAATTTGAATAATAAATGAGAGAGAAATAATTTTTTCAAAACGGTGACAGTAGCTATTTTGAGTATGCACAGTATTGGACAGCTTGTGTGTAATTAAATTATGGGCAAGATTTCATTGCTTATTTTGGTCCTATATTTTAGTACAACATAGAGGACATCCTAAGTTTTAAAATGAGTGGTCAAACACCTCGTTTGGTTAAGTACAGAGGGAGATATAAAATTCTATCATATCCTTCTTGTATCACACTACAACCACATGTATTCCTCATGTGATAGTTTTCCTCATAACACCATAGATATTATTTAGATATTCTAAGATTTTATTAGATACCTAAGATCTTTGTACTTAATGTGTTCACATGGTCTAAAATTCACACTTATGATAGCTTTAGATACTAATAATAAATTTTCTATCAGTCTAAGTACTCCTAGTTTTCTTGTAATATTTATCTGTTACTAAGGGTAATTTGGTAATTTGTCATCCAGGGGCATTTTTGTAATTTCATCAAGTTTCACAAAAATATCTAAGGTAAAATATCCAAGGGTATTTTTGGTAATTTGTTACTCACTCTAGGGGTATTATTGTAATTTTCACTTCAAAATATCTAACCAAAATATCTAAAGGTATTATTGTAATTTTCACTTCAAGGGCATTTTTGTAATTTCCACTTCAAGGGTTCTATGATAATTCTCACATCAAGGGAAAGGGTAATATGGTCATTCTCCTTCAAGCATTTTTTTGTAATATCTCTAATTAACATATTTAAATTTTTTGGATATTACAATTCACCCCTCCTAAAAAGAAAATTTTGCACTCAAAATTTGTAAATACCTGTAAATACAAATCATTTTGACCAAACGAGGTGTTTGACCACTCATTTTAAAGCTTAGAATGTCCTCTATTGTGTCCTAAAATATGGGACCAAACTAAGCGGTGATTCGTGTCCAGAATTTATTTTAACCTAAGCTGTCTGAAACTGTCCACACCCAAACAACTATTTCCACCCGACTTTAAAAATTTATATCTCTCATTTCATACTAAAATTAAGCTTATGATATAGGGAATTAAAGATCTAGATGTCAACTATAACATATAAAAATTTCATCTAAATCTAGATTGTGTGCTGCTTGCAGTCACAAAAACACTAAGATGTCAGTGTGGAATTTTGAGCTCATTGGCAATTTTGGAGTCTAGTTTTAAAAATGCTATAGCTAGAGTTTTAGAAATCCAAATAAGGCATGTGATACCTTGTTGGAAATCTTAGGAAGTCTAGTTTAACATACTAAAGTATGGAAATTTAATGACTTGTATATCAATACATATTATATGAAAAACCAATTTGTATGTGGTGAGAAATTTAGTTATTATGATGTTCTTGGACTATTGTGATTAATTATATTTGTATGAACTTGAATGAGCAAGTATGAGTTTTCTAGATTCAGCATGTGATAAATGAGTAGTGAACTTTTTGATCTTGCTTATGTTATGATGATGGAGATACTTATGTACTACTGATAGTGTTTAATTGGTTGTGAACACTAACTTGTGTGCACATGTGTTTTGGCCAAGGGTGAGATATGTTAAACAAATTTACAGTTTAACTTGTTGTATGGTGTAACCAAACCACAATAGTTTCATGATGTTTTTAATTCAATGATATGAGAAATGTTCCATGGTTGTGGTTGTGGTTGAAAAGCAAGATCTATGTAAAGGTCTTGGAGATAAATGAATATTGAAAGCAAGGTCCATAGAGAGATCTTGGAATTGAATTTTACTGCTCAAGATCCATAGAGTGACTTGAGGTTTTGCTTCATATCCATAGAGTGATATGGAAAAATCCTTGATCCATCCAGAGATCTTGGATGTTCATGTCCATAGAGTGACTTGAGGTTTTGCTTCATATACATAGAGTGATATGAAAAGATCCTTGATCTATTGAGAAATCTTGGATGCTCATGTCTATAGAGTGACTTGAGGTTTTGCTTCATATCCATAGAGTGATATGGAAGGATCCTTGATCCATAGAGAGATCCTAGATGCTCATGTCCATAGAGTGACTTGAGGTTTTGCTTCATATCCATAAAGTGATATGGAAAGATCCTTGATCCATAGAGAGATCCTAGATGCTCATGTCCATAGAGTGACTTGAGGTTTTGCTACCGGATCCATAGAGTGATTTGGGATATGTCCAGATCCATGTAGAGACTCTAGAACTGTTTATTGATATCAGATTCATAGAATAATTCGGGATGTGTCCAAATCCACAGAGAGACTCTGGAATTTTTTGTTTGAAATGAAAGTAATGTGTTGTTTTGTTAGTTACTTGAATGAATGATATATTGTGTGTGGAAGGTTTGATGAGTAAATAAATAGTTTTATTAATGTATGAATATAAAAGCAATTCAAGTTGTTTTTATGGATCAAATGAATCTACTTTGGAATATATATTTTAAAAATATAAAATGAACTAGATGTGCAGATGAGGCTATAGGAACATGTTTTAAAAATAAATCGAAGTAGCTAGAATGATGACAATTACATGGTTTTGAATTGGTTTTGTAAAACTAATTGCACCTACTGGAAATTCTTTGGAATTCTCACTATTTTAGTGTGTTCCCATGTCATTCCAGACAGGTAAATCGGGAGGAGCAGCTACAAATTGGGGACAAGTTGGAAGATTTCTTCTAATGTTGCAAATTTGTAGTATTTTTCCTATATGCTTTGTAGTATAAGGACATTAATATTATTGTAGGAAATATTATTTACAAGTTATTACTAAGTTTGTAATTTATTAAAGAGACCCAAAAAGTCTCAACAGGCTCTATATAAGCATAATCTTCATAACACAGTTAAATTTCAAAAATTGAGACAAGTTTTTCTTAATCGGATTTGGTTAAAAATTTTATGTTAGAAAAGTTAACATCTTCCAGTTACGTATTATGACCTAGGTATAATATAGTAATTAGAAGGGTGTAGCCGTGTAAGAGAGAGAGAGAGAGAGAGAGTGTGTGTGTGTGTGTGTGTGTGTATAAGTGAATATGACTGTGTGCAAGAGCTAATGCCTTATGTGAAGAAAACAAACAAAACTAAGCATCTTCAAGAAGCCTTCTACGTGCACTTAGCCATTTGATGAAGGAAATTTGTTTTTGCTTAGTAAGCATTGCATTTAATGCATAAGATTAAAATATCTTTAGGTCATGATTACTTAGTTACATTAGAATCAAACCAAAGACTAACTAGACTTCCATCCTAACTAATTCCTTTCCATCCTAACTAATTTTTCTTTTATAAATACTTCCTTGATTTAAAATTCTACACATGCCTACTCTGTCTTTTCATTTTGTTTTTCTCTCTTCCCACCTCTTTCTTGAATCCAACCGTAGCCTCACTATACTTGTTTTGTGTGAGTAAGAATTAATGGCTTCTCAAAGGCAAACTAGGTCACAAGTTGAAGCCACTAATGAAGGAATGGCTAGTATGGTGGGTACTTTTGGTGAGATAGCATCCGCTATGAGAGATCAAGCAGCCGCAATAAGAGAAAATGTGGTGGTATCCACTCAAATGATGGAAAGGTTAAGTAGTCGCAACAATGAAAATTTTGAGGGAAATAATATGAATGTTAGAAGACATACATCTAATTTGGAATATCAGAAATTTGCTGAATTTAGAAGATCCAACCCACCTGTGTTCAGGGAACCTTTAATCCTGACAAAACTGAAGAATGTATTAAGGAGGTAGAGAAAATATTTTTGGTGTTAGAATGTTCGGAACAACAAAAAGTAGCTTATGCTACTTACATGCTCAATCTGATGTTGAATATTGGTGGCATAGTCACAAACAAATGTTAGAAAGTACTGATGTGGTTATTACATGGGAAGTACTTAAGATTTCCTTTTATGAAAAATATTTCCCTGTGTCTGTAAGAAATGCTAAAGAATTGGAATTTCTTCAGTTGCAACAAGGCAACGTTAGTATAATTAAATATATTGCCAAGTTTTGAGGAGTTGATTAAGTTTTCCTTTACTTATCAATATAATCTAGGTGAAAGATGGAAATGTATGAAATTTGAAGGAGGACTACGAGCAAATATGTTGGAAGTAGTAGGACCATTGGAGATTCGAGATTACAGTGTTCTAGTGAACAAGTGTAGGATGATTGAGGAGTACAAAAGAAGGTCTGCTGCAAAATGATAATCAAGTAGTATTTTCGAGAAGAAATTAGTTCCTCAACCTTTTAAATTCAAAACTCATAAGAACCGTTCCTTTCAATAAAGAAATCATGATGGACAACATTCAAGAAATAGTGTAAGGAAAAAGTGTGATAAATGTCATAAATTTCATGGTAATAATCCATGTTTGATAGGACCGAATGTTTGTTATCATTGTGGGAAAAGAGGACATATAGCTCGAAACTGTCAACGACAAGTTTGGTGTTTTCGCTGCAGAAAATCAGGACATAGCACAAGCAGTTGTTTAATTACAAGTCAACAAAGGACTACACGAACTCAACAACCAGGTAAATGTATGATGACTTAGTAGGAATCATGTTCTTATGAATGAAGTATTGTTAGAATCATGTACTATGTTATGATATCACATGTGTTTTGTCAGATTAGATAGATATTATTCCAAGAACTTTACACTAATAGGTTTCGGTTGTAAAGGAATTTAGTAGAGAACAAAGTAGAAATGATGACTTATGTATTTTGGTTATGTTAGTAAGAATTCATCCAATACTCTACTTTATATACGTCACATGAATCTTAAGTGTAGAAATTGTGATAGAAAAGACATAAAACATATGAAAGAATGTAGAAGGCCAAAACAGGTATGATAAGAGATCATGTTGCTATACCTTGATTGGTATAATAAGGATTAAACTGTATGAATAATGTAAAATGTGTTAATCGACCTAACCATAGTTATTGAAATAACATGTTGATTATGATACTCTTGAAGTATTGAGTTGAAATGTATGTTCATGTATGAATAGCTAATTAGGGTAAATTCCTAATCAGAAAGGAAATGAATGACTAATTAAGTAAATTCACTTTTATGGAGCTTAACTAGAAAGGTTTTGATAAGGCTAACTAAGTTAGTCTATGATTAGCAAATACATGATTAGTTTAAATAAATATTGTTTTAGGGCTAGATAATTGTTGATAAGGGGTAAATATAAAAATTATAAGAAATTCTGATTTAGTTTCAAATTGATTGATTGAAAATATATATATGGTGAAAAATTGTGGATTTAAAATTTATGAAAAAATCTAGTAAAATTTTGAGGGAAATTTTTTTTAAAAAGAGGGGTGAATTGTCATCCCAAAAATTTAAATATGTTAATTAGAGATAAAAAGGGAAATTACAAAGATGCTTGAAGGAAAATGACCATATTACCATTTCCCCGTTATGTGAGAATTACCATTCTACCCTTGAAGTGGATATTACCAAAATACCCCTAAGGTAAAAATTACAATAATATCATTGGATATTTTGATTAGATATTTTGAGAAACTTGAGGAAATTACAAAAATGCCCCTATGATGGCAAATTACCAAATTACCCTTAATTACAGATAAAAGTCACAAGAAAACTAGGAGTACCTAGACTGACCAAAAATTTATGATTAGTATCTAAATCTATCATAAGTCAGAGTTTTAGACCATGTGAACACATTAAGTACAAAAATCTTAGGTATCTGATAAAATCTTAGAATTTCTAAATAATATTTATGGTGTTATGAGGAAAATTATCACATGATGAACACATGTGTGTGATACAAGAAAGATAGGATAGTAAACTAATGAATTCAAGTGTCAAATTTAGAAGTGCTTAGAATAGATTTAGTTATGATTAGTAAATTTAAAGGAAAAAATTCATGCATATTTAAGGAAATCCACATGAAAGTGCAGTCACATATGTGTATAAGTGAATTGTATGTGACAAATGATGACAACCATGCCTTCTATGAATAAAACAAAAAGAACAAACCTCTTAAGAAAGGTCCACGTGCACTTTAGAAATTTATGAAGAAATATTTGCTTTTTGATTAGAAGAAGAAAAGGAGACAAGTGGCAAACAAATGTAAGGTGTAGATCTAGTCTTGGAGAAAAAGTAGCATGTGTGTGTGTAACCGTGAATGCCTTATGTGCACAAAACAAACCAAGTCAAGCTCCCTAAGAAGCTTTCCATGTGCATGATTGATAGTTTTTAGTTTAATATTTTTCTATTTTTCTTAGCTTATTTGACTTCTCTTGGACTTTTATTTTCTCATTCTAACTCAGTTTTTGTCTTAGGTAAACAAGTGGGCTTAATTGCTAATTGTTGCTTATTTTCGGATTTTATGCTCACTTGACCTATCTTCCTTGTGCAAGACCTAGAGAGGTCTACAGAACTCCAAATAACACATAAGAGTAGTCCCTGGAAAGATAAGGAAAAGATCTACAATTTTTTCAGAGATAAATGAAGGCTAATTCTATCATTTTGAGGGTCATTTTAGGCTTGGAAGTCAGAACCTCTGCACTTGAGTTTTGGGCTGCGAATTTGTGTAATTAGTAATTAGTTAGATTAGATGGGCCTAATCATGGCCCATCCTTTCCTACTAAATCAGTTACTATAAATTAGTGCAATTAGTTAGTGGATTGACACACTTCATTTGAGCACAAATAGAATTTGTAGTTTCTTTTAGAAGTTTTCATAATTAAAAAGTTATATTTCTTTTTCTCTCAACTGTTCTTCATTATTCTTTATTTTTCTTCTTCCTTTCATCTCCGTTCTTCTATTTTTCTCATTTAAATTTTGTGGCTCTTCCATTGATGATGATCATGGAAGGCTAAACAATCAATCAATCCAAGGATCCAGGCCAAGCAAGGAGAATATGAGTTCTGGTTTGGTATTTTAATTTCTGTGTGAATGTTCATCTTCTTCTTCAATCCTCTTTTCAATTTTCATGATTATGAATATGTTTAGGATTGAAAACGAATTAGGTTATAGATTTATTTCTTAATTTTGAATTTTAATCATAGATTTTTTGGATGATATTTCAATCTGATTTGTGATTTCAATTGAGTTAGGAGTTAAATCTATAGAACTGCTTCTAATTTGTATTGCTTGGTTTGGCGAATTGGATTGATATTCTTAAATCTTTTTTACAACACCTTTTATCAATTCTGTTAGTTTCTGCATTTTTCTTCAATTATTGCTTATGTTCCTGCAATTTTTATTCATCTCCTACAAACTGTTCGATTAAAATTCCCCTATTGTTTATTAGTGAATTGAAGTTGAAACCAAATTGATCGTGTCTCTGAGTCGACCTAGGTTAATCCTGTGCTACAAAATTAGTGTAGTTTAATTGTTTTGTAGCGATTCGACAATCGTTATCAGTGTACCTTGAACCCTTAATGAGGGAATCTTTGCTTTTTTAAAAATATCTTCATGTCATAATGACCTAGTTAGATTAGAACTAAACTAAAACTCAATTAAGTTTCATCCTAACTAATTTCTTTACATCCTAACTAAAATTTTTACAATAAATATCTCCTTGATTTCCAAAAATTTGCACGTAAATTGCTAGCCTCCTCTAAACCTCATGTTCATTTTCACCATTTCTCTCTTCTCTTTGCTTCATTATTCTCACTTCTTCATTAAAAACTTCAAACTGTAGCCAATCACTCCTATTGCCTCCTTCACATTTATTTCATTCTCTTCTCCATTCCAAACCATTAAATACAAGATAAAACTTTCATTCCTTCAAGGCCTTGAGGTGCAGCCAAGTACTTGGAAGAGTTGGAAGAATTGGAAGCAAACTTGCTCAAGGTAGGTGTAGGTTTAAGTTTATTTATCTCTTGATTTTTGAGATTATTTGAATGGCTTTAAGCTGAATTTTGGACTTTTTTAAAATTTTATATCTCCCTCCAGATTTGTAGTATTTTTCCTATATGCTTTGTAGTATAAGGACATTAATATTATTGTAGGAAATATTATTTACAAGTTATTACTAAGTTTGTAATTTATTAAAGTGACCCAAAAAGTCTCAACAGGCTCTATATAAGCGTAATTTTCATAACACAGTTAAATTTAAAAAATTGAGACAAGTTTTTCTTAATCGGATTTGGTTAAAAATTTTACGTTAGAAAAGTCGACATCTTCCAGTTATGTATTATGACCTAGGCATAATATAGTAATTAGAAGGGTGTTACATTTTTGGTATCAGAGCAGTTCATCCTAGTGAGCCTGGGGCATCGACTGATTATGCTTCTGATTATACTCTGAATAGGTTAAAATGTCATGCAGTAGGAACTTATCTAAGACGATAAGTCATAGAAAAGTAGTATGAGCATGACAAGCCTTGTTGTGGATGTTGTTAATTTCTACTTCACTTAGCTAGTATTGAGACTGATCACCTCAATATTCTTGTTTTGTGTAAGCAGGAATTAGTGGCTTCTCATAGGCAAACTAGGTCACAAGTTGAAGCCGCTAATGAAGGAATGGTTGGTATGGTGGGTATTTTTGGTGAGATAGCATCCACTATAAGAGATCAAGTAGCCGCAATAAGAGAATAGGTGGCGGTATCCACTCAAATGATGGAAAGGTTAAGTAGTCACAACAATGAAAATTTTGAGGGAAATAATGTGAATGCTAGAAGACAAACATCTGATTTGGAATATCAGAAATTTGCTGAATATAGAAGTTCCAACCCACCTGTGTTCAGGGGAACCTTTAATCCTGACAAAGCTGAAGAATGGATTAAGAATGTAGAGAGAATATTTTCAGTGTATAATTTTCTGTTAATTCTAAAAGTATCATTTTCAGTCAAATACAAATCACTAGTGATTTCAAAGATAACATTAGGCTAGGATAATAGAGAGATTCAGATTTTTAACAAATTTTAACTCAAGTCCAAAAAGGAAAATTGCAGGATTTTGAGGTAAATAGTGATGGGTTGTGGACTTATCAAAAGAGAATATGTGTACCCAAGAGTGTGGATTAAGAGTGAAAATTTTGAGCGAAGCTCATAAAAGTAATTTCACAATGCATCCTGGAGTTACTAAGATGAATCAAGATTTGAAGAAAATGTTTTGGTGGCTTGGAAGGAAAAAGGATATTGTAGAGTTTGTAAGAAAGTGTTTAGTATGTCAAAAGGTAAAAATATAACATTAGAAACCTTCTGGCACTTTGCAACCTTTAGAAATTCCTCAGTGGAAATGGGAAAGTATATCTATGGATTTTGTGGTATGATTACCTAGGATTGTTTCTGGTCATGACTCAATTTGGGTCATTGTAGATAGACTTACTAAGTCAGCTCATTTTATACCTATTAGGATTTCTTATCCATTAGAGAGATTAGCTCAATTGTATATAGGAAATAGTTAGATTGTATGGTGTACCTTCCACTTTGATTTCTGATAGAGACCCTCGTTTTACTTCTGGGTTTTGGGGAGTATTACAAAAAGCATTTGGAACCAAGTTACGCTTGAGTACTACTTATCATCCCCAAACAGAAAGAACCATACAAACCCTAGAAGACATGTTGAGAGCTTGTGCGATAGACCAACAAGGTTCTTGGGAGAAATATTTGCCATTAGCAGAGTTTGCCTAAAATAATAGTTATCATATAAGCACAGGGATGGCTCCATTGAAGCTCTGTATGGTGGGAAATGTCATTCTCTTTTATGCTAGTGTGAATATGGAGAAACAAGTCTCTTAGGTCCAGACCTGGTAACTCAAACCACAGAGCAAATCAAGAAGATTAGAGAGAAATTGGTAATAGCTCAAAATAGACAAAAACATTATACTGATAAAAGAAGAAAACATCTAGAATTTCTAGAAGGAGGACATGTTTTTCTTAAAGTTACTCCAATTACAGGAATAGGACGAGCAATGAAGGTCAAAAAGTTGAGTCATCATTTTATTGGTCCTTTCCAAATTCTGAAAAGAATATGTACAATAGCTTACCAAATAGCTTTACCACCAAATCTCTCCAACCTACATAATGTTTTTCATGTCTCTCAACTCCGTAAATATATTTCTGACCCGAGTCATGTTATAGAATCTGAATCAATACAGTTAAAAGACAATTTAACTATAAGTTGCCCCCGATAAGAATTTTGGATAGAGAAGTAAAGCAACTAAGAAATATGTCTGTATCATTGGTAAAAGTGGCATGGGGACAAGGACATTGGGAAGAACATACTTGGGAGTTAGAATCAGAGATAAGAAAGAAGTATCCTGAACTATTTACATGTATTTACAAATTTTGAAGGCAAAATTTTATTTTTAAAGGGGTGAAATGTAACATCCTCAAAATTATATCTTGAGTTTACATTTATGATTGAATTATGAGGTGTGATGATAGTTGGATACAATGAGAATATTATAGAATTTATTTGAACACAAGCTGCCAAAAATTGTCCATCTACTGGACCCGTTTTGAAAATTTTATTTCTCTCTCATTTCTTATTCAAATTAGGTGTATAATATATGTAATTAAAGATCTAGATGTCAATTATAACATATAAACATTTTAGCTAAATCTAGAATGTGTACTGCTTGCAGTAACAAAAACACTAAGAGATGTTATTATCCTACTTTGAACTCGCTAGCAGTTTTGGAATCTAGTTTAAAAATACTATAGATAGAGATTTATAAATCTAAATAAGGTATGTGATACCTTGTTAGAAATATTAGGAAGTCTAGTTTAATATACTAAAAGATGAGAATTTATGGACTAGTAGATTGGTATAGAATATACTAAGAACGAACCACCTCAAGTTAAGTGTTTCTAGCTATTTGAAAATTTTGGATTGGGCACAACTTGTAACTCCTGTAATTTTGGTATAAGGAATAAAATCTTCAGCCCAAAATTTGACCAATCAAAGGTTTCCTCATGCAAGGATCCTTCCACGTGCACAAGAGTCCTCCAATAAGGCAAATCTTGCACCAAAACAATAAGCTAGAAGTAAAGCTTGAAGTGTGGGCTGCTGTAAAAAATTTTGAAGGCTGAAGGGAAAAGATAAAATAATGTTTTGTGTGCATGTTTAATTACCTAAGCCAAGCAAATACATCCCCTTTGAATAGCCATGATCCACGTAGAAGGCCAGCTGCCCCAAAGTCAATAATTAAGAGAATCTTGACCAGTAGTTGTTTTTAAGTGAGGACAGTTTTGGACAGCTTGTATTCAAATAAATTCTATCATATCCTTCTTGTATCAAACTATCATCACATATCCATAATTAATTTAAACATGACTATAATTTCAAGATAAAATTTTTGAGGATGTTACAACGTACTAGATGTAGTACGCTTTGACCGTCTTACGCAAACAATGCATGATCAATTCCATGTTTTTGCACCTAGTCTCTACATCTCGTACTGGATGTAGTATCGGATTCTTTTTCGCAAATCTCGTACTGGACTCAAAAACATGAATCAATATATATCTCATCACATAAAATCCATCATTTTCATCAGTAATACAATCCATGAGCAAATTCATACAACCTCATGGAAAAATTTTATCACAAACATCACAATATACCAAGTGCATGGCTCGGTTACCACACCCTATTCAAATAAACTTTTACCAAATTGTTCATAGCAAGAACACTCTCCTTAAGTTAAGGTCAACATGTTAGTAATCTAGCTAATAAACCATAATATACTTTCCAAAATAATTTCTAATTCCTTTACACCTTCACAAGAAAAATTAAAGCTTAACCTAGACCTTATTCTCTTTTTAATTTACCACCCTAATACTTAATCCTCAAATTTGAACCACTTAAGTAATTAAACCTTTTATCCACACACCATTTAGCCTCAACTTCTTAAAATTAATTTAAAACAGTTCCAACATGTATATATAAGCAAACAGTCCAAATACCATCAAACTCAATTCCAAGGGTCATAAAAATCAAGTCAAAACATTACTAATATTTCAGCATTTCAATCATCAACCTATCTTATTATTAAATCAACATAACCACATCATAAAATATCTTCAATGATATGAAAATTCAGCCTAATAGGGTCACCCATAAATCTGCACCGTTGCACAAAAAGATTAGTCCAAATAAACCCTTAATTAAAGATTGAAGCCTAGCCTACCTCAAGTAAATTGGATTGCAAATGTCCAAGTAAGTGGCTGCACTTCTTTAAAGTCTTCAAAGGAGAAATTCTTAGGATGATTTGTATGAAAGAAAAGAAGACAATGGACTTATAGGATACTATAGGAGTAGGCTACGGTTACAAGTAAATAAGAAAGTGAGAAATGAAAGCAAGGTGCAAAGTGGAAATCAAATGGGCCGTGAGAGTGAGCTTGGATGCTAGTAGTGTACGTGTAACTTTTTGTTATATCATGAGCTATTTATATTAAGTCAGTTAGTTAGGTATTAAGTAAATTAGTTAGGTTTTAATTTGGTTAGTAGTTAGTTCAGTTTTAGAGTAACTAACTAATCATAACTTGAAGATATTATCCTAAAATTTTGTCTATATTCATTAGATTTTTCTTTATCTAATCATTACAAATATTCCTTCATTCTTGACCTAGGTGCACGTAGAGCCTTTCTAAGTAGCTTGATTTCATTTGTTTGGTTCCTATAATTACACACACAAAACTACATATCACCTTTTCCCTTTGGCCTTCACATAGACTCACACAATCACACACACAGTCACAGTTGCACCTACAGTTTAGTGTTTGAAGCAAGATTCCCTTCATTAAATACTTAATGTCCACATTGATAGCCTCCTTAAAAAGCTTGTTCAAGAATCTTGGTTTTAGTTTGTCTTATTCACTTCATACATTGACTACTACTTTAACTCTTGTACACTACTTCCATTGCTATTGTTTTTGTAAAAACTCACGTACCATGTGTGCCTCAATTAAAGCAATATTCCTTTCTATTTATCTGGCTAATAGCACATGGATTTGAAGTATTCCAAAAGCAAATTCTGATTGGTTCTACGCTTTTAGCTGAAAATCATCTTTTGCTCCCAAGTTAGATAGCTTCCACGTATAATTCGGTTCTTCCTATAATCTATGCTAACCTACTAGTCATTAAATTCCCATCTTTTAGTATGTTAAACTAGACTTCCAAAACTTTCTAACAAGGTATTACATGCCTCAGTTGTAGTTCTAAAACTCTAGATATAATATTTTAAAAACAAAACTCCAACGCTGCCAATAGTCTCAAAATGGGACACTAACATATCTTATTGTCTTTGCGACTGCAAGCATTAAACAATCCAGATTTGGCTAAATTTTTTATATGTTAGAGTTCCCATCTAGATCTTTAATTCCATATAGCATAAGCCTAATTTGAGTAAGAAAAGAGAAAGATACAAATTTTTAAAAACGGGTGACAGTAGCTATTTGGGTGTGGACAGTTTTGGACAGCTTGTGTTCAAATAAATTTTGGGCACGATTCACGGCTCAGTTGGGTCCCATATTTTAGGACAACAAATAGAACATCCTAATCTTTAAAATGAGTAGTCAAATACCTCTTTTTTTAAGTACAGAGGGAGATATAAAATTCTATCTTATCCTTCTTGTATCAAACTATCATCACATATCCGAAATTAATTAAAACATGAATATGAGCTCAAGATAAAAATTTCAAGATGTTACAGAAAGAATCCACCTAATGATCTAGTAATGATGTATGCAAAGAGATTACTAGACTTGAATCAAAGGTGAAAGAAACTACTTCATAACTTTCTTTCCAAAACTTCTTTTGAAAGTTTGCCCAAGAAGAAATCCTCTTTAGAAATCTTGAAGCTTGAGGATTTGTGGGTCTAACAGAGTTTAGAACTTGGAATTACTTCAAAAAGCTTCCTAGACCCTAATCCACCCATGCCCCTAAACCCTTACGCCGTAACACTTAAACCCTAGGTGTGTTCCCCCTGACCTAACCCCTAATCCCCCCATGCCCCTAAGCCCTTATGCCGTAACACTTAAACCCTAGGTGTGTTCCCCCTTACCATGAAAATACTTTGATATTTCGTTGTTCTTTTTCAAAATGCCCAACAACTATTTATAGAAAATTATTTGTAATTGTCAATAATCGATTAATTCACTAATGTAATCGATTAAATTCACTTATGTAATCGATTATTAACAAATATAATTGATTAAAGTGTTCTTGAACTTTCTGGAAAAGATTTATAAGCAATGTAATTGATTAATTCGCAATGTAATCGATTACAACAATATCGTAATCGATTATCACATAAAGACTATTTTGTGACTTTGTGTAGTGTAATCGATTACCATACTCTTGTAATTGATTAAAGTGTTCTTGAAAGCTTAAGTAATAGATTACCACTTACTGGTAATCGATTAATCCAGTGAGGAATTGTTTTTCCAAAAACTTAAACATTGAACACTTGGTTTTCTATGCAATCATGAAAACTATTTGTTTCCGAAAATCTTTTTTACAAAACTTATGCTTTTATGAAAATATGAATGCAAAACCATGAATGAGCTTTATGCAATGGATTATAGGAAGTCTCCCTTAGACATACACAAATTACAACTCCCAATCAATTGATTTTGCATGTAAAAAAGCCTAAATACTTTGTTGCCTAAGAGACTTAGCTTCTTGATCCTCTTCAGCTCCCCTTGAGTCTAATAATGCCTACCCTAACCCACCAATGGAACCTATTAACATCTATTCCAGCAACCATAACGTGTATCCTCCCTTCGTACCCGGTTATGGAGGAAACATGAATCTGAACAATGAGTCTAATGTTGAGGAAAGTGTTGGGGAAAATTTCTGAACAAGTGTTACCTTGGTGTATGAAGCATAAATAAGGATCGTATCTAGAAAATATATGGCTAATGGGTTTCCTATTACTCTTATGTTTTAGGGTATTAGAAATTATGGTGATGTATAATCTTTATCTTTTGTATGCTAACTAGGGACTATGGTTGTGTATGGTGGATCTCTTAACTTGTCTTACTAGAAGTGATGTATGATGTAACAAGCGATCAGATTATGTTTAATGAATTAGTTTACAATGTATAAAATTTATATGTATTAAAAAATTTTACTAATATACCTCCTTAAAAATAAGCACTAATAAAAAATTATCTAGAAAAATATTAGGTCATTACATTAATCGATTATAGTACAAAAACTTACTAACATAATCGATTATGACAACGTATTAATCGATTACATGATGCTTAAGGGAAATTTCAGGTTAAAAACTCTCTGGAGTAATCGATCACGCTCTCGAATTAATCGATTACATAATGTTCAGAGGTATACCTTTGCCTTGGCATAATCGACTACAAGCATTTCGTAATCAATTATTTATGACGTTTCTGCAATTCTGCACAACTTTCAATGAAAATATCTGAAACCTTATCTCTAAATTCAAATTCTGGTTCAGTGAATCCAGACAATCTTGGAATACAAGATAGCTACTATCAAGATTTCAAAATTCAAATTTTAAACAAGGAATAGCTCTATAAATTCATAATCCTTAAGCCTAACTCCTCACACCAAAAATCCATTCTCTCCTTAAGCAAAACTAAGTTACCTTTTATTCTACTTCTTCTTCTCCACCAAAACTCTACCTATTCTTATTCCTAAATCACCATGTCCCAACCATCATCATCTAAGAAACTCAAAACTAGCAAAAGAAAAGCCGACCAAAGTTCCAAGACTGTTGAGAGAAGGTTAGATACCTGGTTCTCTACTGAGGTAGAAAGGAACAATTACATGCAGCTCCATGCTACAAAGCTAGTGCTGCCTCTAAAATACCTGGAGCTTGATTGGTTTGTCTCTGAGGGATTCACATCCCCTGAGATGCTACAAGCACAGGGCCTTACAAAGCTACTGGAAATGAAGGGTACCTACTACCCTGAATTGGTAAAAGTATTCTATACTTGTGCCAAGGTTGGGATGGATGGTGTTCTCCACTCCAAAGTGAATGGAGTGGTCATGGAAATAGATGACACTGTATGGAATGCAGTGGCAGGCATAACTTTCAGAGGTGTCTGGAGGTATGAAGAAGAAATTGGTGGTTATTCAAATATGGACACCTATAGAGGTATGTTGTTGAATCCAAATGCACAGATAGGAAATAGATTAGGTGTTGGCCCAATGATAGCTGAAGATAGGCTTCTGCATTACATCACCACATACATTCTCACACCTAGATCAACCAATCATGCATAGATCACTAATGATGATCTGAGGCTGGTGTATGGGATGAAAACTGGAACTCAAATCAATTAGGTTCTAGCTATTGAAGAAACAATGATGAAGTCAAAGAGGCTGCTAAGCTATCAATTCCCCTATGCTATCATGGTCTCAAGGTTTATTGATTACTTTGGGATTGATGTGTCCAATGAGATAGTTGACAACACCACAAACATAACCAACCTCATATCCAAAAAGCATCTCACCAAACTGGGGATGTTGAAAACTCCTAATGGATGGAACATGGATGGAGCTCAAGCTCCTTAAGGAGTGGCTGATGAGGGACATAAAGCTGATAAGGATGAAGATGTTGAAGCTGGACCTGCTGAGCAGCAGTGGAGTCCTTTGGAATCTCTTATGATTCAAAAGATGGATGCTATGATAGCTCTGCATCATGAACATTCAACTGATGTTCATTCCTCTTTAAAAGACATCACCACTAGACTAAGCCATATAGAGACTAGAATGAGTCTTAGAGACTTTGATAATTTGTAGCTTAGTGGTTGTCTTATTCAGTTTCTAATTATGTTGTTTCTATTTTTTTATGTTTTTCAATGTTATCCTTGTTGTTTGCCTTTAATGAATTAATGAAATGGTTCTTATGTTTTTCTAATCTTCCTTGCTATTTCACATTTATAGAAATATTTTGCCTTTGATAAGCCAAAAAGGTGAGAAAAATGAACATATGCTGCAATACAAGCGCAGTAAAACTAAAGGTACAGGAGAGTAAAATAAAATAAAAAGATAAACATAAATGAATATTTGCTCTAACTCTTAATCTGAAATGATACGATATTACATAAGAAAGGGTGAGCAATAAATATGTTTACGATGTAGAGTTTATGCAAAGAATACTTGACACTTGGTCTTGGCTAGAAGCCAATTCTTTTTCAGGTTTCACGTAAAAGCTCCTGGAAACTCTCTCTAAAAAGAACACTAAGGATCAAGATGTTCAATTGAAGTTTGGCATGATCAAAGCCAAAAAGGGGGAGATTATTAGAGTCGGAGGGATTTAAGAGGATCAAGAAGCTGAGTCTCTTAGGTAGTAAAGTGTTTAGGCTTTTTACATGCCAATTCAATTGATTGGTAGTTGTAATTTGTGTTTGTCTAAGATGAGACTTCCTATGATCCATTACATGAAGCTCATTCATGTTTTTGCATTCATGTTTTCATAAAAGCATAAGTTTTGTGGAAAAAAAAATTCTAAAACATAAAGATTTCATGATTGCATAAAAAGCCAAGTGTTCCATGTTTAAGTTTTGGAAAAATATTTTCTCACTGGTTTAATCGATTACCAGCAAGTGGTAATCTATTACTTGAGATTTAAGAACACTTTAATTGATTACAAGATTATGGTAATCAATTACACAGCACAAAATCACATAATGGACTTCCTGTGATAATCAATTACGGCATGGTTGTAATCGATTACTTGGCAACATTTTTAAACAAAGACTTCTTGTGATAATCGATTACATTATAATTTAATCAATTACATTGTTCATAAGTCTTTTCCAGAAAGCTCAAGAACACTTTAATCGATTATATGAGTTAATTAATCAATTATATAAGTGAATTAAGTGATTACTGATAGTTAAAACAATTTTCTATAAATAGATGAAGCCTGTTTTAAAAATAAACACCACGATATATCAAAGGATTTTCATAAGCTTTCTGAAGAGAGACAAGATTCAAAGTGTTGTTTTGTGTTAGTCCCTCAAATCCTCAAGCTTCAAGATTCCTTAAGAGGATTTCTTTTTGGGCAAAGTTTCTAAAGAAGTTTTGGAGAGAAAGTTCTAAGATAGTTTTCTTTCAACCTTGATTCCAGTTTGGTAATCTTTTGCATACATCTATAGTGGATCATCAGGTGATTTCTTACCATACAACTTGTTTGTAATTTCTCTTTAGAATTTCTGTTTGTGTAACTATAGTGATAGTCTTTCTTAAAGCTTGTCTAGAATAGGTGTTTCTAGAGGGAAGAGTAGAGAAGGGTTTTCTCTATGTCTTGATCACTAAAGAGTCTAAGTGAGTTAGATTTCTTGTTCTTGATCTAGGTCTGATTGAGAGTGATTGCATCAGCTTGTAAGAAACAGATTGTTAATAGTGGAACTCTAACTAGTTGGTTAGAAGAACTGGATGTAGCTTCTCTAGGTTAAGAAGTTAACCAGTATTGACTACTTCATCTTTATCTTTTCTTGTGGTTATTAATTTTCATTCGTTGGTGTAACTTTTCACAATCAACAAAAAATGTTTTTGTTACAATCGTTAAAGACTGGTGTTTGATTGTTTGAAAGTGTTCTTGAATTGTTTTGTGATACGATCTTTATAACTCTGATTGTTTGAGGATTTTTAATTGGCCAAGAACAACCAATTCACCCCCCTCTATCCGTGACATAATCGACATCCACCACCCTATGGGGCAGGTCATTGTCTTGGTCATTAAAGTATAAATTTTGTGATAATGGGATCAACTATGTTTAAGTACCCTTCTAATGTAGTTTTCAAATTATGTTAAAGTGGTCATGCCATGATATGTTATGTTTAAGTGGTCATGTTATGCAATTTATAAAATTTATATCCAATAAATTAAAAATATGTGTGAAAAATTTATTTCATAGTTTTACATCAAAGTATCCAAAAATGTATATATTGTGTAACAGTTTCATCAAGAAGGACCTCAAATTAATAGTAAAATATCAAAAAATTGTGTTGTCGACCATTAAAATATGTTTAAGTGGCCATGTTATGCAATTTATAAAATTTATATTCAATACATTAAAAATATTTGTGGCAAATTTATTTCATAGTTTTCATGTCAAAGAATCCAAAAAAAAAATATTGTGTAACTGTTTCATCAAGAAGGAACTCAAATTAATAGTGAAAAATATATAAAAAAAACTATGTTCTCGACCCTTGAAAATATGTTTAAGTGACCATGTTATGAAATTTATAAAATTTATCTCCAATACATTAAAAATATCTATCGCAAATTATTTCATAATTTTCACGTCAAAGAATCCAAAAAAATATGTACCGTGTAACAGTTTCATTAAGAAGGACCACAAATTATTACTCAAACATCCAAAAATCTATGTTTTTGACCCTTAAAACCTCATATTCATAGTTTATGAACAATTCCAATATTTTTGAATTTAAAAATCGTTTGTTATCGAAATGACCCTTATCGCATCTCGAGGCCATGTGTTGTTCAGGCTTGCATGCCAATTACCAGTGTATATGATCGCATAGGAAACACCTGCATGCCACATACAAAAGCCTGTGCAAATGATTCAAGCTATCTTTTTATTATTACTTCTCACCACACTGACCCTTATCGCATCTCAAGGCCATGTGCTGGACATGCTCACATGCTATTTACTCGTTCATGTGACTACACCGTGAACACCTTCGCGTAATAAAAAAATTCTATAGATATCACTACTAGCTAAAGGCATTCATATAACTTTTTCAAATATTCATTTGAACCCCTACCACTATGTCTCACCCAACTATACATGTTTGTGTTTACTACAATGGTCAAATCTGCAACACTAATGAGGGCATGACCTTCATTAGTAACAATGCAAAAACTTTCATGGTCAACAAGGCCATAACCCATACACAATTGGTTGAACTTGTTCAACAAAAAATAAACATTGAACCACACCAACATAACCAAAATCTCCACTTTAGATGCCCCATATTTGAGCTAGGACAACCACATATGTACAAATGTTATATTTTGGGACATGATCATGATGTTGGACAGATGTTCAACATTTTTTACAACCCAACAATACCATTTATAGAGTTATTTACCACAATTTATAATGATAATAACCCACCAAACAATCAACATGATTCAACCTCCAATCTTGAGGACCTATTAGATGAATACAAGAGCAGTGTAGATTATTGGGTCAAAGACCATGGTACTGATAGTGAGTCCTCTTCCAGGTCGGAAGGATGAACATGTATCCTTCCCACAAACCAATCATAAAACAAGGTTGGTAATTTGTACATGATCAGTGTGTTAGTTCTTTTTGCTTTGAGGTTTTCTCATGGTGTGTTATATTGGTGTTCAATGCTTTAACATTGTGAATTTGAATTGCCTACTTCATTATGTTGTTGTTTTTTGTAGTACTTACTTTACGTAATGAAAAAAATCATTTGTTTCAGTTTATGTAAAACCAAATATAACAAAAATTAACAACTCCCTAAAACGCAAACACTTGAAATTGATATGTCTGTGCGAATTGCAAGTCTCTATTATTTACAGAAAGCTGACATTGAATTGACAACTCACAATTTAAATTTAAAGTCTGAATGTATTAATGGATGTATTGTACACCATGTAGTAGAGTAAAATGACCTTCGAAATTGACATTGAATTGACAACTGACAATTTAAATTTAAAGTTGGAAGACAATAATGGACTGGTGCACAGGGTAGAATGGTAAAATCAAAATCAAAATTGACAACACTATACACTATATCGATAAAATCGAATTTGGAATAATGACATGTCTCAATCAACATTGGATTCCAGACAAACCACTATCAAAAAGACAATTCTAACCTTATGAAAATCCAATACACATCAACAGGGCAAATATCCAAACATTTATAAATAACATCAAACACCCTCAATAAAACCACACACTTCCACACAGTATATTTTCACAAACGAAAGTCAATCTCAATATTATGACCTTCTTGGTAAAAACAAGCACTCAAACCATTGCTAACTCGAAATTAACATTCATTTTTTCAAATGGATCAATAAAACACAACCAAACTGGTGTTTATTTTCAATATCCCACTACAATACCAATGCGAGTTCCTAATGAGTATGCTTTCTAGACACTAAAGAGTAGAATGTACAACATCCTTCGGCTAACCAATGACCAATTTGTGCATGAAATCTACTACCAACTGTCATCCATAGATGCAAGTCAACAATCTTTTTTTCATTCTCTACAATGAAAAATGATGATGATGTTTGCACAATGTTAATGTGCAATGAGCAATACTTGCTTGTTGGCCCTATAAAAATATTATGTACCATCAACAGAACACCCAATGGTATAATCAACCTACTTCGATCCACCATGACCCCTACTCATAATGCAATGGTATATTACAATGACAAGTGGAAGATACCACGACAAGACAGTTTTTAGGGTTACTCCTTCACTGGAATAAACCTAATAAGATTTGAAATTCCTTCAGTATCCAGCATTGAACAACTCAAGGATGTCATCAAGCAAGTTGTGCCTCTAGAGGTTCTCCCTTATGGGATTCATGAATCACTTGTGGTCAAACAATTATTCTTTCGATAGCCAAGCCATACAAAATATTCAAAAAAATTAATCGAATATAAAATAATAGAGTTGAAAAATGATGAAGATGTGTTAAAGGTGTTAGTAGAATCCAATTACTCGAAGCGTTTTTGTCCAATAGAAATTTTAGCTATTTTTACAAACAATAACCCAACCAACCCCAATAACTGATCAACATGTTGTAATAACCGATGCAAATGTTGTAATAACTCGCTAGAATGA
>CM023941.1:23558375-23625908 GCA_013407115.1 Glycine latifolia
TCATTCTAGCGAGTTATTACAACATTTGCATCGGTTATTACAACATGCTGATCGTTTTTTGGGGCTGGTTAGGTTACTGGTTTGTAAGAAAATGCTTCGACTAATTGGATTCTACTAACACATTTAACACGTCTTCATCATATTTCAACTCTATTATTTTATATTCGATTAATTTTTTTGAAAATTTTGTATGGCGGGTCTATTGAAAGAATAATTGTCTGACCACCTGTGATTCATGAATTCCATAAGGGGGAACCCCTAGAGGCACAACTTGCTTGATGACATCCTTGAGTCGTTCAATGCTGGATCCCGAAGGAATTTCAAATCTTAATGGGTGTATTCCAGTGAAGAAGTAACCCTAAAAACTATCTTGTCGTGGTATCTTCCACTTGTCATTGTAATACACCATTGCATCATGAGTAGTAGTGATGGTGGATCGAAATAGGTTGATTATACCATTAGGTGTTCTGTTGATGGTACATAATATTTTTATAGGACCAATATCATTGCACATTAACATTGTGCAAACATCATCATCATTTTCAATTGCAGAGAATGAAAAAAATTTTGTTGACCTGCATCTATGGATGACAATCGGTAGGAGATTTCATGCACAAATTGGTCATTGGTTAGCCGAAGGATGTTGTACATTCTACTCTTTAGTGTCTCGAAAGCACACTCATTAGGAACTCGCATTGGTATTGTAGTGGGACATTGAAAATAAACACCAGTTTGGTTGTGTTTTATTGATCCATTTGAAAAAATGAATGTTAATTCTGAGTTAGCAATGGTTTGAGTGCTTGTTTTTACCAAGAAGGTCATAATATTGAGATTGATTTTCGTTTGTGAAAATATAGTGTGGAAGTGTGTGATTTTATTCTACATGTTCACATATTGGATCCAAGTGATACTAGTGGTGTTGGATATACTTATAGGATGAGTCAGCCATCTTCTTCTTCTCAACTTAGTGCGGAAGACAAATTTATGTTTAATGTTGTAGTGAAAGGCTTGGCCGAGCTTAATGAAGTTAAAAAGGTTTGGATTTCAGTTTAAATTAATTGGTTACATGATGGAAAACTATCTTTTTGGAATCGAACTATTAAACCTTTTTTGCAGGATTGTTTCTGTGTCACTGTTGCTGGGATTAAAAAACACTTAATTGCATACGGTTGGAGCTATTAAGGATGCAGTAGCTATAACAAGAAAATTGAATTTGTAGATGGTAAATACCAATGTACTGGATGTGACAATGAAAGCTCTGAATCAATGACAAAGTGTGTATTGTTACTTCATTTTGTTTTGTAAATTGATTAGATAAGCATTTTTTTTATCATTTAACCAAATCTTATTCTATTGTTCTAAAAAAGTTTAGATTAGACGTCAGAATTGCACACCATAAACACCATTTAAACTTCACTCTATAGGATCAAGAATGTTGCCACTTGATTAAGCAATCGGTTGTTACATTAAAAAAAAACTAATTGAAGAGGTATGAACATGATATATACATATTTTTTATACCTAACATAAAGCTTATTGAATGTAATAAGTACTAATAAATTTCAGCTTTTTTTATAGGAGGGTGAGTTCGACCCTAGGTGCATTCATGAAGCAATTGATGGTATTCTGAACAAAAAACTTGCTTTCAGAATTAAGGTCGTACCAGGTGCTGTTTGGTTTTATGTGAATCAAGTGTCTGAAGATGAAGATATTATTAAAGCTATAGTTAATAAAATGCCAGCTTATGAGGTATAACTAGATTCTAATTATTAGTTAATCAAATTGATGTGAAACACAACTAATAGTGATTTATTTCTGTAGGATTTGGTCACACCTGATAAAGACAAGTCAATTGGTTCTATATATAAGCTGAATGATATTTCTGAAAGTGTAAGAAATACATGTTTATTTATTTGTTACAACTTTTTTGTATATAAAATGGGAAGTTCTGATATTATGTTTCTAATTCTAGTTTCCAGCAAGCTCTGTCTGCAATAGCAGACTATGACCCTGATTTAAAGAACAATGAAACCCTTGCTAAAAGATTAATATATACTGATTCTCAGTTGGATGATCTTTCATTTGAAGATTTGACTCAATTCCAATTGTCTTCTTCAAAACTAGCGAAGCTCAAAAAAACTAAATGATGTTGTTGCATGAAGTGTGTATTTTTTAGCATTGTTACATATTATCTACGGGAGCATTTTGGTTGGGAAGTAGTTCTGGTTGTGGTGTTAAGAGTTGACCGAAGCATTTTTTGCTTTTAGACTTTAGTGATATGTAAGATCACCATATAGTTTTGGGTCTATACTGTGAATGAAGTAAGTTTGTATGCCAAGTAAAAGTTATGTTTTGGAAGCTTCCTAACATGTTATGTTTAATATATATTTGAATGTTTTGCAAATAGTACAATGAATTAGAATTTATTATGTTCAATATTAACATATAGTTGTTGGATCTATTATAACCTTATGACATCCTCTCTAACAGAAAAAAGGATAAGAAAATTTAGAAGAGATACACTACGTCTTTCTGGAAGTGTAAAGAAAGTCTAAATATAACTAGATTTGGCAAAAAAATTAAAATATTGTTATTTTAATAAAAATTACGAAAATATAGTCGTTTGAACCAATTTACGAATGTATAACACTCAGCTGTGTCCCAGGTGGACGCCACAAGTTGCGCTCAGAGGAGGCGTATAAGTGCAAAGTGGCACCCCATATAGGCGCCACATGTGGCACCTCATACAAGCGTGTCTTTGCACCCCTATATATACCCCAAATTCACTTTTTCACTTCACTTTTTACCTTCTACCTTCTCTCTAGCACTTTGCTTTGACTTCTCTCTAGTTTTCTGTTTGAGTTTGAGGCTTTGCGCGGCGAAGCTCTGCCAGTCAAGTAAGTGCTCGAATATCTGCTTTTTAAATTACATAAAATATATTATATTATTGTCTTAGAAAATTATTATTGATCTAGGAAATTGTTAGTGACTTATATTATAGATAATTACTTAAAAAAGACTTTAGCGATATAGTTAGTGAGTTATAACATGTTTATTGGCTTGGAATATTATTAGTTAGTGACCTAGGTTATGATTAAGGACCTACCTAAGACATACATAATCAATTTTTAAAAATAATATTTAATTGAAATTAAATAAATTATGATAATATGATTATAAAATGTGTAGCATATTATTATGATCGAGTCATCGTCATCTGAGTCACCTTATTCTGCATCAGACCATGAGCCTGAGCCTACCGATCCCACAACGCATGTTCTTCTCGGACCATATAGATGGGATATACTTAGGAAGCTCAGACAACACACTCATATCTCACAGACTGTTTGGAACGAGGAAACACAGAGAGAGCTAAAGATTCACCAAGGAGGTAGACCTAGTGGTGGACCCCTACCTGACGATATTCCAGACCTAGTCGTACAGTATTTGACTCAGGCTAGTTTCATACATGTTGCTCGCATGAGATATATGCATGTATCCATTTACGAATATTGTTATGTTTATTGTATTGAAATTAGTGTATTTTGAACTTATAAATTGATAAATGACTTATATTTTCAGATTGATGCTACCCTTATCAGTGCTATGGTTGAGCGGTGGAGACCAGAGACACATACTTTCCATATGCCACAGGGTGAGATGACAATTACATTGCAAGATGTCGCAGGTGTACTAGGATTGTCTACTGATGAGCACGTCGTTACCGGACAGACTTACACGGATTGGCTGAAATTGTATAATAAAGTTTTTGGCAATGGGCCCGATGCGACCACTGAGTTTACCTCTGACAATTTGAAGCTATCATATTTTGATAGAGTGTATCCTACATGGGGTGCAGTTACTGGTAATCCTCATAATGTGATATATTTCACCAAGGCTCACATTGTACGTATGTTAGGATCTTGGATCCTTTGCGACAAATCGGGGTGGAGTGTAGTAGAATGTCACTACATTGTCTTACTTGTGGGTGATTTTGCTAATATTGGTTCATATAGCCGGGAGTCTGCGGTTCTGGCACACTTGTTTAGACAGTTGTGCGATTGTACAGACCCGGAGAGAAAAGACATTGGTGGTTGCACTATTTTGCTTTAGATTTGGGCGTGGCTCAGATTTCCACCCATTGCTCCCCCTTTGCCTGATCCATATGAGCTGGACCGCCACTTCGGACACTGATATGTTTATTTTGTATTACTTGAATCGCCATGTATTTATGGCTCTGCGTGTGTTGTATTACTTGAATCACCATGCATTTATGTGTACTGCAATTAACAATTGAATGTTGAATCTGGAAGTAATACAAAAGTTGAAGCAAAGGGGGAGCAATGGTTGGAAATCTGAGCCACGCCCAAATCTGAAGCAAAATAGTGCAACCACCAATGTCTTTTCTCTCTGGGTCTATACAATTGCACAACTGTCTAAACAAGTATGCCAGAACCGCAGACCCCCGACTATATGAACCAATATCAGCAAAATCACCCACAAGTAAGACAATGTAGTGACATTCTACTACACTCCACCCCGATTTGTCGCAAAGGATCCAAGATCCTAACATACGTACAATGTGAGCCTTGGTGAAATATATCACATTCTGAGGATTACCAGCAACTGCACCCCATGTAGGATACACTCTATCAAAATATGATAGCTTCAAATTGCCAGAGGTAAACTCAGGGCCACACCGGGCCCATTACCAAAAACCTTATTACACAATTCCGCCCAATTTGTGTAAGTCTGTCTGGGAACGACTTGCCCATCAGTAGGCAATCCTAGAATACCTGTGACATCTTGCAATGTAATTGTCATCTCATCCTGTGGCATATGGAAAGTATGTGTCTCTGGCCTCCACCGCTCAACCATAGCACTGATAAGGGCAGCATCAATTTGAAAAATATAAGTCGTTTATCAATTTATAAGTTCAAAATACACTAATTTCAACACAGTAAACATAACAATATTCGTAAATGGATACATGCATATATGTCATGCGAGCAACATGTATGAAACCAGCCTGAGTCAAATACTGTGCGACTAGGTCTGGAATATCGTCGGGTAGGGGTTCACCACTAGGTCTACCTCCTCGGTGAATCTTTAGTTCTCTCTATGTTTCCTCGTTCCAAACAGCCTGTGAAATATGAGTGTGTTGTCTGCGCCTCCTAAATATATCCCATCTATATGGTATGGGAAGAACATGCGTTATGGGATCGGTAGGCTCAGACTCATGGTCAGATGCAGAATAAGGTGACTCAGATGATGATGACTCGATCATAATAATATGCTACACATTTTATAATCATATTATCATAATTTATTTAATTTTAATTAAATATTATTTTTAAAAATTGATTATGTATGTCTTAGATAGGTCCTTAATCATAACCTAGGTCACTAACTAATAATATTCCAAGTCAATAAATATGTTATAACTCACTAACTATATCGCTAAAGTCTTTTTTAAGTAATTATTTATAATATAAGTCACTAACAATTTCCTAGATCAATAATAATTTTCTAAGACAATAATATAATATATTTCATATAATTTAAAAAGTAAATATTCGAGCACTTACTTGACTGGCATAGCTTCGTTGCACAAAGCCTAAAACTCAAACAAAAAACTAAAGAGAAGTCAGAGCAAAGTACTAGAGAAAAGGTAGAAGTTAAAAAGTGAAGTGAAAAAGTAAATTTGGGGTATATATACGGGTGCAAAGACACGCTTATATGAGGCGTCACCTGTGGCGCCTATATGGGGCGTCACTTTGCACCTATGACGCCTCCTCTGGACACGACTTGTGACGCCAACCTCGGATGCGACTGAGTGCTATACATTCATAAATTGGTTCAAAATGACTATATTTTTGTAAATTTTTTATTAAAATAACTATATTTTAATTTTTTTGCCAACTAGATTCTCATCAAATTATGCAATCCTACATTAATTGATAAAAATACAACATATATACCTGTCAGATGAGGACAAATCCTGATACAAGGATAAAATTATATCTTGGTGATTTGTTGGTCATACCTATCATATGCATTAAGTAATTGACTCGCGGATGAATTCTTCAATGTTGAGGAATTATCTATCCTGTGCAAAAATGATCTGTATGAATGAGAATCAACATTAATATGAAAAATAAAAATCAAGTAAATTTTATAAAAATAAAACCCTTATGCCTCCAAATAAATGTCTAATATATATTGTGTTAACCAAAGATATATCACAGGCGATATATAGAATTTCAAATAGAGCTAAAAACAATTATTAACAAAATTAAAATTTAATTTCAAATATAGCTAAAAAACATTTTAAAGATATAATTTTGATTTTAAAATTAATGATTTTTTGTTTTTGAGAAAGTGGCTTGCTAAAAAAAATTCTTAAATTGAGTTTTGAAAGTAGGTTTACACATTATATTAAGTAAATTGTAATTAAATAAATTTTTAAAATTACTATTAGTCATTTAGCCTTTAATAGGAAACACACTAACTATTATCAACTACCACGTGAAAAAGGTAATGGTTTGAAAGTGTAATTATAATTTTTTAAAGGATAAAGAATCATTTATTTGCCTTTTAAATGATATAAAGTTTCAAAATAATTTAAAAAAAAATTAAAGACTAAATTGAACTAAATAAATAAAATAATAGAACAAAATGGTCATTTAACCTTTTCTTTAAATTGATTCACTTATCTAGCAGTGAAACATATTATATTATATTATATTAATAGCTATAATATTTTTTTAAAAAAATTATTAATAATGAGTTGGCCTTTAATGTAAAACACTAACCATTACCATTTAGCACGTGTAGTTAAGAAAAGGCTTTAGACTAATTGTAAATATATAGACTGTTTCGCTTATGTTCCAGAGAAACATATATTATATTAATAAATTGTTTCACTTATTAATAGCTACAGTAAAATACTTTTTTAAAATTACTAATAATGAGTTAGCCTTTAATGGGGAACACACTAACCATTACCATTTACCACGTGTAGATAAGAAAAGGCTTTACGCTAATTGTAAATTTATAGATTAATATCTACAGTAAAGGACTTTTCCCACTTACTTTTCAATCCCGTCAAGTTAATACATGTTGATATCCCCCTCTCTAGGTTGCAGACAGAGAAGGTATCTTCGACCATGCTGGATGATTTTTAGGGCCCGAGGATGCAGAAACCAAGTAAAAGTTTTTCATGTACAAGACCGAAAATCACAAGCAAGTGAAGTTTTTGAGTTTGAAGCTGGTCAAAAGTCAAAAGTGAAGATTCGAAAGCTTGCTTCCACTGTATCATTGATCATTCAATCAACTCAGGTGCAGAGTGACTGATCTTTCTGGCAAAAATATTGTACTTGTCAGATTCTTGGTAACTAAGTTCACATTGACTTCAACTGAGTAATTGATGAGTTAATGAGGTAATTTATATTTTCCTGTTAACATAAAGCCTGCTATTTTTGGGTTACCCCTCAAAACATATATAAATTTCTCCCTGCAACCACTTTGATCTGATGTTCCTATGATATTGTAGAAATTAAAATCATAGAGAACTGATATAAGAATTGATTTAACAAGAACCTATATATTAAATTGAGCAACTCATTAGAAACATACATGAGTATTATTATAAGAATTGTATTTGGTTTAGTGTTTGTAAATAAGTGGGATTTTCAAATGTTTTATTTTAGTTGTTCTTAGAAATAGAATTAAGTGTTTCGAAGTTACCTGACGTATTTATTTTTCTGATTAATTTAACACTGGGCAAATGTAAAAAAACTACTAATATGTACCTGTCTACATTCACTAACACTAAATCAAAAGCAAGACAAATAAATTTTGGATTCCACGTCAAGGTTTGAAATCTCCTAAACATGTGTTTCATTGTGAACATTGCCTACGTTTGGTTTAATAGTTATAAGCTTATTGCTAATGGGAATTTTTATATAATTTATGCTATTGCTAAGTATAATGTGATATTTTTATACAGGAATGGAAAAACAGCAAGGTAGCTTACAAAATGCAGCAGATAAAAATGGTAAATTACTTTTGCGTGAAAAGCGTATTAACAAAGCAAGGACCTCAAATAAAAACAATCAACTATCACTTCAGAGGAAAAATGGTAAGCCTTCTTAAAAATTAATGTGATTTTTTGGTATTCATTGATTTAGTTACAATGTTATATTGCAACAGGTAATTCTTCTACCACACCAAGTGCATCTATAAGAACTGAGATAATGAATGGTTGACCCTTATCTGATATCTCTTCTATTGTTGATAATAATAATGCTACTCATAACAACGTGGCAAGTTCCAGTTCAAATGGTCATACTCAGCCAAGTAAAACTCAATTGGAGAATCATAGGACAAGACCAGTCATTGATTCCAGTTCTTTATGTGTTAATCTCATGAATAAAGGTGTTGTTGATGTTGAGCTCAAGATGTAATTTCAGTACTGCACATGTTGGACAAAGTGTTAAAAATCAAACAAATCCAGCTGCTAATCAAAGTACATCTGTTTCAACTGTGGAACACCGTTTCACACCAGGTAAACATGTTAATAGAGAAAGACATTTTGTATCATCAGAACTACCAGCGGTGATACACTAATTCATCGAGACTGTGATGGGTCTTTATTGGCTGACAAGAGACATGTGGAAGCCTTCTTTGTTGGGTTCGTGCTGGAGAGTTGATACACTAATTCATCCATTTGGTTATCTACTATTCATTCTATGTTATTGGCATGAATAGAACCTAACTAGCATCTTACAACTTCATGACAATTATAATTATCATTAAATATAAGCATTTCTGGAATTGTTTTTTCTTCTTATGACATTAATTTGTTAGGTTCGTTTGGTATGGGAAAAATAGCAAGCCAAATATCATTGATTCGACTACACCTGCATTTGGATTTAGGACTTACACAGTCCATCCTCATATGAATAGAAATTAAGCAAGACGATTCTACTAAATAGACTATCATTTATTTAGGATTGGATAGAAACTAATCTATGCAGTAGGTAGCCTTTAATATATGAACTATGTAACATATTTAGTCACAAACAATAGTCATGTATTGTTTCAATTTTTGATGCAAAATTTAACCTCAAAATCTGTTATGCAATCTCAGAGGTCAAGATCAGAACAAATAGCAATTAAATTTCAGACTTACATGGAAGATGTGCATGACAGTAGAAGTTTGAAAAACAAAAGTGAAACATTGGAAGAGATTTTTGTTGCAGAAAATTGACATTCAAGGCCATAAGAACAATGGAATTATGTTGTGGGCTTGATAGAGGTGATGAGGTACTAATGACTCTTATAGACTCTAGATCGGTGTTGCTTCAGGGTACTGTGTCATTACTCATTCAATTTATTACTCAACTATTTGAATCTGACTACACAGAGTTGTCTTTTTCTTAATAGTAGAGATTCCATGTTAGCTTTATGTCTTTCTCTTAGACCACAAAAGGTGTGCCTTATTATTTTATATAGTCCGAACAAACAGTTTTCTTGATGAACAATGCCAAACCCGTGTAAAAATACTATTGCACCCATTCTTATTAAATAAGTGTATAATATACTTGGTTGTCCAGGTTCGATAACTGTGGCAATCTCCTGCTTATTTTTTTCATTTTATTTTTGACCAAAATCTCCTCTTAATAATTTGCTTTCTCAAAGGTGCACGTGAGTGATAACTTTTTCAACCAAAGTGTAGAGAGTTGTCCTTTTAGAATAGTGCAGATTCTATGTTTCCGTCATATCTCGGTCTGAGATTCGAAAAGTTGTGTCAAGACCATAATTTACTATATGTTTTTATTCATCAATTGATTTACAGAGAATCCATGAGCACAACATATAAAAAAAGGGAAAATCACACTATTGAATAACCCGCTTAGTACTCAGTCAACAAACATGACTGTGACAACATATAAAAACTAGCAAGGACATGTGATTAACTTTTTCCCATATTCAGATTCTCTTGACATTATTTCAACAAAATAAAAACAAAATTGTTCATATATCTATTGACCAAATGTGTGGCTAACATTGTTGCTTAGCTACAACTGCCTACTATAAAGATAGAGTAAAAAAAAATCATGTGATCCCATTTGATATTTATATAGAAGTGTTTTTAATATTTATAATAGAAAATTATAATATATTTCACATTTAAAAATATACAATAATAATAAATAGAAAAAAATAGGTTTTTTTTATCTAAATGTGTATTATTGAAGTAACAATTTTCTTAATAGTATGAAGATTCTACGTATATCCATATTGAGACTAATCTAAGTTATCAACTCTTTGATGAGTAAAACTCTAAAGGTAAATCATTTTTCTACTTTTTAGGTTTAAAATTAGACTTGAGCTTTAGTTTATATTTGTTACATTTTGTCTCATGTATATGTTTTTATTTATAATATTAAAGAGATATGAATTTGGATATTTTTTTTTCAAAAAGGAAAAAAGAAATATTTTATTTAAAATAATTTCATATCTCTTTATCTTTATCAAAATAAAAACTATCTCATATTTTATTTTAAGAAGCTTCATGATATAAGACAAAAATAATTCACAATAATTACATGACTCATTATGATAACTAATCACATTATCTAATCCTGATATGTAACAATAAAATATTATTCTTATTTTATGGACAACTTTCACATTTATAAAATAATACTCTCCTTTTTATATTAATTACATTCTCGGTGCTATCAAAAATATAATAATATTTCACTATAATATTTATTTGATTAAATTAAATTTTCTAATTTGATTATCAAATAAATCATTTTTTCTTTTGTAAAGATTGAAACACTCGTTTGTGTGTAACTCATAGGTTCAATATTAAATTGGTAGTAAATTAATTATAATTAATTTATTAATCAAGGTAGGCATCACTTCTTAAATTTCGGATAGCATAAACTTTAGAGTATAGTATTACTGACAAACTCTAATAAATTAATACATTTAATCAATGAATGACTTAAAAAATTATTATCTTCTTTCATTCAATTGTCTTGAATAAGGTCTTAATTCTATCATAGGACTCAAATTAATTATCTAGAGTTGATGGATTCCTTTTTTATTAATCATTAATTATACAAGTATTTAATCATATTCAATATTTATTCAACTAGCGCATTAAGACATTAGATGTTCAAAATTAAAACATAATAAATAACTTGTTAATTACTATGATAATTTCAAATCAAAGGAAACTATTATATTTCTTCTTAAAAAAAATTTATTGACATATCAACGTAATATTAACTGTTAAGAATTCTCAATTGAGTCAATTCAATGATAACATTCATATATACATCATCTATATATGTAATTTAATAAATGAGATCTATTAATCTTTATCCAATAAAGACCATTACATATATATTGATCTATTCATATTATCGATATTCTATTTACAATAATTCTACGATAAAAAATAATTTAGATTAAAATTATAAAGAACTTGTTTCTTATTATTATAATCTCTATCATGATAATAAGTCTCTAATTTTAATCAAAGACTTATCAAATTAATAATTTAATAAAATAATAAATATGATAATAAAATAAAAAAATTCTTTCTTAAAATTAATAATAAGATAAATTAAATCTTGGACATTTACATTTATCTCTAACAAAATTCTCCTCTGCTCCAGATTTCATTTTTTTTTCAAATCCTACTCCGTAATTTAGATTCAAACAAGAATGAGTTCCACAAATATCAATCAGATCAACGTGAAGGATGTCTCTCCAGATTTACATTCATGGGCTATCCAGGTACAAGTTATTCAAATGGAGCATATACCAAGAATTCACGAGGGGCAAGAAATCACTTATTTTAACTTGATTGTCATTGATTCAGAGGTATGTTTCTAATCAAATTTTTATAACGCTAACTCCGTATTTTAAACTTATAGGGGAGTAAAATAGACATTTTACTTTGATGGGACATCTTCGATAATCTTGGTATGTTTTTGAAGAAGGGCAAGTTTACACCTCCAAAAAAATTAACTGTCATTCACAATGTCAATGAAAATAGAACTACAAACCATAATTATAGTTTGGTTCTAACTAGCAACTCTAATGTTACATTGAATGAACACGTGAGATTCACTGAAATGGGCTTAACACCTTTAAACCTTGCTGATATTTCCAATTTGAGTTAGCATACTAATTTAATAGGTAATTTTTTGACACAAAACTATATTCTTTTTTAATTTATTTATGAACAAGCTTAATTTGTTCTACTCATCATATCCTTAGATATCATTGGAGTTATAAAAACAAGATCAGAAAAGACATGTCGAAGATGGAAAACAGTGGTTGACATATTACATTGAAATATCTGATCCGACTTATGGTATTCACTTAAAGATTTTTATGTGATTATTTTGAACGCTTTAAATCATTACCTTCTACTAACTAAAAAATGTGTAATTTTTGTAGGGATTCATTAGAATGTCTTCTATGTTATTACGATGCAAAAATTGTATTTGATTATTTATGTAATAGCAATGAAGATGTTCCTATTATAGCCATCTAATTTGCCAAAATAATCAGATCTGGTCCTGTGCGGTTTGGTTAGTTATAATTTAACATACTATCATTAGTATACACTCTTTATTAATTTTCTTTAGTTATAATTTAGCCACCCGCATTTTTCAGACAACACTGCAATTCAACCCTTGCCACTAGTGACGAAAATTGTGCTCAGTCCAAACATCTCTCAATTCGTTATTTTACGACATAGGTATATACATTAAATAACATTTTATTCAATAATGTCAATTATATAATTTATATATTATACTCATAATATTGATTTTTTAAATTTTCTTTCTACCAGATTGGCTGAACTATACCATCAAAATGGGGGTCAAATTAAATATCTTCCAGAAACCTAAACTACATCTATATCCACTAACAGCCACACTGATGATAATTTCTAATTTATTCATGTCATTTTAATCATCTCCTAATTAGGAACTAGAAATTATGATCTGTAATATATTCAATTTAACACAATCTGTAACTACTATTCCTCCGCAACATTATGTTTTGTAATAATAAATTAGTATCATAATTTATTAATGTTTACTAAAATTAACTATTAAACTATCAAAATATTTGGCGAAATACGTGCAAGCAAGCTGGAGAATCACCAGTGTACAGGCACGGATCCCGTGCTAGATAGATATTAACTGTGTGCCTGAAATTTGTCTCTGGCCAAAGTCCGAACCTATCTTACCTTTGTGTCTCGTGTTTGCGAGGGAGCATGGTGGCAGTAGTGGAGATATAAAAATTTTGGGAAGCCAAAATAAATTTTAATGCATATCTTTAATATGCAATATCATATTAAGTTACAATATAAATACAAAAGTTGACAAAAAAATAATCTATTACATAAAAAACTGAAATTGTTTACATAACTATTACAATTAAAAATAGATAAAATCTATAATTATGTACTTGAATATGCATTAATTTTTTTAGCATTAAGATAGAAAAAATATATTATATGCTAAGCATTAAATATTTTGGAAGGAAAGTGATTATTTTATGAAAGCATGGGTTGCTCAACAATAACATCAAGGTGTCAAACGAGAACAATAACAGTGCTTAAAAAAGTTTATGAATCACTGAATTTATATCAAAACAGAAAAATAAGTCAATAACACAATTGAGATAATATATATATATATATATATATATATATATATTTAAAAATAACTAAAGATAAAAAATGAAAACACGTATATACTTATGAAGATAAATTGTGCAAATATAATTATATCTACAATAATGTATATAATTAATAAAAAAATTAATTATTTCTAATACTTTGTTTCTTTTACCTCAACTCAATTAACTTACAATTTAGGACAAAAGTCTTTTCTTTTCAACGAAAAATGAAAGTCTAATGCTTCTCTTTTGGTCAATTATAGTTTTAACCTTTTTCTAAAAAAATGATATTTTTTTAACAGAAACTTATATATTAGTTGTCTTTCTTCTTCTTCTTTCATTTTTTATTCTCTGAACACGTGACATGTAGGTAGTTTCAACAATATCGATAGAGTTGTTTTTGATATGGTGGGTGGCTGCTGGAATCTGTTTCCTTTGTTGGTTGTTACCTAGATTCGCGTTTCTTCTTTGTTGCTTCCAAGGTCGACGATGTAAATCTGGTGAAGGAAGTCCTTCGTTTAAATGTTTCCCCTTTTTTTCCTCCAAATCGTGCATTACCTTGTGGTGTTCGTTACGGATGCAAACATCGACTCCGTCAGCGAAGTAACCGGTGGCCTGTAGGAGCAACCGTGACGTTTGTTTTCGGAGGCCCTTTCGCAAACATAATACACGATGCCCGGGGGTTTTCGAAAGGATAATCGCATCGAACTAATCAAAAGAAACAAAATAGAAATCATTTATCAAGAGTTTATGTAATTAAAACGCTCTGTTCGGTGTCAAAAAACGATTAAAAACTGCCAATTTTTTTCATCTGTGTCGTATCTGAAGAAGTTCAAGTTTTAATGCTTTATATATAATTCGACGCAAAAGACAATGTTCGTGGCATACTGGGGTAGCTCGTATTTTTAAATTAAAATATTTAATTTTTATTTAAAATAAAATAAAATAAAATGATAGAAATTAAACTCATAATTTTTTATTTAAAAACAAAATAATAAATCACTAACACTCTTAAATTTATTTAATTTTATAAATATTATTAGTTAAAAATTATTATTTTTTCAAATTATAAAAATTATAAATTAAATAAAATATGAGATATTTAAATGTATTTAATATTTAATTTTACATGTATTTTTTATTACAAAATTTTATTTTAATTTAAATTAATGAATTATTATACATAAAAATCTATTCTTATTTTATTTTATTTTAAATCAAACTTATATATAGATTATTTTAAATTATTTATGTAATTTAAAAAAATTACATAAATTAAAAATAATATTTAAATAATCTAAAAATTAAAATTTAAAAATATATTACATTTTATAATTAAAATAAAAATCTGTATTATGTATATATAAAGATAAATTTACATATTTTTTCATAAATTACATTCAAATAATTTATATAAATAATTTACATATTAATTTATGTAAAAATTTCTTGATTTATATAATTGGAACTAAAAAAATCATTTATTAATTATTATTTTATATTTAAAATGAAACTAATAACATATAATTTTCCTAAAAAATTAAATATTAAATTTTATTAATGTATATAATTAAAATAAAATAATATACATATTAAAATAAACTTACGTTAATTTGTATAATTTACATGTAATTATATTGATTTATATAATTACAGAAAAAATAATCTGTATATTAGAATCAATTTACAAAATAAATTATGTAAGTAATTTATATATTAATTTATGAAATTTAATTAAAAATTGATAAAATAAAAATAAAAATATGTAAATTATTTAAATAAAAATATATAAAATGATATAAAATAAAATTAAAAATATTTATATATTCAATATTTTTAATTTATAAATTTTTATAATTCTAAAAAAATTAAAAATTCTTGACTAATGATATATATAAAACAATGTTTATAATGTTGAGTAAACAAAATAAATGTCTTAGTGGAGTTTACTTCCTATTAATGTCTTTTTTATTTTTCACTTTATTTAATTCCAAAATAAGGGGATAAAAAATTATGAATTTGAAATTATAGGAGAACTAAAATTATAATTTAACATAAATTTTAAGGGTTAACACAAAAATCAAGTGTAAAGCTACCAACTTTACATTAGTTTACAATTATAAATTATTTATGTTTTTTATATATATTAACTGATATGTCTAATTGGACTTAAAAATAACTATAAATTATCTGGTGAGTTTTAATTAGTTATTTATTTTGTTAAATTATATGTGTAATATTTATCCAAGAAAGCAAAGTTAAGTTAAATATTTTACAGACATTAAAATATATGATTTAAAGTTATTATTTATTGAATTAGTGTTATAATTTATTTGTTAGTTGTACATATGAAATAATGTTAAACAATATTCATGTAATTTTTTTATTAAGATATTATGCAAATATAATTATAAATTATTATAATTTTGACTTTTGTGATGCATGAGGTTGTAGAGAATGTTTGTGTGTTTTTATTTTATTTTTATTTTTCTTTAACTTTGAAAATTAATTAATCATCCAAATAAATTTGTCCTAGTATGATTGCCCGATGGATATAAATATACACAAGTGCAATATAAATAAAATATATAATTGTTTAAGAAATCTAATTTTTATAATTTCAAATATAATTTAAAAATGAAAGATGTTTGATATACTTTTATTTTTAAAAAGCATTCATATAAAAATAGTATACATTAAATTTAAATATAAATATCTAAGAGTCTATTGACATTAAAATACTAATGATTATAAAAAAAAACATTAAACACCTAAATGAATTTGTCATAGTATAATTGTCATGTGAGAGATGGATATAAATATGTGTTGGCATAGAACAAATAGAATATATTATTTTAAAAATATAATTTTTTAAACTTTCAAATTTAAAAAATGAATGATATTTTGATATAAAAAAATATAAATATCATTTACATAAAATATGCATATATTTAAACTAAATATAAATATCTAAGAGTGAACAGAAAGAACTTTATCCTATGGATCACACATTAAGCAAGAATCACTAAAGGCTTTGAGGTTATTTATGTATCGTGCTCTCAAAGAACAAAGAGGTTGTCTTTGATCACCAAGTGTCGAAGAAGAAGACATGCTCCAATGTTTACTTTAAGTATGTGACCCTATATGTTCATACTAGACTGAAAATAATATTAAATATTATCTTTATAATGTTATGAATTTTATAATTTCTAAGTAATTAATATGGCTACATATTATATTGTAACACTTATATTAGTTATTTATATTTAGTGGGTTCAATATAAGTGATATATTTTAGTGAACCCAACAACAAAAAATGATATGAGTTTAATGTGACTCATTAGGAGATAATTTGAACCATAAGAGGTTTAAAATCCTCGACCATTTTTCAATTGTTAATATGATAGATAAAGACCGCTACTACAAAGAGTACTACATTCTTAATCGTGAAATATTGATTATTTGTTGAATTATGTGAATTGCGTGAAAATATGATACTCCAATTCTTAGTCATGATTATGATCCTCAACACATCAATCAAGAAATAATTTGTCATCTCCTCATATGAAGAAAAAATGATGATTTTCTAAGATATAAAGTGATTTGGTTGAAGAATGTCCTAAAATTAATTGTTTATGATGGCTTTTGTTCTATTATGTTTGTTTGATCAAGCTCTATAGATCAATATATTTCTTTAATTTTCTCTTTAATGACATAATGTATTTCAGTGCTCATTTACTATTTTATATGATTTATTGAAAATTTCAACAAGTGGTATTACTCTTAGATTATTGAGATTTAAAATTATTTGATTTGTACTTTATGCATGAATCGCTTTGGTTATATAAATCCTAATTTATTTTTGGGAAATTATTTATCGTCGTTTTTCTTTCGAATTGTCATGCCCGATATTTGGTTTGAATTCATTGGCAATTTTTTTACGGCATCGCAATCGCAATTATATATGATCATGAGAGACTTTTTTTTTTGCTTGTTGTTGTATCATGGAAATATAAAGATACCATTCAATTACTAATTGTCATGGGTTATTGTATATGATATTGTTCCTGACCGAGTTTATAAAGTTTCCTTTTTTTTTCTTTTGTTTGAAAACATGAAAACAAGAAAAGGAGTTTTCAAAAGTTTATTTTTCTTTCTTTTTTTATTACGGAGGCTGCAAAGTTACAGGGACTTGTATGTGTTTTGTGAATCTTGTATGAGCCATTATCATGATGTTGGGTACGGTTCATTATTTTCATTTCATGATCATATATATTTTTTATATGTGATCCAATAATAAGAAATATTTTTATATGAATAATCTTGTTGCCTTTTATTCATAGAAAATATTTGGCTATCCGTAAAACTTTCCTTCATGAATTAATACAGGACTTATAAATTGTTCTTTTTATTTCTTTATGAATAAGTGATAGCGTAATTTGTGAATGTGGTATTTACTAGCTGTGTTAATGTTTTATATTTATTGCTATCATGATTGAGTGCAAATTAGCAATTATGTACCTCCATATTTATTTACATGAATGTTTATTTACATGTCTGTTAATTTTTAATTAATTGATTAACACAATATACTTTCAAAGTAATCTTTATTGTACAAATTGATTTAATTAAATTTATATAGATGTTAGTATTTGATTATTTATGCAAATTGTACTCGACTAAAAGAAAAATGCAATTTGGTCAAATAATAATATATATGTGATAATAAATATGTGACACTTATAAAGTATTTTTCATGTGAATAATAGTTAGTTCAAAGAAAGATTATTATTTGAGATAACTAATTGTCAATATTTGATCATTGTATTGAGAGTACTAATTACAAATTAATTTCTCTATCCAAAGACTATAATTTAATGTTGTGCTGGATATTTTGTGATGGGCTTGTTATGTGAAATATTTGCACTTCTTGTTATATATTTTTGTATGACTTGCTTGTTATTTGTGAACATGTTATTAATTTTTGTTCTCTGTTTAGTTAATATTGTTAGTGCTACAAATGTTGTAGCTCAAGTGAATTATATCCCAATGCTGAATAAGGTTTGAAAGGAAGTCGTAGAAATTTTTCTTGGCTCTATGGATTTGGAATTGGCACTGAGGATGGAACGACCTATTTTCACTATTGGAACCTCTAATAAGGAAAAAATTTAGAAGTGGGATCGTTCCAATTGAATGTGCCTCATGATCATGAAGCGCTTTATTCTAGAGGCGTTTCAAGGCTCTATTTTTTAGGGTCAAAGTGCAAAGAAATTTCCTTGAAAAAATTAAGCAATACTTTGGAAAAAGTGAAAAGGCGGAGACAGGTAACCTTTTGACTAAACTCATCTCCATGAAGTATAAGGACAAAGAAAACATGAGGGAGTACATTATTGAAATGTCAAATCTTGCATCAAAACTCTAGTCATGAGAGCCTGGTGAAGACTTGCTCGTGCACTTGGTTTTGATCTCGCTTTCTGTACACTTTGGGCAATTCAAAGTGAGTTATTATACATAAGGACAAATGGTCCCTCAATGAGCTTATATCTCACTATGTACAAGAGGAAGAGAGGCTGTAGAGAGATAGGACTGAGAGTGCTCACTTGACTTTGACCTCTTAGAATAAGGATAGTAAGAAGACTAAAGATGTTGTGGAAGGGCCTTCTTAGAAAAAGAAACAAAAGAAGGTTGAGGAAGATACCTACTACTTCTGCAAGAAGTCAGGACACATGAAGAAAAAGTGTCCCAAGTATGCCACTTGACATGTAAAGAAAGGTAAATTTCTTACTTTAGTTTGTTTTGAAGCTACTTTGCGGGATTGCCTATGGAGCTGACAACCAAGTGATAATGAAAGATTCTTCTTTGTGGGTGATGGAAAAAAGGTTGCAATAGAGCCTATTGAAAATTTAAGATTGTAGATGAAGATGAGATTTTATATGGATTTATTTGAGACTTTTGTTGTACCATCCTTTAAACAGACTTGATTTCTATAGTTTGGACAAATTAAGCATTTCTTGTTCATTTGGAAATAATAAAGTTAGTCTCTACCAACATTCAAATATTGTTGGTTCTAGTTCTTCAATTGATAATCTTTACATGTTTGATGTTGTTAGTTCCTATAATGAAATATAGCAAATGAATTCACGATGTACAAAAGGAAAATAAATGAGAATTCAACCACCTTATGGCATAAGCGTTTAGGCCATATCTTTAAACAGAGAATTTAGAGACTTGTGTCGAATGAGGTCTTGATCCCTTGGATTTATCAAAATTTGAAGTTTATGTTGAATGCATAAAGGGAAAATGAACAAACATAAGGAAATTAGGTGCCGAAAGTGCTAATGATGTCTTAGAACTAATACATACGGACATTTGTGGTCATTTCCCTACAACTTCTTGGAATGAATAACAATATTTCATTATGTTTATAGATGATTACTCAAGATACAGTTACCTATATTTGATACATGAGAAGTCCCAATCCCTATACATTTTTAAGACCTTCAAGGCTGAAGTTGAACTTTAACTTAGAAACAAAATTAAGGCTGTCAAATTTGACATTAGTGGTGAGTACTATGGCATATATGACGGACTAGGAGAACAACATTCATGGCCTTTTGCGTTTTTCCTCAAATAGTTGGATTTTTTTTTGCAATACACTATGCTAGGCAACCCTAGCTTGAATGGTGTAGCAAAACGAAGAAATCGAACTCTTAAGGATACAGTGAGGAGTATGGTTAGTCATTCTTCTTTGCCATAGTCACTTTGGGGAGAAGCCTTAAAGACTATAGTTTACATCCTTAATAGGGTGTTAAGTTAACAAAATCCATTATGAAGTTTAGACTAGCAAAAAGCAGAGCATAAATCACTTGCACATTTGTGGTTGTTCAGATGAGGCACAACCTTATAGGCCACATGAAAGAAAGCTGGATTCAAGAACAATTAGCTGTTATTTTGTTTGCTATTTATGCTAAACTCTCTTGGGGCTATAAGTTTTACAATCCCACAACATCTTTTTCAAGATGGGAAATTTGAGATTTCTTAAGGAAGTTGATTTTAGGAATCAAGAGAACATAAGAAATGTTGTCTTTGAGGAAGAACTTGTTTTTGACAATGATTCAATCCTCATACCTATTACTATTTAAGACACAATTGCAATAGTAGAAAACAATGTTCAAAAAATTGTTGATGACATATTTCCAGAACAAGACAACAATGAAGTTCTCTCTCAAATACCTATAGAGCAACCTCAACAACCTCAAAAAGTGCTATTAAAGAGATCCATTGGAGAGAGAAGAAGTGAAGTCCCAAATGATTACATTATCTTTCTCCAAGAACATAAGGATAACATTAGTTTAATAGAGGAAGATCCAACCAACTTTTGTCAAGCTATATGCAATTCTAACTCTAAAAAATGGATTGATGCCATGAAGGATGAGATGAAGTCTATGCAAGACAATGATGTTTGGGATCTCATTGTATTTTCTGAAGGTGTGAAAGGAAGACATTGACTAAAGGCTTTACTTAAAATGAAGACATTGACTATAAAAAAACCTTTTCTTTGTTGCCTTCAAAGGATTATTTTAGAACTATTATGGCACTAGTAGCTCGTAATGACCTAGAGTTGTATTATATGGATGTCAATACTGTGTTTCTAAACGGTGACATTGAAGAAACGGTTTATATGGTGCAACTAGAAAAGTGTGTTAGGTGACTCAAAGCCTGTGGTGTGCAAACTAAAAAAAATTCATCTATGGTCTCGAGCAGGATTCTTGTCAATGGTATAACAACTTCCATCAAGTCATTATCTCATATGGTTTTGAGGCAAATGCAGTTGATGATTGTGTTTATCATAAGTTTAGTGGGAGTAAATACATATTTTTGGTATTATATGTTGATGATATATTGCTTGCTAGTAGTGATATAGGCTTCTTGTATGAGACCAAGATATTTCTAACAGAAAATTTCAAAATGAAAGATCTTGGGGAAGCCTTGTTTGTGTTAGGTATATCAAAATATCTAAGATCGCTCTCAAGGTATCCTAAGGTTGTCACAAGAGACCTATATCGATAAGATCCTAGATAGATTCAGCATGAAAGATAGTAAACCAGGAGATACCTTAATAGCTAAAGGAGACAAATTCGATCTTAAACAATTCCCCAATAATGACCTTGAAAGAACTGAGATGCAAAAGATTCCCTATTCGTCAGTAGTGGGAAGTTTGATGTACGTACTTGTCCCCAAGGTTGTCAAAATCGAGAGTTTACGTAAACTCGTGGGAGCTCCGTAGACTTGACTCATAGACTCGAATCGTAGAATCATAAAAGTCTACTTCAAACAAAAAGAAGAAGGAGCAGTCTTCAAAACAATGCATATATAATCCAATTCCAATGGAGAAAAGAAGTTCAAAGATGAAAAGATCAAGCCTTGATTCATGAAAAATATATACAATGCATATATAATCCAATTCCAATGGAGAAGTTCAAAGCTGAATAGCAGTGGAATAAATGACAATTGCTAAAGTATAATCATCTCAAGGGATTAAACCAGAAACACCAATCCAGTATATATTGTTCCCAACACCCAAGCAGTTGTTGCCTGATCTCACCATAAAACCATTGTGGTTACCTCCTTTCAAAAACCCACCCGCTTTCTACATAAGTTTCATTGACCCTAGAAAATCCTAATTCTTCTGCCATTCTACAATTAATTCTCTACCATTCCAACAAAATAACATTTTGTCTAAGTTGACAGATAAATATGTAAAAAGCAAAAGAACATGAATAATAGATTAATATTGTAGGCAGCAGCTACGGGAGAAGAGAAGAATGAGCAGTGAACACGAACTGACCAAGGAGCGACGCTGACGACCATGAAGCGCGGGAGAAGAATGAACTGACCACAGTGTGATAGGAGAGCGACGACAACGACAGAGCGATGACCACGGCGCGACGACGATGATGGAGTGAAGGCACGCATGAACGAAATGATGAGGACTGAGGAAGGTGAGCAAAGGCAACACACGAATAAATTAATTTCAAAACGCTACAAGCCGCAAAAAATGATGCCGTTTCGCATAACCCCGAAATTGCCAACTCACAACCAGACTCGCGATTCTATCCCGAGTCCACCGATTCTACTCAAAAAATGATTCTACATGCGATTTAAATCCCGGAGGCTTAGTAGAATCATAAAATTAGACGATTCTACGATTTAAATCGCGACTTTGATAACCATGCTTGTCCCGACATAGCATTTTTTGTAGGAGTTCTAGCAAGATACTTGAGTGATCTTGGAATGCAGCACTAGAAGGCAGCAAAATGCATCACACATTACTTGAAGAGAACAAAAGGGTACATGCTCACTTATCAAAAGTCTGATAATTTATAGATCATTGGGTACTCAGACTTTGATTTTCCTGGATGCTAAGACAACATACGCTCCACATCTAGATGCATATATATGTTGGCTAGAGGGGATATCTCTTGTTCTGAGATATCCAACCATGGGATATGGCTGCAAAACTTTGTCACTAGATTGTGGTGGTCGATGGCATTAAAAAGACCATTAAAGATTTATTGTGATAATAACTCAACAGTTCAATACTCCAACAATAATAGGAGTACAACCAAGTCAAAGTTCATTGACACCAAGTTTCTGGTTGTTAAGGAAAGAGTTCATAATAGGCATATTTCCATAGAGCATATAGGGATTGATTCCATGCTAGCTGACCAACTTACTAAAGGTTTGGTACCTAAAGTTTTTTATGAGCACATTGCTCATATAAGTGTGATTCCTTATAGTACATTTGTTTAGTAGGATTCCGATTTATGTTTTATATCCTATGTTTTCCAAATATTTGTATTGTTTGGATTTCCTATAAAAATAAAGTTGATGTTTATCATTATATTCTGAGCTTGTGTTGTGTGTAATATTTATGTTGCATTAGGATTGATCTCTAGAAAGAATATATTTTGAACTAGTTGGAAATAAACATGATTAAGATCACATTACATGTAATTTCCATGCCGCATATTCATATTTGATCTATGTCATCAAATATAAGTGAAAATGGTGATCATTGTGGCTTAGTCACATTAGGTTGTGACAAAAACCGCAATGGTTCATTGTTGCTATATGAGATGGACCAGATTGTTTAAAGAGGAGTCTAAAGGTAAATAACATATGGTTGCACACCTAAAAAATTGTGTGGTATAAATGTCAAAGGTTAATATGAAGCCTAAGTGGGAGACTATTAGGAATTTTATAATTCATAATTAATTAATATTAGCTATGTATACATTGTAACATTTATATTAGTTTTTACATTTAGTGGGCTCAATATAAGTGATATACTTTAGTGAGCCCAATAGACTGTCAATAGAAAATTGATATGGGCTTAATGAGCAAAAATTGATTTGGTCCATTAAGGGAAAATGGGAACCATAATAGGTTTAAAACCCAAGGCACAGTTATGGTTCCAACACACCAAATCAAGAGACAGTTTTTCCTGTCCATCTAAAGAGAAAACGATAGTCTCGTAAGGAATAAAATGATTTGGTTAAGGAAGGTCATAAAACCATTTGTTCGTGATCATTTTTGTTTCATTGCATTTGTTTTATCAAGCTTTATGGGTCTAGGTATTCCTTAAACCTTCTCAATAATATTACATAATGTGTTTCAATCATAGTTTTAAAAACCGAACCGATGATTGACCCGGTCTGATAGAGGTACATTGCAAGCTAAAGGTTTAGAAGGAGAGCTTGAAGCACTTCCTTTGGTGAACTTTAAAAGACCCATGACAAGAGCTAGAACCCAAGCACTTCAAGACCACATCAAGGCTAACTTGGACAAGCAAGAGGCAGCAAACCAACTTAAGGATAACAAGGGCTGAATTTTAATGTCTCAAGTTCAATTTAATTCCAATTAAATTCAGCACTTGTTAGTAGAAAATTAAAAATAGTCGTAATAAAAAGGTTTTTAGTGCATTTGTGTAAAGCTTTGTAAGTGCACTTGTGTGTGAATTGTGGGCTACACTTAGAGGCCGAAAACTGCACCTTAAGCCTTAAATTACTGCACCTTTACACGAATTGGTTCAGCCAAGGTCACCTTAGGGAAGCTTGCATTTAGGCTCCATTAGTTGCATTTCAAAGCTTCATTTTAATTTGCATTTGCCTTACATTTGCTTTGTAAGTTCGTGCATATATAAGTTGTCCCAAAAACTGTTGTAACAATCTTTTGATCATTGAATGCAAATCTGAAATTTGTGAGAGAGTTTTCTCTTTGTTCTTGTGCAAGAACCTCTTGTTTCTTATCAATGGCTTCATGCTATTGTGGTGATTCTTCCTAGGCTTATTGGAAAGCTTTTTCACGGAGCCATCCATCTTCATCCCTAACCTTTCTTCCATCTTCCATTGTTGTCCATTAAAGAAAGCTTCAGCCATGTTCACGTGAAAGCTGAAAGTTTGTGTTCTTGAGAAAAGCTTGAAGTTTGGGTTTCAATGCAAGGTAGATTTGTGAAAATTCTTGTCTAATGGGTTTAGACATACATCACGGTCAGGGTACTGGATCACTGGGTCAGTGGTCGAACCGGTGGGTCACTAATTGACCTGCATGACCCAGTCTGTATTAAAAAATATAAAGTTTTTATACCTGTCTTAAAATATTTTTAAAAAAAGATATCACAAACCATAACATAGATAATTAGATATCAAAATGTAAAAACAATATCATTGTTCAAGTTCAAACAAACAAGTAAAAAAATATCATAAACATAAGTTAAATAAGTTTAAGTTCAAGAAACAAAATCATCAATAGAAAATTATAGAATGCTAAATCCCTACCCAATAATTCATTTTCATCCAATAACTCATACTTAGACTCAATTTACTTTTATTCTATATTAATATTATTAATAATTTATAAGCATTTTGAAAACAGATTGAGAAAGAAAAACTCACTCATATATACACTATTTATTCACAATTGACATAATTTAAAGCTTAATAAAATAGTCATTTAATCTAAAACTTAAACATTTTATTGAAAGGAAAAAAATCATTTTAAAAAGATAATTTCATTGTGATACAAATGCAACAACCCCCCAACAACACCCCAAAAAACACCTCGAGGCACTCAAACCCCAACAGCCCCCCCTCCATTCATGCAAACAAACCCCTATTCTCCCTGGTTCACTCACACCCTAACCCCTCCCAAGAAAAAAAAAGTCTTCCACCCCTCCTCCGTTCACACAAACAACCCCCCCTCCCCGGTTCACACACACCCCATCTCCTCCCAAGAAAAAAAGTCTTCCCAAAATCCTTGTTCTGACCACCCACCCCGCAGCGAACACCTTCCCCACCCGGCACCCCCTACCCCTGCACCGTTGTTGCCACCACCACCACAACCACTCGACGAACAGACAAAAAAACCCCATGGCCCCGACCCCAGCGTAAACCAAACTACGCTAGTTCTTAGAGGGAGAAGACGGAAGATGAAAGTGATGACATAAGAGGTTTTTATTTATTTTTTAAATAGCGACCCGATCCGATTCGCCGGGTCAGCGGTTGAACCAATAACCCAGTCGGGTTGCACCAGGTTGAAAACATAGCCGATTCACTGACAGACTTGACCCAGTCCAGCCACCAGATCACGGTTTGACCGACCGGGTCGATCCGATTTTTAAAACACTAGTTTCAATGCTCATTTGGTATTTTATATGGTCTATTGAAAATTTCAACATATAACATATACTTTAATAATTGTTGTCACCAATCCTATGGAAAATCAGTGATTCAATTTTAATCTTTTGGCAACATATTAACTATGTAGCCTTTGTCCCTTTGTCCAAAAGTCTTGATCAAACATGTGACATAAGATGTGTCATCCTTATTAAGTTCAATCATTGATTCCTCGATACCCAAGTGGACACGTAAACACAAAATAGGTCCAATATTAGTTTCAAAACCAAAACACAACTATTTTATAAGCATATGATTCTGATGAGTGAATAGAAAATGATGTCATGGAAAACATTGTCACTAGGCAAGGCAAATAACCCCCTACTCATGAGTAGTGCCCCGAACCTGTTCAAACTTTGACAGGGAATACCCATTTGGACCTGGTATCAGTGTTAACACTTTGGCAAGCATACAAAATTTTCCAATTAATAATAAAACGGTAAGTCCGAGTGTCAGGTCCACATGGACTTTGACTGTACCCAGAGTTAATATATGTCTATTTCTAAGCAATTAGTGAATTAAACTGATTTTTGTAGAGTAAATGGCATATAATTAAATTCAACCTGACGTGAACTACGAAACAAAACAAGTACAGGGAAAGAGACATAATCACTTGGAGTATTGCAGTGATGGTTGATACAAGATGCGACGTATGTTGGGGGCTCAACTAATCGAAACTACCCTTGATCTAATATTAAATATTTTTCGCTAATCAACTTTATTTTCTAATTACCTTCATCCACTAATATACTCTAGCCATGATTCCTCAAGTGAAAGAGTCTAAACCACCTAATTTCACTTCTAATCCCTTAAGCGTTACATTAACCGGTTTGCATTAAAAGTAAAGATGAACATTTTAGGCTAAACGAAACCATTCTATCCCTAGAAATGACTCACTTAGATATGTTTTTTCAGTCCTAAGGAAATAAACATTTTCCAATGCATAAAACCCAAAAAAAATACATGAGAATGAATGATCAAGCCACAAATGTGACAATAAACTCAGGAAAAAAAACAATAATATGAAAATAACATTGAATAGATAGTTAGAATCATTACATCAAAGTGTTTGGTTGTTAAGCTCCCAACAATGGGTAGTTTAGCCTTTCATTCTCATGAGAGACTTACAATAATGGATGGTAAAGACAATGGAAAGGAAAGGAATTGTAGAAAATGGGAAACAAAATGGTGAGATGCAAGCTCCAAAGGTGTGGAAGACTCCTTCCTCATGACCTAGCTTCTGTTTTCTGTCTAAGCATTACAATCTATCTTCGGTTCCCTCCTTTTTCTCCTTAAAATGGTGAGCCCTTTCATTGTGGTCGTGCGCTAAGCTTGAGATATCACACTAAGCACGCCTTCAGAGTCCAGCTGGATAAGTGACTACACTCTAAGCGAGCTGGTCACGCTGAACGGGCATGTCACGCTAAGTGCGATGCTTCAGATCCTCAATCCACCTTCCATGTCTTTGCAGTGAAATTCTACAAAAAATACAACCAACATCTTGTAAATCAACTAATTTTAGCATCCATTGGATAAAAAATCAGAAGAAGCTAAATTCCTACATTTTAATCACAAAAAGAAGCATTAAAAGAAGAGAATGAGATAATTTCTATGTAATTTACATGTAATTTTACGTATGCATGACAATTATCAATGAGCACAAGTATTACCCAAATATTTTAAGCGGGGATGGGATTGGGATGGGTATCATATACTCATACTCGACACCATCACATTTTTTTAAATAATTTTGTCATAACACACACACACATACATAATATATATTAAAGATTTTATTATTATAATATTTGAAAATATAAATCAATTAGCTCAATAGTTAAATAATTAAACAAACTTCAAAATATACATTTAACTAAAAAATATAATTGAATTCTTAATTTTAATCTTTAATTTCTTTGTTATTATAATTTATTTAAAAATATAAGTAAATTAAAATTAAAAAAAATAATGTAACAGGTTACCCATTGGTATATACAAACCTGATAAAATCTGACGGATATGGAGATGAGCAATAAAATTTGAGAAAAATACACTGACCCCTATGTGTTTAAGACTTGTTACACTCTCATCCCCTATGTTAAAATGCATTTCTTTTGGCTCCCTAACCATCACCATTACTGACAGTGTTAAATTTTGAGAGAAATGTACAAGAAATCCTTTCATTTAATCCTAACAGTTTTCCTATTCTCCATCTTCATTTGCCTCTTCTTCATCCTCCACCATTATCGTTGCATCCTCGACAACCACCACCACCCTCTTCCCCGCTCCTCCTCCACAACCACAACCACCATTTGTCGTCCATTCATCATCAAATGACACCTCTACATCCAGATCTGATCTCCTTGCATTATTGTCCTTAAGGATTATCGACTCCATCTCGGTTCCATGTCAAATCATGCCTACATTGTCATTCATCCTCTCCTTCAGCAATCTCACCTACAACGTCAAGGTTCACTGTTTAAACCACCAGATCCGACAACAATCCCAAACTCCTTATCACTATCCCTTTATGGATGGCGGTGCAATCCAATTGCCGCCATCATCATCGTAGAAAAACTCATCGACCCTAAGCAGATGAACTTCAAGTTGTGGATAAAGGAGCCCACACACGCCACATGAAGAGGAATAAGAGAGGGCAAAAATAAAGGGTTTACTTACACCCTTCTCCTCTCATTTTTACTTTATTTTTATTTTACTTGTGGTATGAATTATTGCTGATATTATCATTTTGGCAAGGATTTGATCTTGTTTTTAACTTTACTGGTGTGTAAATTAATGAATTGACTAATTACTAGTTTGATTGTGCATTTATGTTTGAATAAAGATGTATGTATGTACTATTCTCCGTGGAATGTGTTGTGGAGGGTTTATGAACGTGAATGTGTAGGTGGTAGTGTGATTACTTTTCTTCATTAAAGAAACTTTGGCTTAGAAAAACACATCGCATATTGGTTTGGTTTGATCAAGTCATGGAATGCATATTCACAAGAATGCTAACACAATTTTTTCTCTGTAGAAGAGATTCAATGTCATGCTAATATGAGAAAGAAATAAGATAAATGTATCTTGGAAAACATCATAAAAAGAAAATGAGTCATATGCTTAGGTTCTGTTAATTTTTTGATGGTGTCTGAGTTAGGGGGTCTTAGTGTAATAGATGATAAAAAATTAGGGGAGTTTAGTGTAGGGTGAAAAGAAAGAGGACATGCGATTGAAATAAGTCCAAAACATAGGGGTGTGAGTGTAATTTGCTCTTAAAATTTTAAACCCACCTCTTGTACACCTAAACCCGTATTAGCCCCACTTTTTGTGAAGACGAGGATGAAGAGAGTCAAAACTGTCCCTGACCTATCTCGTTGCCATCCTAGTCATCACAATAGAAGTAAAGGGAGATAAAACACCTCAAGAGGTGTTTAAGTGGGGAATCCCATGCTTATGTTTTTAGTAGTAAAAGTAAGAAGGGATACAAATTTGCATGAATTGGAATCTTGTGATGTTTGGCCAACATTCACATTTGCTGCAACCCGTGGGTCTTGCAATTGTTATGGTACACGGAGATAAAGAATGGTATTTTTCTGTACCATGCCTTATATTCATTTTATATGGGATAAGTCACCCTAACAGATTAGTCAAATACGACATTTTGACAATGTTCCCTCCATTGTTAGATCCATTAGGCATGTTCTTTCAATTTCTTTACATAAATGTACCTTTTAATATTTTTATATACCCAACTATCCCTAATCATGTACAAAGTGTGAAGTTCCCAAATTCACACCCAAATTTTTAAACTTCCTTTGGCACTCCCCTTGGAAATTCAGTACTTCCAAAACTTATTTCTGAACGATTTTTCTTTTTTCTTTTTATTTTTTTGTTGGAAATTTCCTTTAATTTTTTTAAAATACACATAATAATAATAATAATAATAATAATGATTAGTAATATATTTAAATGTTATATTTTAAGAATATAAATAATTATTATAATATTTAAATATTAACATATAATGTAACTAATTGGAAGAATAATTTTTTATAGTTATTAATGTTTTTTAAAATTTAGTTTATCACAACAACCAAATAATATTATGAGTGGGGACAAATACAAACAGAATTAAGAAATTTCATTTGTGATAATCCATAGGCAGAAACAATGACAACATAAATTATCATACATTTCCACAATTTAATTGGTACATTGGCGATTTTGACTTGTGTTTCCCTAAGTATTTGGACATTTGATCTTGGAATGACCAACCATTTTGCACAATGAACAATGCTTCAGTTGCCCCCTTTGTCTTTGGTCTATTTTAGTGCGTATACGGGTTAATCTTGGGTGATTTTTTTTGCCTCGGCATTTCTGAATCATGACGTATAGTTGGCCCTTTATATTTTTGCCAATATGATGCGTGCTTCATTTGGCCAAATGATCTACTATGAACATTGGACACATAATTGAGCTTGTAAACATCATCAATGGAATTTTTGTAATCAACGTGGACGTACTTACATGCTGCAATTACATGTGAACATGACATGTGCAGGTTTTGCAATTTACCACAATTACACCACCGTTCAGTAATGTTTACAACAAATATTTCTGGGAGATGTTGTTGTCTTGAATTTAGGAATTCTTCCATTGAGAAAAAAATACTTTATAGATTGAACTCAATTAGACAGATTGAGTTAGCCTTTTTTCTTCGTCCTCAATGATCTTGTCAATATTTTCTACCAATTCTTTACCTGATGCTATCATTACTATGGATTCCCTGCCTCTTTTGACAAAGTATTCACTGCATCTTTCGTAAGTACTATTGACTAATGCATAGATCAAGAGACTCCTTGTTTTTTTCAACACTGAATTCATGGCCTTAACAAGATTTGTGGTCACGTAACCCCATCATCGTCTGTTGTCCCATGCAGTAGTCCATTTTTCTTTTGGAAATTCTCTAGCCAGTCAGTCGCTTGCTTATTTTCTTTCATTACATTGTTGAAGTAATATGCAAATTTGAGCTCAGTCATGGTGTATTCTGACATTTGATCAACAAAATACATTAGCAGTGTTTGTCCATATAATGTAAAGTTTACTGAAAAATAATAATTCTTTAGTTATGAAACTTACCCATGCTAATAACCTTTTTCCTTTGACATGACTTGTTGAAATGTCCCATTAAGTTTTGTACAATCTATCTAATACAATACACATGCACCAAGTTGTCTGGTGTCCACCAACTATAATGTTACTTGTAAGCACTTGTTATTCAAATGTGTTTGTCTGACATTAGTCACAATCCGTGTTGCTTTTCCACATGCCTTTTTAGTTTTGGAGGAAAAAATACTAGGCCTTTGTAGTTGGAAGAATGTGGTTGGCTCCATCTTGTGTGATCGACACTAATAATATTCCTTAGCACTTCCTGTAAAGAAAAGTACCATCGACCTGGACTATAAGTTTGTAGTATGCAAACCCATCAACAAGTACCTTAAATGTCCAAAAAAGGAGATTGTATGTTGCACAACCAAAAAGTAGTAGTTGTTGTTCATTATAAGTTAGCTTCAACTCTTGCTCAATAATGCTTACAGGTGCAAATGTTTGAAGCACTAAGAGAAATTTGAATAAATCCTCGTAGGATTTCTCCATATTGCCAAACACTTATTTAATCTCCTATTGTTTTGCTAGACAAGCTTTTCTCTAGGTGGTGGGTAGTTGTACAATTGTTTGATGCAGGCTATGAAGGTTGGTATTGACATAGTCACATCATTCTTTACATTCCTATGATGCTTGTACTGATCATGTCGTACGTAAGCTTTATGAGATCTTGTGATAACATTGTTTATACACAAGTGTGGGGTTCTTTTAGTATTTTTTTTATCTCCCATTGATATTGAGTACATACCCAACTCATGCTCTTAACCTGTTGAAACAAATAACATATTAGTATTTTGAAATATTAAAATTACGCATAAGTTAATCGCTACATTTTGTGAATGTAGTTTAAAATAATTTACCTCCAGTTGCATGTTTTGTCAATACGTTTCAAAATCCATAAGTCAATCCTTGACTTCATGACCTTGTAGATCTGTTATTCTTTATATAGTGAATATTCATTACATTTTTGACATCAACTTTGTTGGGAAACTGTATTCCTTGAAAGAGCATTCTTGGTTGATTGACGGGTTCTTCTAGGTGGTCCATTAGGTGATCAAATTCATGATCTTCCTAAGGTTTTTTGTTGCATATGTCATGCATGTGTGGTGGCGTATTGTAGGTAAGCGCAATACCAAATGGTGGCTTGATATTTAGGTTTTGGTTGTCATCCTCGTCTGTGTCATCTTCATTGTCATTGTTCAAATTTATTTCTTCCTTATCTTCACTAAATGGACCAACTTCTTCAACAGGTGCACCATCCTCTGCGTACTGAGGTTGAGATTGTTGCGACGTTGGCAAAGGTTCTACAACTAGGGTATTGCATGACGCATGTTGTGTACTCCCTAATCAGTAAGAAATAGGTTGTTCATATCCATAAAATGTCAATGATTGAGTAATTTGGGTAAATGTTGGGCCAGTCAACAATTGCATGTATGACGCAACACACAAGGTTGGTTTCACATTCATATTGTTGAGTTTAGGTGTGGTTTAGATCAAATGTTAGTTGGTACTGTTCACAAATTGGTTGTTGGGATGTTTCAGAATATGTTGCCTGATATGGTTAGTAATTTGGTTCAGGAATTTGGACGAGTGTATCAACATCAATGTATGTCACAAACAACTCAAACCTAGAACTGCTTTCAAAGGGTATCTATGTTTGAGTCTTCCTCAACATTTATGGACGTGTACCTTAGTAACCCTTAAACTGCTTTCAAAGGGTATCTATAAACCACATCCTTAATATGTTGGGTTTGTTTGAGTTTTATTCCTTGGTGTATGTCTCTATGCAATGCTTCTAATGTGATGCCTCATGTCACATGTAATATTGAACGTTTTCTGGAATCGAACTTTACTCCTTTAGTGGAATCACCTATTTCCTCATCATAATGGATAATAACTTGAAAATCCATTAACACGTAATCCAATACTATACATTGTCAATTAATCCATTATGAACACAAAATTAAATACAAACATAGTCTTAAATCGAAAATAAATAAACAATTCATCCTTTACAAATTAAACATAGTCTTAAATTCAAAAAAAAAAAAAAAAACACTTCATCCATTACAAATTAAACATAACATAAGCATGCTAAAAGTAAAGAAAGTCATAAATACACTTTTTCATACTCGTAGATGATGTTAACATTTTCAACTTCCCCCAGGTTTAGATGTTGGTTAAGCAGTTGTGACAAATCGTCCCAAACAACCATGACTGTGTTTGGATAACCTCCATAGTAGCATATAACTCAACTGCGGTAAGTTCTGGGTACTAGCAAAGTGTATGGAACATTCTTATGACATCATTGTCTTACTCAAGTTTACAAGTTGTATGATAAAATATTCCACCAATGATTGATATCGACCACCAAAAAAGGATCTCACTTACTATTTTCCCATGACCTTGATTATGCTTATGTTGTGTGACTTGCTTCAAATCATGTAGTGTTGTAGACTAAGTAATTTCAATTAGCTTTGGATAATATGGGTAACAAAATAAAAACCGCGACCCATGCTTAGTTTCTCTGACCTCCCCCTTGTAGTAGGCAATGTGGAATATATGTGGTGAACTCATGATTTACTTTTCAATTATCAATTTAACTCTCTCACCAGTACTCTTGCGGTGGGAAGTAAGATAGACAACCTATATGTAGGGAGACGTGAATCAAGAGACAGGATTCTGCTAAAAAACAAAGGGCTGAGGTTGCGTTGGCACTATCAAGGGCATAGATTACAATTAAATTTTTTTAGATATTGTTCACACGTGAGGGAATCTACAGAGGGTTGTGACCAATCCTTTTCTCTACACAAAAAAAAACCTTAATGTCTCCTGATACATGAACAATAACCATAATTGATGGATTTGAAGAAACATGAACTATTAGTGGGCAGAGGTAATCAATGTAGAGTTGCGTCAAATAGGATTCCACCAAAAATTTAAATGGTGTATGTTGCATCAAATGCAACGTTGTTACTGCTATAGCGTGAACACATGTCAATGTGTAATCATTTTGGTTAAAAAAAGTAATCAATGACTTGGATTGCACGACAAATTGAATGGTTTGGATTGCATTGTTCTGCATGTGGAGAATTATTAATGAGTGATTAAGATCACATTCAAATATAGTTTTTCGTGCAACAGTTAAAGGGCGATCAACATTGCACTTTTCGTTTTAAAATGGTCAACATTGGCATAAAGTAGGTTGCAACACAAGTGTAAATACACATAATAAGAGGCAACAACATACACGAATAATTTCTTCACTGAGTAAAATAATTATCCTTTTCAGTTTATTTTTGTTTGTTGTGTTACAAAAAAAATAGTCTTATATGCTGCTATGGGAACAACACAAGTATATATTTGCGCATATACATAACATGGTAGGTTAAAAAGGTATGTTTTTATTATGTATATTTATATAAGTTTAAAACATAGTATTATTGCTAATAATTATGGTTTAATGCTTTCATCAATAAGATAATGCACAAAATGTCATTGTTTCATACTGTCATTCAATGTTTGTACCGAATCCTTTAATAGAGCCACTATTAGAGGAAGTTGGCTTGCTCAAGTAACAAAGCTCAGACACTTTAAGATTGATCAGTGTTTTGTAATCGGGCTCGTTGAAAGATGGAGACTTGAAACATTCCCTTTTCATCTTCCAGTGGGAGAATGTACAATAATTTTAGAAGATGTTGCACTTCAACTAGGACTTTGTGTGGATGGAAAACTAGTGATTGAACCAATTTATTTTGACTCAGAAGACATGTGTCATACTTATCTAGGTGTTGTTTGACCAAATCACGATGCAATAGTAGGGTCAACGATAAAACTAAAATGACAGCATGACAATATGCCACCTTTGCCACAACAACCAACACAACAACAATTAGAAACTAATTGCAGAGAATACATTCTTGAGTTGATTGGGGGTTTATTGATGCCTGATAAAATAAATAACAAAGTTCACCTAATGTGTTTAACTTTGTTAACTAATCTTAGCTGTGTAGGTAGATATAGTTGGGATTTCACTTATTTAGCTACACTCTATAGAGAAATGTGTGGGCAACAAAAGGTGATGCTAAATACATGGGTGGGTGTACATCATGGTTACAATCATAGGGATGGTATCCTATTCCATTCATTGCACCACAATCCAACAACAGACAACCAATGTGCATCATTGTTACAGTCTTTATATTTATTCTCTTGCTGAGTATGCAATAAGCACGTTGCTGAACTTTGTTATCCTTTGTGTTCTATTTGTCATTCATTTCTTTAATAATTAATTGTTGCTGAATTTTCAACAAGTTATGATAATTACATCATTTTCTCCTTTCATTCTCAATAATTTCCTGTTATTGAACACACATTCGTGCCGGGAATTATTATTATTTTTTAACGTCATAGTTTTAAACATTCATGAAAAATACAGTGTGCAGACCAGAAAAGAAGACAACTCATATGGTAATGGTGCATTAGGTTGTAGAATCTATAGCAATAATATATTGTACTAAGGTTCATTGGGTGCATGTATTTGGTGGATCCAGTCATGAATTTATCCACGATCAATCTATTTGCTCTCTCTGATGGATGGAAGGGGTCCCAAAATGCATATAGATCCCTGTTTGGATACAAGTTAGAAGCAGGAGTGCAGAGTCCGATTCCATTGTATGCTCCTTGACCACAACATGCTACTTTTGACGTAACAAACCCTGTGTATGGAATAAAAAGGTTACTTAAAGCTTCCAAATTGGAACATTGCTTAGCAATTATGCTTCACGCGGATTTCACAAATTATTAACAAAAGTTAGTTGAAAGGCATAACAGTCTCAAAAGAGTAATGCAAGTGTAAATTTTCCAGTGTTAAACTGTTTATTTGGTTTTACATCAAGAATATTTTAACCTTTTCTTTTTGGCACATTTTGTTATTGAACGAATTTCATGTGTTAAAATATCAGTCTATTGAATGAATATAAATAAAAAAGTAAAGCAGTTCTCATTTTTTATATAAGCCAGAATCCCACATGGTAACATATTAATGTTTACAGCAAGCATGATCACATACTAGTGTACAGAGGGAAGCCACCAAGCTTCTTAAACATGTCTTGTTATTGACCATAGGCCAGGGCAAACCATGTATTTGATATGTCAACTACTGAGAATGGTCCCCGTACCCAGTAGCCAATTTCCCACAACATTTAACCTGATTTCTACAAATCAGTCTATTGGATAGGGTGTTTTTTTATCCATTGGAATAGAAGACGTTGTTAAGTTATTTACAACAACTCATACATCCAATTTAACCAATTTAGGTAGACCTCCTTCACATTTGAATATTGGATATGATAAATGCAATCAATCATTCTTAAATATCTTCTCCTTTTATTTTATTTTTCTGACATATACTTGCATGTGGATAAGAAAATGAAATATGTGCAAATCAACATATGAATATTCAAGTTCAACATATTAAATATATATTATTGATATATTAACCTCTCAGTTAATTAATAATGCAAATTAGAATCTCCAAATTATTTATCATTTAAAGAAATTATTATTTATTATACTTATAATCATTATTAAATAAGCTTCCTTCAGAAAATTATTTACTCGTTTACTATAAATTAGAATCTATAATTAAAAGAGTGAAGCTCTCATTCTTCTTAATTTCTCATATTATAGAGTTTCTCAACATATTTTCGTTGATTTGAAGGTGTATTTTACTCACATTTTTTGTATAAAAAAAATAATTATTATACACTGCCTGTGTAAAATTTATTTTTTACATTATCAACAAGTTATATTTAATAATATGAGTGACGTTTAAGATAATATAAATAAGACTCAATCTTTTTGAAGATATGATATTTTGTGATTAGTTAACTTGGTAAAAATATCAATTAAATTTTAAAAAATTCTCTGTCATTGCAAAACTTTACTAAAAAGTATCTTTGGACTAACAATATATATCATATTCTAATTAGAAACAAGAAGGAATTAACATTTAACAACAAAAAAACAAAGGTTAATGACATATACATACCATAGGCTTGTGGGTCACTAATGAAATTCAAATGCATTGCGAAGGCATTTGCAGAAATGAAGACATCGGAGCCAATTTCAGTGTTGAGGTCGTGCAGTAGTTGAACGAGTTGAGGATTGAACAAGTTAACGGCTCGTTGAACCTCTGTCGCACATTCTCCGTTTTGGCTATGCATAGCCAATTCTGCTGGCACGCAACCTAGTGGTCCTGTGCCTGTCACTAGAACCCTTCGTGCCCCCAGTTCACATAGATTCTGTGAAAGTGCATTTATTTCGTTGTTACAACACACAACAAAAATATTTAATGGATTGTTGCAGCATACAACAACAATATTTAATTGGTTGTTACAACATACAGCAAAGATTCTTAGTGTCACCAAATGGTGTGAGTCACAACAACTATTGCAAAAATATACTGATTTGAGCCCTTAATTAATTGATTTAGGATTCAAATTCTAACATTGAGTATGAAATAAATGGTGTTAGAAGAAGAATATTTATCTTATATGCACTTATGATTTCCAACAAAGATTAATTACTATTCTCGATGGGAATTACTTTGTAACAATACCATAATAATAATAAAAACTTATTGGTGTGAGTCAATTAGCAATACACCAATTTTGGAAGAGATATTAGTACATGATTGGAAATCATGTCATCCCTTACATAATGGTATAATCGTGAGTCATAATGGTATAATCGTGAGTCAATTAGCAATAAACCTAACCGGATTATCATCCCTTACAAATTGATTTTGTAGGTTAAATTAAGTTGAAATTCACATGCTAAAAATTACTTCTATCTCTCTCTTTATCTCTAAGTATCAATAAGCATTTAGATGTTCCTGAATGATTTTCTAAGAAAACAGAACAGCTACCATATTATTTTTAACATATTTTCTATTATTCACTTAAACTTAATTATTATGATTCTTAACTAATAGTAAAGTTTATGTTAAATATCAATGTATTAAAATGTTGTTAGCACTCTTCTGTGACTTAAAAATATGTAACGTCACATAACATAAATACATAGTAACATTAACGCATGCAGAGTAGAAGGATGGGAATACCACAAGAATTTTACGATACTCTGAAATGAGGAACACAACGTAGTCTGGAAGAGCATATTCGCGGGATCTGGCAGAGAAAGGAACCAAATAATAGTTGTTGACAAAATCATTGCCACCTAAGGTTATGAGCACCAATGCTTTGTTCACTAAATTTCGAGTCTGCTCTTCTCCAATTAATGCACTCACCCTCTGCTGATACTTGATACTGTTTGAAGTATGCCAATTGCTCTGTAATTCGGATTATGTTTATCTGCAAATGAAGATAGTTAGATAGATAACTGCTTAATGGTCACATTGGTTCTCTTATTAAAAACGAAAATTGTGGATCTCTTTTAAAACAGGACCCTAGTTAACCAGTTGCTAAACTTTTTTTAGTAAGTAATAATATTAGAAATATATTAGCATCATTCTGTCTAACACTCACTCTTTTTAACACCCGCTCTAATAGAATTTTTTTAAAAAAATGACCAATTTTTGTGACTTTCTATTTTCATTTAATAATTCACTCTTGTAATTTATAAGTGGGATTCATTAAAATTAATGATTTTTAATAAATTTTAAAAAATCGCAGAAAAGTGTTAAAAAGAGAATATAAGAAAGGATTCCTCTTAATATTATTACTAGAAAAACAAAAATATGGGCGCATATACGTGTATGTGTGTTGAGTCTGTTTTTGACTTACAAACTGAATTCCAGTGTCGTTGAGAATTCCTATCGCAGCCGAAGCAAAGTTTGCACCAACAAGCAGCCTTTCACCATTGAGCTGTGGACTCAAATATGGTAATATGGGTTCTGAGCCAATTTTCTCACCTACGTACACAAAATGATTTATATGTAGGTAAAATTTGGAACACCCCAAAACAAAATATCTAGAAGAAAGCAACTGAAAATAACTATAAAATGAGGTTATGATAAAATTATTAACATATAGCATGCATGAGCACTCAACTGATAAGGTCAGGAATGTTGAGGCCATTGGAGAAACGACCAGAGGCTCTATGAGATGCCGAATCAATGCCATAAGGATATGAATCAGCACGCGCTGTGGTAGCTAGGAAGTTGTTGTTCCCATTGTCCACAAGCATCACCGAACACGAAAAATGCTCGTGCTGCCTCGGCTTGTGGAGCAACAATGCTGATCAAGGTGATTAACAAACATAAGAACATAGATTTAGATGAAACAATCCTTTTGTTGTTTTGTTTCATGGGAGTACTTAATTAGTATCTCCAAGAAACCCTAAGAAAAGTGGTGAATGCTCTCCTTTTCTCCAATAATGATCCTGCTTCTGAACGAGAGAATGTTAGGTTGCTTATATAATGCTCTCAACTATTGTTGTGATCTTTGTTGCGGTTAATTAAATGGCTATGGCTACCACTAGTAGAAAAAGAAAAGGTGTAATCATAATGCCTGAAAAAGATTTTTACAAGCGTACTAATATTGTCACGTTATTGGACTTTTATTAAAATTTAAGAACAATTTGCTTAAAATCACGTGTAACTAATGATAATGTTTTATATAATGCATGAAAATTGAGCTACGTGTAGAATTTTACAGAGGTTCAGTTACTTAATTACGGTGTTACTTTGAGTAAAATACAACATGGCCTACAGTGAATGGTGCATGCACAACTTATAGCTGCAACTAGGATCCTGCACATGAACGAGAAAACTGAATTAAGTGACTTAAATGATGCTCAATTAAAGTTTTAAAAAACGGCCTTAAGACGGTAATTTTGACTGCAACATCAAGGTTTTTGAAATGTCTTCAGTTGAAAATTTAGACCGCATCAACTATTCACAATTTTCCACAATATGAAGGAACTTGACAAAACTACAACCATTTTTAAAACCTTTATGTATCCTTGTTATATATTATTTTTATTAGCATTTATTATGTAGAGTACAGGGGTCCTCTAACCTATATACAGAGTTCTAAAACAACAGTCTAGCTAGTAGTATTATTGTCTAATATAATGAATAGGATTGACACCAATCTGAAAATAAACATTAAACAGCCCCCACCCCAGCCTAAAATCCATGACCAAAGATCTAACCTTAATAACAATTAGTATACCAACCAAATCAACAGCTATAATATAGCTTAATTATACAGCTTTGTTATATAATTAATTGACTTATAATCTTATATAATGCTCAATTATTGTTGTGAGTATGTTCACTCTTAATCATGTATTGTCTCGTAATACAAAACAAATTTTTTTTTTTAACTTTAAAATTTACTTACAGTCACTTCTAACAATGTGCTGAATTATAACTGACTGATAATGTTACAGTGTATCAAAATTGAACTACACCCAGCTAGAATTTGTAATAGCTTCAATTATTTTTATTGGTGTTATGTTTTAAATGCAACATGGCCTAAAGATAAGCTGTTCTTTCCTACGCTTATCTCTTACTTGCTTTGGTTTGTGCTGCCATAGTGTAATCGTAGTTATTATTATCTACTTTTTGTTGGTTTTCAGAATTTGCTGCTGCAAGTACTGCTGGTCCAAACCGGGTGGTTCGAGCAATGAGTTTATTAGAGATAAATTCACATCAGAAAAATTTGTATGATGCATCATGTGATCATTACTTATTTTAAAGAGGTTTAATGATTGCAGACACCTCGGTATCTCCTATATGTTCATATTTCCTATGATCTACACAAGTAGCACGTTATTTATTGTTGCAGAACCTTAACCAGGATCACAACTATCTGACTAACTTCACCCAAGCAAAGCTTGCATCTAAAATCAGAAAAGAATTGAACAAGAATGATAACAGAAGAAGTTGAGTGAGAGTTAACAATGAACAATTTGGGAATATAGAAAATCAGTATTTTTAATTCATCTTTCATATATTCACATAACAGGTTTCTAAACCTTTTATACACAACAACTAACAACTGATTTCTCATAACAGCAATCCTAAATGAAATAATTACCTACAAGCCAAAGTGAAATACCCAAGTTACCCTTGTACAACAATTCTCCACCTTAACTTGGTATTTAACACTCTTAATATTGACAAAGACTCAACTCTTTGGCCCTTCAAGGAAACAACCAGTAGTTAAACTTGCTTCCTTGTAAAACCTTCGTAAGCATATCAACAGGATTTTCCTCTGTAGTTATCTTCTTCATCTTAACCAAGCCTTTTGCAATCACATCTCTAATGAAATGTAGCTTGATATCTATATGCTTGGACTTATTATGGAACACTTGATGTTTGGTCAAGTGAATTGTGTTCTGTTTATCATAGTGAACTGAGATGGTTCTCTCTGCTCAAACCCCACTTCATTTACCAATTCTTTCAGCCACAAGGACTCCTTTACTGCTTCAGTTGCTACTATGAACTCAACCTCAGTTGTGGACAATGCCACCACTGATTGTAAGCTGGATCTCCAACTGACAGATCCTCCAAACAAAGTAAACACAAAACCATTCAATGACTTTCTTGAGTCCACATTTCCAGCAAAGTCAGCATCTACATAGCATGTGACATCTTCTTTGAGTTTACTTGTTCCACAAAACTTCAATCCTAACCCCAATGATCCTCTAATGTATCTAAGGATCCATTTTAGTGCCTACCAATGTTCCTTTCTTGGGTTTTCCATGAATCTGCTCACTACATTGATGGCATAAGCCAAGTTAGGTCTAGTGCAGATCATTGCATACATTAAGCTTCCCACCACATTTGGATAAAGGACTGTCTTGATGTAATTACTGGTTTGGCATCAAACATAGCAAATTTTTGTAAGACTTTCTCGTAAAACTTCTCTCGTGACAAGAACAACTCCTTTTTTTTTGTCTATTTCTTATAATGTCCACACCAAGGTTCCTCTTAGCTTCTCCAACATTCTTCATTTCAAATTCTTTATTGAGTTGGACCTTACTTAATTTATCAATTTTGTCTTGGTTGGCAATCAACATATCATCTACATACAATAATAAGTAGAGATATAATGTACCTTTCAGACCTGTGAAATAGACACAGCTGTCATAATTGCTTATGGTAAAACCACTCTTCGTCATGAAGTCATCAAACCTTTTATTCCACTATCTTGGTGATTGTTTTAGTCCATACATGGACTTTTTCAATAGACATACTTTTCTTTCTTGCCCTTCCTGAACAAGGCCCTGTAATTGTTGCATGAATATCCTTTCTTCAAGGTCTCCATGAAGGAATGTTGTTTTAACATCCATTTTTTCCAGCTCAAGATCTTATTGAGCAACCATGGAAAAAATTACTGTGATTGAGGTGTGTTTGACCATTGATGAGAATACTTTTTTGTAGTCAACCCCCTCTTTTTGAATGAATCCTTTTGCAACCAGCCTGGTATAATAACCAAGGGTAAATAAATAAAAGAAAAAGAAAGAAAAGTTTAAATTTACTAAATTTCTGTCGCAAAAGCATTAGTGATGGAATTAGCGACGGATTTAGCGACGGCTGGAGACTCACCAGAAAGCCATTTTTTTCACTGGTATGCCACGCTGGTAGTGTGGGACTCACACTGGTAGCGTGGGTGCCATGCTGGTAGCGTGGGAGTGGCGCTGATAGCGTGAGATTCCAGCAGAAAGCCATTTTTCCACTGGTATGTCACGCTGATAGCGTGGGCCTCACGCTGGTAGCGTGGAAGCACGGGCTGGGGGCCTATAAAAGGCTATTTTTATGAAATTTAGGCCAAAAATCAGTTTCTTCTTCTTCCTTGAGCCTTTCTGCCATTGACAAGCTTGAGAAGCTTCGTATCTTCTCCTTTATTCATCTAAACACTTCCTATCCAACTAGAAACTTGATTAGAACTCCTCCATGAGCTAGATTCCAGCTTCAATTTCTTGAGAGAATCATCAATCGGAGAAATCTCGTTCTCTAGGGAACTTTGGGAAAACTGAGTTTGGAAGGGAAAGAAGGCGATTCAAGGACGCCAAAGCTTAGAGAAGTGATCCTCCAGCCTTCCTCAACTGTTTAGAGGTAAGAAACTCAAGTTTTACCGATTGATTTGGGAAATTGTTCTTGGGATAAATAGTGACCCATTTGTGATAGGGCTGAAATTAGGCTTAGGTTCTTTAGAAAAGTATGCTCAGGAGGTTGTTCTGATGAATAATAAGCTTTGAATCATGACTATTGATGAAGTTTGGTTTTGACTCTGATATATGTATGAGTAGGAAGAATGATGATTAAATGGAGGGTATCATGACATGTATGAGCATGTGTGCTTTTACTAAAAGTGTTCATGAGACTGTGTAGAAGATGATTAAGCGTTGAATTGATTATTTTGAATAACTTGGTTATTCTTGAAATCTAGAGGGGTTAAAGCTATTGTATGCTTTGAACCATCTTATGCAGAGTCTTAGAGTGACTCTAGTGCCTTGGTTAGGTTGAGATAGATCCTATTGAGGGTCTGTAAACCACCTATAAGGTGGTTAGCTCTGATAACCCTAAGATAGAGAACAGAGAGGTTGTAATGGAAAGGAATAGCGTTTCCTTTCATTCTAACGGTTGAGGACCGTTAGTGATTGCTTGTTTGTATGCCTTGTGTAGGGCGTGATACAGACATTGCTGGTGGTTGTGACCACGAAGCCGGGAGAGCCGGTGTAGTGCTGAGAGCAGGTAAGCTCTTTGTTCTTGGGAGTGTTTCCCCTTGATTGTGTTCCACCATACTCCAGAGGGAGTGATGGTTATTGTATGAATTGATGCATGTATATTGAAATTATGTGTTACTATTCTGGTTGGAATCATGTACTTGATATACATGGATTGAGACTATGTGTGTTGATGGATAAGATTTCTCTGGCCAGTAGAATAGAATAGAATGTATATATATATATATATATATATATATATATGTTTGAGAAAGTCCTGATGGGAAATGTGTCCAATATAGATGGATGTAGCTTCCTCAGGCTAATGATAGAAAGTCCTGATGAGAAATGTGCCCATATAGATGGATGTAGCTTCCTCAGGCAAATAATAGGAAGTCCTGATGATGAACCCTTGAGACACATGTATATGTGGTGATATGGCTTGAGAGCTGTGATGGCTAATTTGTAATGCCAATTTTGATATTATATGCATAGAAGTGAACCAGGGGGAGGAAAGACCTCCAAGGACCCTGAGTTTACTGAGATTGTTATCTCACCCCTGTTGGGGGTTATGTTTTGCAGGTGATACTCAGGGAGCTGCTGAGAGATCCCAGGGAAAGAGGCCCGAGCAGGGATAGGTTCTGTGAGAACCTTAGGCATAGGGTTGAGAGCATGTTAGCTCTACATTTTGTTTTATGCCAATTGTTTTGTACCCTGAGAGGGATTTTGTATAGTTTTGTTTTGTATACACATCGTATATTATGAGGATTCACCATATATGATGTATAGTGGGTGTTGTTAATGATGTTTGATGACGTCATTTTTGTTTATCGCTTCCAATTTAATTATCTGTGATAATTGCTGCGCTTAACGACCATAAATCAATGTTAATGAACTGGATGCATACGGGGCGTTACACCTGGCCTTAAACCTTGTTGGTTCTGCTCCTAGTATCCCTTCCTTCCTTTTGAAAATCCATTTACATGCTACCAACTGTTGTTCGTAGGCCTTTCAACCAGCTTCCAAGTTTGGTTTGATGCCAATGATTTGATCTCCTCCACCATGGCTTGAAATCATTTACTTTTGTGGCTACTTTTCATTGCTTCAACATAGGTCAATGGCCCATGTTGTTCAATATCTTCAGCTACATTGAGAGAAAATTCATATAAGTTTTGCAAAACCATACCTTTGAGCAGGTTTGGACTATCTCTTCTCTCTATCCCTTGCTAGCATATAGTTTGTGAGACTTTTTGCTTCTGATTCAACAATTGGTTCCCTTTCATTTTGAAGGGGAACTTTCCTGGAATTTATTACTCCTTCCAAAGACTCCACCTCAAACTGTGATTTTTCTGGTTCTTGTATCTCAACAACTTGATTTGTTTTCACCAAGTTTGCCATTTCTTTTTCTCTAAATACAACATCACAACTGATGATACATTTATTGAATCCTGATTCAAGACATTAGAGCTTGTATCCTTTAACACCATCAGGGTATCCAAGGAAGAAACACTTTACAGAACTTGGACTAGTTTTCCTTACTTCATATGGGCATAAGTTATACAACCAAATGCCCTCAAATCTCCACAGTTTACAGGGTTACCTGAACAAACCTCTTTTGGGGCTTTGAAACCCAAAGCCGTAGAGGGACATCTATTTATCAATTATGTTGCTGTCATTGTTGCCTCTCTCCAAAAGCTCTTATATAGGCCTGCTTCAGATAACATTGCTTTGACTCTCTCAAGGATAGTTTTGTTAAACCTCTCAACCAACCCATTATGTTGAGGGGTTTCAACCACAATCTTGTGCCTTGCTATACCCTTCATCTTCACAAAATTTTATGATCTGCTTTGACAGATGCTCTAATCCATTATATGTCCTAAGCTTCTTTACTTTCTTTTCTTTCTGATTTTCAAGTAGTTTCTTCCACTGTTTGAATTTCTCGAATGCCTCATTTTTTGTTTTTAACAGATAAATCCAAAGTTTCCTTGTGAAATCATCAACTATTGACATGAAGTAACTAACTCTTCCCTTTGATTATACCTTTGAAGGCCCCCACACTTTCCTCCTTTTTAAAGTTTTTTCGCTCCAAAATGCTAAATTATCTCATTAAGGCTTGTGCGCTAAGCACACACACAAAAGTAGCACTTAGGTTAAGTGACTATGCTCTAAGTGTGGGCTGCGTGCTTAGCCTAAATCAGTGGTAGTGGGAACAATTAGCTAAGCGTGCATCTAATGTTGGGTGCACGTCAAACTTCAAATCTCCTCCCAGCATCCTCCAGATGCTTTCCACGTGGCATTCCAAGCTGCCTTATACGCTGCTAAGCTCAGTTTGCACGTAAGTGCGCTTCTTCATCAACCCAAAAATTCCTCCTTCCTTGTTGGTGCACCAAAACTCTACAAAACACAAATAAAAATAATGAATTCACTACAAGTAACTTCAATAAGCTAAAAATCTAAAAGATTACTAAATACTAACTTATTGAGATCAAATTAAGCAATAAATGAGAAAAATTAAGATAATTGTAAGGCAAATTCAATCAAAAACTAAGCATTCACCACAATTATCAAACTCCCCCAAATTTAAATCTTTGCGTGTCCTCAAGCAAAAGTAAACTAAACTAACAATAACTAAGTTAGATTAGTAGTAAAATCAAGGACCATGATCAACCACAAGATCTAAGACAAAAGCATGCTTTTCAAAACAACTTCATTCCCATAACCTCGAGCTCACACTTGTTATGGTTTACATGATCAAATTATAAAGAGAATGCACTTGTAAGTTTGAGTCGTTAACAAGCATGACACTCAGCACTAAATAACTATTAATGCTTCACTCCTATCAAGGTTACTGTTTCTGTAAAAAACTCTAAGTGTTTCTGCGGCATGGTTTCCATTCCAAATCAATTGGAGTTACACATCCTAACTTTGCACATCATCTCATCCAATGCAATTGCACACACACAACATGGATCACTAAAGACTTTATTAAGCTTGTAGCTTGTTTGGGATTTGAAAGAAATCATGGTTTTTCTTGGAATTCAAAACACTTAGGGTACCAAGAGATCACTTACTATATCTCTTTTTACTTATGAGGCAACCAATCTTTCATAAATCCCCCAACATTTATTTAGAGCAAAAGAACAATAGCAACACAGGGGTCTTTTTGTGGGTTTTCATTCTACTTTACTTTTATTTTCATTCTTTTTGTTTATTAATTAATTCCCAACTGGGTTGCTTGTTTTCACAAGAAATCCCTACACACGACATTTACAACATTTCTTTCCCCTAAATTTGGAACAAATTTGCCTCAAACTAGAAGTCATGTTCTTCGATTCTCTAAGGTAAGGCGAACATAAATTCATTTCATCTCAATGGTTCAAAAACACAATTTATTCACTGTTGTTAGACTCAAAGGGGGTGACAAGGGATTCATCATTCACTAAAACAAAAGGGTTGGTTTTTTGGCTAAGTGATTGAAGCTAAAATAAAACCAACAAGGCCTTGATCATATCCACATCATGTATGCACTCAAGCAATTCAAAGAATCATGCAAAACTGAGAAGGCAAAACCAATGGTTCTCTTAAAATTAAGGTGCACACAACTCACACGTGGAACATGAAGTGTTTAACTTTTCTACACAAGCACTTCATTCCCACGAGTTAACCACAATCACTCACGTGCAATCAATTTATAAAACCATCAATCAACAATAATGCATGGTCACTCAAAATCTTAGTTTTCACAACAAGCTTTCAACCAATATGCACACAAAAATCTCATCACAAGCAATTACTCCATCCAAGAACATGCCCCAATAAATAGTGGTAAGCAAAATAACCACACCATGCATCATAAAACCCAAAATGAACAAGAGTGTATCAAAGCTACCAACTAATTCAAGTGATGAAATTTAAAAGTGATTTAAATTTAAAATTGCAGAAAAGTAAAAGATGTCCAAAAATAAAATAAGATAAGATTTGGCCTCAATCCTAGCTAGGCTGAGTAGGCCAAGGCTCTTGTGCTCCCCTGAGCAGTAGTGACATCAACAACATAATCTTTATCAACATCATCCTTCGCTGCGGCTTTGGAAGGTCCAACATCTACAAAGGTACCCCCCGCCAAAAGAAAGAAGGATTCCCCTAGGCCATCAAACTCATTTAAGAAGTCGTCTAATTTTATAACAGGTTGTTGCAATGACAACTGATGGAGGCTTTGCATTAGCCAATATTGCCCTTGATGAAGACTCTACAACATCGACTAAAGCTGTGTAGGAGTGGTAATGGGAGGACGGGGAGCAGCAGGGTGACGACTAGGGTGTTTAGGAAGCTCAGGTGTACCCATGAACAAGTCTGACAAAGCTCAAGAAAAACAATAAAAGGGTCTGCCTAGTTCTAGCAATTCTTCTGGAGATACACAACATTAATAATAGGGCTAAGGTGTTCTAAGACCTTAGTGTCAGAGACAACCCTCTTGGATGCACAGAGGTAAAAAATGAGAGCCAGGAAGCCAAAACTTAAGGTGTTGGACTGAGCAATATGAGATATCTGAGAAGATATGAAAGTACCCACATGCATATCCATCTTTATCACAATAGAATAAATCAACTTGGCTTTCTCCACATTGATGTCAGAGGTGTGAGATGTGGGAGCCAAGTTGAAGTAAGAAAGGACACTTTAGGTTTGAGTGAGGGTGGTCATGTCCTTAAGATCTACAGTCAGCACCCTTTCCATTCTTGACGAATTGACCCCCAATGAGACAAAGTTTCTCTGTAATCATTGCAAGCTCTAGTGCAGACCTCAGGAACTGCACATAACGGGTGAACTGCTCATCATCATGCATGACCATCCGTGTCTAGACAAAAGCATTAAGGGATTGATCATTGATAAACATCAAATTTACCATATTTTCATATGCAATTTGAGACGTTTATGTGAGGCATCAGTGCGTCCAAGAACTGAATTAATTCAAAACATAGATAATTATGGAAATATAGCTCAAAGATAAATGAAGAAAATCACTTGGAAGATAATTGCAACAATTAAAACAGATTATATCAACTGAAGAGATAATTTCCTTGTATAGATTATATTATTTTATAAATTAAGGAGATTTTTTGACTCTATTAAACACATATATGATTCTATAAATAGAGGCATAGGCAACAGCCAAAAAAAGCACCTCTACACACTACCCTTCACTGAAAAACCCTCTCCTCTTCTCTCTTCTTGTATTTCATGAGTGGCTAGTTTTTTTCTTAGCTAGAAGAGGAAAGGATTGAACCTTATTTGATATAATTCTCTCACATTAATATATTCTTTGAGTTCATTATTTTCTTTTTATACTTAATGCTTTGTGAGCTTGCGTACCTCATAGATGATTACAGGAATTTATATGCACTTTGACAAGGGATTGGATATCAAGGAAAGTGATTTAGGTTCTATCACCTAAGGGATTAGGGTTAGAATACACTAGTCAATTAGGGATGAATGATATAACGACGTAGAAGTGTGAAAATTTGTAGCAAATAGGGGGATTCTGAGTACAATCATAGCATCTCAACATTATTGTTTTTTTTCGACAATTATTATTGCGCCAACATGTAACTTCTTACCTTTTCTTTTAATTTATGTTATTAAATTTTCAGCACATTAATCTCTCTAGAAAAATATATATTTTATTTTCTATTTTGATTAGTTTTAGTTTTAGGTAAAACACATAAATATCTTTATCTGAAAGGTTTTAATTTGAATATTCATCCTTGTACTATTTCCCTTGGGAGACAACCTGAGCTTCAATTGGGATTCGGTCACACTTGGCTGACGTAAATCCTAATGTAATTAAAACATTGGTGACCTCCTCTTTCTAGTAGACATCTGCAATTAAAAGCATTGAGGGAAAAAAGAAGATGAGAATAAAAAAAGGAAAGCAAAATGAGCACACTGAAGAAGACAAAAAATATGAACGCGAGAATCAAAGACACAGAAAGAGTTAGGAGCTTAGCACAGAGATTCGTGCTAAACCCTAATAAAAATAAAACAAGGCAATGAGGAAATTAGGCTAAGTGCATAGACGCACTTAGCAAACAATCACTTAACCCACATGAATTCTCACCAAAACTAAAATCAATAGATAAAGAAGAGAAAACTAACACACAAATAGACTTAAGAAGAAACAAAAACAAAACAATAGCCTTGCACCCACAACCCCATTGTAACGGAAGAATATAGAACCAAAATGGAAAAGAAAAGATAAATGGATAATAAAACTCATACTTGATTGGAGAGACTGAGATGGAAAATCACAATTTAGGGTTGAAGACAATGAGTGGGCCAAATGAGAGAAGATGAAGGAAAAAGGGATGAAGGTTGGAATATTTGAGGATGTTGGTAAAAGTGGTGCTACACAAGAAAGGAATAGATCTAGAAGAAAAGAACTCAAAGAGAAAGAGACTTGAATAGTTTGGAAACTGTTACAGTTATTGCATGCACACTTAGTGCGAGCATTGCGCTAAGTCTGTAGTCATTAAAATTGATTTTGACTCTTGGTTCCCCCAAGATAACAAAAATTGAAATTCAAAATGTGTGATTGTGTGTTTAGCCCAGTTGGTGCGCTAAGCCCTATTCCATTTAATTGTTTGGTAAAGACATCAATAGGCTTAGCGCGTTACTAGGCTTAGCAAGTTTACATAGGAATTTTTCCTCATGATGTATCTATAGAATCTGCTTAGCCCACACTATAGGCTTAGCACACCAAACTTGAAACTCACAAAATGAGCTTGCGTGCTTCGCCAATAATGTGGGCTAGGTGCGCCAGTTCCTAGGACTTGAATTATAACATACGCACTTAGCGCACGAGCTCGTGCTTTCAATGCATCATCACGAAATCAAAACACAATGAATTCTCCTAATCTAAACACACACACACACACCCCAAAATCATAAAGATGCAAGACAAGAGATAGAATCCTGGGTTGCCTCTTAGTAAGCACTTCTTTAGTGTCACTAGCTTGATGGTTGGCCTGAGCAAGGATCTTGAAGAAAAATAATGGTTGTCAAATGCTCAATTTCTCCACCATTGTAAGCTTTCAACCTCTAGCCATTGACAATCCAACTCCTCTCAAGTTCAGTGGAAGAAGGGTTCACTAACTTAATTGCCCCATGTAGCTTGACTTCTTTGACGAGGAATGTCCCCGACCAATTGGATTTGAGCTTCCTAGGGAAGAGCTTCAATCTTGAGTTGAATAAAAGGACTTGTTGACCAACATGGAAGTCCTTCTTGATCAACTTCTTGTCGTGATAGGCTTTTACCTTCTCCTTGGAGTGCTCTAAAGACTCATAGGTGTGAATCCTCAACTCCTCAAGCTCTAAAAGCTTCAATTTCCTCTTCTCAACAGATTGTGTAGGGTTTAAATTCATTATCTTGATAGCCCAATAGGCCTTATTCTCCAATTCTACTGATAAGTGGCAAGTTTTCCATAAATCATTTGGAAAAGAGTTAAGCCAATTGGGTTCTTTAGTCCATTCCTATACACCTACAAAGCATCATCCCACTTGATGCAACCACTATCTTCTTTGAGTTAGAAACTTTTTCTTGACCATTAGTTTGTGGATGACAAAGAGAAGTGATCTTTGTTGGTATTTTGGCAAGCGTACCAATTTGTTCGAAGTAGATAGCGTAAGTAGGTTGTCGTATTCACAAGGACTAGTCGAATATTTATCTAATTTCAACTATCCAAATTAAAACTCCTTAATGAACTATTAAAATTTGTACAAAAATTCATAATTTGAAAATTTGTAATGAGGATGAAATTGATGAGTACTTAAATAACAAAACCATAATGCTAAATGTATTGAAACTCAATGAGAATAGATGTCAGGATTGAAATTCACCCGTCTTATACTTCTGCAACCTTAAGATCACACACACATGATTCCAAGCGATTCAATGCTAATAAATTCTATGATTCATTCCAGGTTGATTACTCGATTAAAGTCCTTGCATTAAGAGAAAGAATTTTTACAAACTATTATTTCTAACACTATTTCCAACAATTAGAACTATTAGGTGATTTATTTAGGACAAATTTAGATAGTATTTTCAATCTAAATCTAAGTTAATGAAATGGTTGATCAAGTCATCCTAAGCATTGAGAACAAAATCAAATCACTAACACTGAATAATAGGAACTCATATATATAAATCCAAAGAATATAGAAGAGTTTGATAGATTACATCCAATCCAATATAGAGGAGATTAGCTACTTATGGTGATGAGAGCAATCCATGTTAAAAAAGTAGACGAAATGATGTTCAAATTGAATTCTTCTGTTCCCAGAATCCTTCAATCCTTACAAAACTCTCTTCTTCCCCTTGTTCTCTCTATTTTTCCCTTTTATATCTCCTTGATTACGAAAATAGAGTATCCCTTAAGTGAGTGATCCGCTCAGCATAATAAATTTCACTAAGCGGAATAGGCATACTTCATGTTGCATAAATTTCTCTTCTCGGCCTATAATCTGCTTAGCGGAATCTAGCTCGCTCAACGGGTTTGTGGAAGAGACTTCGTTTCCAGTTTTTTTCATTTTGCTCAACCGAAGATAAATTCGCTCAGTGAATTGCTTCCCACAAATGAGTCTTTTAACCAAATCTTCTCACCTACCATCAAAACAAGGGATTTGCAATAAAATATCTACAACTCTTCACAATATAACATATTTAAAATATATGTTACAAAATAACCTATTCATGGGGTTTTCTAATGAAATTTCTACTAAAACCTACTCAAATAAGTGTCATGAAAATATTTTTTTTTCAAGTAAAACTGATACTTATCAATCTTGTGGCATACACCATAGTGTTGAAGGACTTTGGCAAGTTGAGCATTATAAAAATGGGATCCTCCACCACTGAGCAAGACTCTTGACACATCAAATCTTGCAAATATTTGCTTCTTGAGGAACCTTGTCAAGGTTGTGGCATCATTCTTCTGACAAGATATAGCCTCAACCCACTTTCTCACATAGTCCACTGCTGCCAAAATATATTCATAGGAGAAAGAGGATGGAAAGGGACCAATAATCCCAACAATCAAACACTTCTACCTCTAGAATGGTCTGTAGTGGCATCTCGTTTCTCTTGGAAATGCTCCTAATTCTTTGGCATTTATCACATGACCGAGCATGAGCATCTTTGAAGATGGATGGTCAATAAAATTTGGACTGCTATACCTTTGAAGTTGTTCTCTCTCCACTATAGTGTCGGCCATAAGGTGAATTGTGGCAATGCCACAAAATACTCTTGGCTTCTTCATCGGTTACAATCTTCGCAAGAGATTATCTGCTCCCAACTTAAACAAATGAGGTTTATCCCAAACATAGTGACGAGCCTCATGGAGAAACTTCTTCTTCTAATGCTAGGTAAGATCATCAGGCATAGCTCCAGCCTCTTTGAAGTTTGCCATTTCAGAAAACCAAGGACGTCCTTGCACAACCACCAGAGACTCGTCTGCAAACTCATCACGAGTCTCTTTCTCCTTTTGGGTGACCTCTTCATTCACCAATCTTGTGAGATGATCGGCTACTAAATTTTCATAGTCCTTCTTATCTTTAATTTCCAAATCAAATTCCTATAGCAAGAGGACTCATTGAATCAACCTTGGCTTGGAATCGGCTTTGGCCAAGAGATATTTGATGGCAGAATAATCAATGAAGATGGTGATTTTGGAGCCTATCAAATGAGGTCTTAACTTCTCAAATGCATAGACAATGGTTAGCAATTCTTCCTTTATTGTGTCATAATTTAGTTGTGCACCATTCAAGACCTTGCTAGCATAGTGTAACACCCTAAAATTTCGATAATTGAAAAAATATGTTTGATGCATTTCTTGTATTATTTAATTTCTTTATTAATTTGGATTAGTTGAAATGTTTTGTGAATTATCCTTGTTCAACTGCTTGGTGTGAATATTAGGTTATGTGGAATTTGATTGATTTGCATTGAAATTGTGTGATTTCGAGTTTGACCCAAAACCTTTTTTGGTAAAATCATAAGTCCAAATTGGTTAACTGTTTGATCGCCTTCAAAGTTTAAAGGTTAGCTCCTGAACAACATATGTAAATTTTGACCATTGGGATTTGTGTAATAACATCTGGAGCATGAGATATTATCTTTTCACAGAAGCAGTGAAAATTTTAAAAATTGGGTCAACTCGCCCAGGCAAGCAAAATTAGCTTGGGCGAGTAAAGGCGGCTACAAATACATGCAGCAGTGTGAAATCACAAATTTTCTGCTTTCTTATTCTTCAAAACAGCCACCCAAGTCCCCCACCCTCCTCCTTCACCACCCATGACCACTAGTGACCGCTGCGAGCCATCATTGCTTGCTGTCGAACCATTGCACGGAGAGGAACACTTTAATCAAAGCGGAATCTTCAAAACTCAACTCAAGGATTCAGTAGAGAACGAAGTCTCCAATCCTTCCTTCGCGGTTTCTTCGAGGTAACTGTGTTTTCTATGCCTTCTCCTAGCTAGTTTGAGCCTCTCTTAGCATCTTTTGTAACTTGGGTACCATCATTGGATGTTTTTACACTTCCTTTGAAATTTTTTTGAAAATGAGACGTTGTAAAAGTTACATTTTTTATAATATTGATGTCATTTTTGTGACCTTCGTTGAGCCCTGGTCACATTGGTGTGATTGAAATTTCAAAATGATGTCCTTTTGATATGGACTTCCAAAATACCATTTTAGTCAATTTTAAATTTAAGTGGGTATTTGATCCTGAATGTTAATATTAACCTTGCCTTTGAAATTTATACTAAATTATCTTCGATTTGGTATATAGAGCTCTGCGTTTGGACCAAAGCACGTGAACTTGAGAGATCTCAAAACGACACTACAAGGAGCTAATAGAAAGATATAAATAGGTGAGAGGAGTTTATTATTGATTTATAGCTTTTGATACCATAGTTGGGGTCAAGGAACCCAATTATGGAGACGTGTGCATATCCCTGTTGTGTGCTGGTGTTCAAGAAAAAATATGTTTTAAACTAATGGGATGCGATATATTTGTTATGGATGAATGAAATTGTGAATGGTGTTGTTGTTGTAATGATTAGATTTTTTGGGAAAAGTATTAATTACAGAGGAGACTGTGACCAAAATTTATAATTTGTTCTCCTATTTACTTCTTTATTAAATTTTGAATGGGCATAAAAGTTTGCTTTGTATATTATTGTTCTCCTCTTTGATTTAGAGTTTTCTTAAAATATCAGTTTCATGGTATTTTGAATTGTGAATGTATGAGATTTGTGTTGTTTGAAGACCTAGGGAATGTCAATCTCAGGCATGTGTTATATGTATATATGTGGAATGTGATTGCTTGTGATGTTAATGATATTGAAATGAGATCACTTTGATGATTATATTAATAAGAGATGATATTGATGATTATATTAATATGAGATGATATTGATGTTTATGATGATGATGTTGATGTTGTTTATGATATTGAAATGAAATGATGTTGATATTGTTGATGATATTGGGATTGAGATGATATTGACATTGATAATGACATAGATGAGAGATGATGTTGGTGTTGATGATGTCTTCATTATGGATGTATGTTGTGTATGTACATGGGGGTGCAGTGACTTGTTAGATATCCCTGGGAGGGAATATGATGAGTTTAAGAATTTTAAGCATCCCTGGAGAGGGAAAGGGATTGCTTAGAATTTTTAACTATCCACGGTCAATGCATTGATGGGTCCATGTTTCATACTTCATGATTGCATGGAAATAGAATGGTGGCAGTACGTATTGCGGGTACTTGGGGGCATATCACTCTGTTTGGAAATCCCTTTTGACTTTGGTTGATCACCATGGAGGAGAGTGGCCTGTGCATGACAGGGTGGCCTTGACGAGCTATTGCATCATTTTCCTAAGTGAGAGTGTCATTTGGGCACACTTACGCTATTTCTTGATAAATGGTACCACATTGCATTTGAGAGTTGAGTCAAGTGCATGCATCATTCTGAGCATAATCAATTTGAATTGTGCAAAAATTTGATGACTAGTTTGTTGAGCGTGTGTCGAACTTCTTGATTACTGAGAAAGAATGTGGTGATTTTTATTATTTTCTTGCTAATCATTGTTATTTGGTGCTTGTTGATCTTGTATAATGAACTCACCCTTGCAATTTTGTGTTGTGTGGTTGGTACCTGTGATGATTCGTGAACCTTTGTTCGTGGGAGTAGATGAGCAACAATAGGTGATATTGGAGAGATATCCTTTTGTTGGAGCCGCTAAGCCAATGTGATAATGTTGGAATTTATTTTGGGAGAGAGTTGCGTTTGGTTATCAACTCTTTCTTAGTTGGTTCCTTGTTTCTTTTTGATCGGACATGTAATCTCAAACTTATATATATATATATATATATATATATATATATATATATATATGTATGTATTTATTTGCATATTTGTACATTTTTTATGAATAGAGTTTTTATTTGAAATTTGAAAATTATAAGTTTAGAGTAGTGATATCTTAGCGACGAGGCGGGTAGTTACACATAGTATATAGAGTAGAATACCTTATGTCTTCATTATCCTAACATTGCTCCAACAACATAGTCATTGGATGAGCTCAAAATCTAAACTCCAATTTGGAGCAACAATGATAGGGGCGGAGATTAGCTTCTCTTTGAGAGTGTTGAAAGCTTTCAAACAATCCTCATCAAATTTGAAAATGGCATCCTTGTTCATCAAACTACTTAATGACTTGGTTATCTTGGGAAAATCCTTGATGAAATGCAGGTAGAAGCCTGCATGGCTGAAGTAATAGCTGAAACCATAGCCATTAAGTTTTCCCAAATCTACCTTGCAATAGAACTCAATCTTCAAGCAAACTTCAAGAACACATAAGCTTCCAGCACTCCTTGAAATTGAGGCTATTTAAAAGTTTGAAATTGAAGAAATGGAAGATGGAAGAAAGGTTAGGGATGAAGGTGAAGACACCATGGAGGAGCTCTCCAATAAGTCTAGGAAGAATCACCACAATAGCATTTGGAAGCCATTGATAAGACTCAAGAAGTTCTTGAACAAGAACAAGATAGAAACTCTCACAACAATTTTCAGAAATTGTATTAATGAACCAAAGTTAGTTACATTCAGTTTTGGCACCTTATTTAGGCCACGAAATTACAAGCCAAATGTCACCAAAATGTAAGGAAAATGCAAATTGAAATGAAGCCTAAATGAAGCTTGAAGTGCAAGCTTTCCCAAAGTGACTCTTGGCTTCCCAAACATATGCAGTTGCAGTTCAGACTGAAATAATTGATTAATTCACACTTGTAATCGATTAAAATAGTCAAGCACTGAAATAATCGATTACACTAGCCATTTAATCGATTAAAGCAGTAAGACCTTGTTTTTTTTTTTTTTTTGCAACTGAAATGCTGTAATCGATTACAAGGTCAATATAATTGATTAAAACAATGACAACCTATTACAAGTGTTTTTATTGAATTTCTTCTAACAAGTGCTAGAATTTATTGAATTAAATTGGATTTGAGACATCAAAATCCAGCTCTTGTCATCCATGAATTGGTGTGCAACTTCATGCTTGCCCAAGTTAGCTTGAATGTGGTCTTGAAGTGCTTGAGTCCTAGCTCTTGTCATTGGTCCTTTGAAGCTCACCAAAGGAAGTGCTTCAAGCTCTCCTTCTAGACTTTTGGCTTGTCTTGGACTTCCATCATCCCTCCTTCTTGAAAAGAACTTGTCCTCAAGTTTTCCTCCTCACTTGTACCTACATCATACAAAGAAAGATCACAAACATTGAAAGTATTACTCACACCATACTCACTAGGCAATTCAAGTTTGTAAGCATTATTGTTGATCCTCTTTAGAATCTTGAAAGGTCCATCTCCTCTAGGTTGGAGCTTGGATTTCCTTTCATGAGGAATTCTATCCTTTCTTAAATGAAGCCACACTAAATCTCCTTCATTAAAGATCATTTTCTTCTTGTGCTTATTGGCTTGCTTTGCATATTGTTCCATCTTTCTCTCCACATTTGCCTTCACTTGTTCATGCAACTTTCTAACATAGGAAGCTTTAGACAAAGCATCATGATTAACCATAGAAGAAGTGTTAGGTAAAGGCAATAAATCAAGAGGAGTTAAAGGATTAAAGCCATAAATAATTTCAAAAGGAGATAAAGAAGTAGTCTTGTGAACTACTCTATTTTAAGCAAACTCAATGTGAGGTAGACACTCCTCCCAAGTTCTCAAATTACCCTTGATGTAGTATCTAAGGAGTTGTCTGAATGTTCTATTAACCACCTCGGTTTGGCCATCCATTTGTGGGTGACAAGTTGATGAAAACAAGAGTTTTGTACCAAGCTTACCCCATAATGTTTTCCAAAAGTGGCTAAGGAACTTTGTGTCTCTATCACTCACTATGCTTCTTGGCAATCCATGTAGTCTCACCACTTCCTCGAAGAAAAGATTGGCTACTTCACAAGCATCATCACTTTTGTTACAAGGAATGAAGTGTGCCATCTTGGAAAACCTATCAACAACAACAAAGATATAATCCTTTCCCCTCTTGGATCTTGGAAGGCCAAGCACAAAATCCATAGAAATATCAACCCAAGGGGAGTTAGGAATAGGCAAAGGTGTATAAAAACCATTAGGCATTAATCTAGATTTAGCTTGATGACAAGTAATGCATTGAGAAATAAGCTTATGCACATCATGCCTCATTTTTGGCCAAAAGAAATGTTCTTATAAAATAGCCAAAGTTTTGTCCACACCAAAGTGCCCCATCAAATTATTCTCATGAGCTTCCCTAATGAAAAGTTCTCTCAAAGAGCTTTTAGGAACACATAATCTCTTTTCCTTGAACAAGAAACCATCATGTCTAAAATATCCTTGATGAGCCCCTTTCTCACACAAAGCAAAAATACTAGAGAAGTCATGATCACTTGCGTACAATTCCTTTATGTGATTAAAACCAAGCAATTTAGTTTCAAGCATAGAAATCAAACAATGCCTTCTTAATAAGGCATCCGCCACCACATTCAACTTTCCTTGCTTGTGTTTAATTATATAAGGAAATTGCTCAATGAACTCAAACCACTTAGCATGTCTTTTGTTGAGTTTTCCTTGAATTTTCAAATATTTAAGAGATTCATGATCACTATGTATCACAAATTCCTTAGGTAAAAGATAATGTTGCCAAGTTTGCAAGACTCTAACAAGTGCATACAATTCTTTATCATAACTGGAATAGTTCAAACGTGCACCATTCAATTTCTCACTAAAATAAGCAATAGGATGTTTATCTTGAATTAAAACCCCCCCAATGCCTACATTAGATGCATCACATTCCAATTCAAAAGAAGCATTAAAATTAGGCAATGCAAGAATAGGTGCATGATACAACTTATCCTTCCATGTTTGGAAAGCAACTTCATCCAAAAAAGGTTGCATAGCTTTGTGACATTTTTCTCCTTCCTTTTCAAGATGTAAACAAAGAGAGTTAGGAAGCATATAATAAAGAGATTTTTGTGCCAATAACACTCTCTTAATTTGCCTTTCACTCAAGAACAAACTCTCTTTAATTTCATGAATTTTTTTGTTATCATTTTCTTTTTCCTTTCTCACTATTTTTTCTCTTTGGTAGCTCACTTTTTTCTCTTTTTTAGGTGCAGTATTTTTTTTAACTCCTCAATTCTCTTTCCTTTCATTTTTATTTGATCCTCACACACTTGTTTAGGAGTCAAAGGCTCAAAATAATTTTCTTGCCTAGGTGCTCAAACTCAAAAGTGTTCTCCATGCCATTGTGTATCACTTTTCTATCATATTGTCATGGCCTACCAAGAAGGATATGACCAGCCTCCATTGGAACAATATCACAAAGAACATTATCATGATAAGCATTAATAGAAAAAGGAATGAGCACTTGAGAATTTACCATCCCTTATCCACTTTCACTAAGCCATTGTAGCTTGTATGGCTTTGGATGCTTTGTGGTTGGCAAGTGTAATTTCTCCACAATTCTTGTACTAGCCACATTGGTGTAGCTCCCACCATCAATGATAAGTGAGCATACCTTGTCTTTAACCAAGCACCTTGTGTGAGAAATATTTTCTCTTTGAGTCTCATCCTTTTCTAGGCAAAAATTGCTCAACATTCTCCTTACCATCAAGAGATCTCCCTCTTCGGCCTCTACTAGTGTGAGTTCTTTTTCTTCTTCACTTGAAGAACTATTTGAGTCACTTGAAGACTCATTCCTTATGCCTCCATCCTCAAGCAAAATCATGGTCCTCTGGTTGGGACATTGAGAAGCAATGTTACCCTTGCCAAGACACTTAAAACACTTGATATTGCTTGATCTTCTTGGAGTTGGCTCCACAATTTTTTTGCTTGAGCTTCCCACCTTTTCTTCTTTATTTTTCTCATGAGAAACCTCCTTTTTAGGCTTATCCTTCCAGCTGGAAGTTGCAGCCCCATTTGAGAATTTGGAAGCTTTTCTCCTCTTTAATTGTTGTTCCACCCTTTGAGCTTTGTGGACTAGCTCCTCAATTGTTGCATATGAATGTAGCTCCATCACATCTTGAATTTCTCTATTCAAGCCATGAAGGAACCTAGCCATAGTTGCTTCTTGAACCTCCACAATTTCAGCCCTTATCATCATCAATTCCATTTCCTTATAATATTCATCAACACTGTTGTAACCTTGGAAATGTCTTTGTAGCTTGTTATGGACTTCTCTTGCATAATAAGTTGGAACAAATCTTCCTCTCAAGGATGCCTTCAAGTCATCCCAAGAATTTACTCTTTGTCTCCTCACCCTCCCTATATCCACTTGAATTTGGTTCCACCATATCAAAGCATAACCACCAAACTCTAAAGTTGCTAGAGTAACTTTATTTTCTTCATCAAAATGTTGGCATGAGAAATTTGTTCAACTTTCATCTCCCACTCAAAATACTCTTCCGAATCATTATTGCCAAGGAATTTTGGAATTTTTATTTTCACCCCATTCAATCATCCATTCCTCCCTTCTCTCTCTTCTCTTCTCACCCTCCAATCTTCTTCATCTCTATTTTGCCTCCTAGGATTGTGTCTCATATGATTTTCTCTTCTTTCATTATTTTCTCTCTAATCCTCCCTCTCACTCCTTTCATCATAATAATTTCCTCCATGAGAAGAAGCATACTCATTCAACCTCCTACTACTATGAGCCTCTCCATCCATACTTCCCATTGTATGACTCCTCCTCTGTGTCCCCTTTTGAAACTCTTCAAACCTAGCATCTATTTTGGTTTGCAAGTCTTTCATTTGTTTTTTCATGGCTTTCATCAACCTAGAGGTCCTAGGTGACAAAGCCTCTCCTCCACTTGAACTCATCCTTAAAAAAAAAATGGTTAGCAAAACACAAGTATATAAAGAAATTCTCACCACTCTCTAAGTGTTTATCACTCTTAATCTAGGCTCTTTCTATGATGTTCTCTCTTGCCTTTTTCCACTCTTATTCCTCTCTATAGTTCTTAAGCAAAAACTTCTAATCAAATCAAGCCTCTTTACTATAGTGAAATAGCAAATGATTCTAGACTAGACTCAAGAGTTCAAAGAACAAGAAAACTCTAAGACAAAACCTTGGAAATTTTAAGAGACAAGCAACAAAGCAAAATTTAGAAAAGCACAACTCAACTTGGAATTTAATGAGACAACTCAAGGAATACTATGGCTGTACCAAACTGCACAAGGAGGATATGCCAAGTGAATTCAATTGCTAGAAGCCAAATTTTATCAAATATGCATGTTATACAAGTTCACTTGATTTTGTTGTTCAAAGGAAATTTTGGAAATTGTAATTCTGTAACTTGCTTCTAAATTCTATTTTTTCTTTCACTTTTTCCAGCCACTAATCACTAATGTCTTTGGCTGTACCAATATGATATCACTTGATGTATTTTTCTTTTGCTTTTGATTGTTTCTTTCACAAATTTTTTTCATCTTTTATTTTTCTTTTGAAAAAGTTAAAAAATTCTTAAAGAAATTCAATGAATCAATAAAATATGATGTATAACAATTGTAAAATTTGCTTCTAAAAACTCAATTCAGTTTAGGCATGAGATTAGAATCAAAACAAGTGGTTATACAACACAAAAACACTACAAACAAAAGTTGACAAGAATCAAAGCTAGAAAATTAGAAAAATATCAAGAACACATGAAGAACATGAAGAACATAAGAACATGAAATCACATAGACCTTGAAGAAAACACTAAGGTTTTGTGGCTGAACACACAACAAGCCCACACCACCAAGAACCAAAGGAAAACAACAAGAAACAAGGAATTGAAATGGATTTTCGTTTTTGGATTTGATGCAGAATTTTACCTTTGAAGAAATTCTAAAATTGAACTTGAAGAAGAATTCTACAAGAATTAGGCTCTAGATACCACATGAAGTAACAGCTGAACCCATAGCCATTAAGTTTTCCCAAATCTACCTTGCAATAAAACTCAATCTTCAAGCAAACTTCAAGAATACATAAGCTTCCAGCACTCCTTGAAATTGGGGCTGTTTAAAAATTTGAAATTGCAGAAATGGAAGATGGAAGAAAGGTTAGGGATGAAGGTGAAAACACCATGGAGAAGCTCTCCAATAAGTCTAGGAAGAATCACCATGATAGCATTGGGAAACCATTGATAAGACTCATGAAGTTCTTGAACAAGAACAAGAGAGAAACTCTCACAACAATTTTCAGAAATTGTATTAATGAACCAAAGTTAGTTACATTCAGTTTTGGCACCTTATATAGGCCACAAAATTACAAGCTAAATGTCACTAAAATGTAAGGAAAATGCAAATTGAAATGAAGCCTAAATGAAGCTTGAAGTGCAAGCTTTCCCAAAGTGACTCTTGGCTTCCCAAACATGTGCAGTTGCAGTTCAGACTGAAATAATCGATTAATTCGCACTTGTAATCGATTAAAATAGTCAAGCACTGAATAATCGATTACACTAGCCATTTAATTGATTAAAGCAGTAGGAACTTGTTCATGTTTGCAACTGAAATGCTATAATCGATTACAAGGTCAATATAATCGATTAAAACAGTGACAACCTATTACAAGTGTTTTTATTGAATTTATTCTAACAAATGGTGGAATTTATTAAATTAAATTGGATTTGAGACATCAAAATTCAGCTCTTGTCATCCTTGAATTGGTGTGCAACTTCATGCTTGCCCAAGTTAGCTTGAATGTGTTCTTGAAGTGCTTGAGTCCTAGCTCTTGTCATTGGTCCTTTGAAGCTCACCAAAGGAAGTGCTTCAAGCTCTCCTTCTAGACCTTTGGCTTGTCTTGGACCTCCACCAATGGCCAAGGAAACTTCAGACACCTTTCACATTGATGAAAGGAGGTAACTTCTCAATAACATCAATCTTTGCTTTGTTTACCTCAATCCCTTTTGAAGAAATCTTGTGCCTCAAAACAATGCCTTTTTGGACCATGAAATGACATTTCTCCCAATTGTGTATGAGATTAACTTCAACACAATGCTTCAATACTACCTCAAGATTGGACAAACAATGTTCAAAAGAAGAACCAAACGACGAGAAATCATCCATAAAGACTTCAATGCATTTCTCCATGACATAAGCCAAAATGGCCAACATACACCTTTGGAAAGTGACAGGGGCATTGCATAACTCGACTGACATCCTTCTATTCATGAAGACACCAAAATGGCTTGTGAAGGCATCTTCTCTTGATCTTTCAGATCCATTGCTAGTTGATTATACTCCAAAAAGAAGTAGAAGGCTTGGCCTGCCAATCACTCTAGCATTTGGTCCATGAATGGAAGAGGAAAATGGTCCTTTCTATTGGCATTACTAAGCTTCGATAGTCAATGCACATTCTCCAACCTATGACAGTTCTAGTAGGGATGGAGTCATTTTCTCACTATAAACTACCGTCATGCCACATTTCTTAGGTACCACTTGCACCGGACTCACCCAAGCACTATTCGAGATAGGATAAATCATCCCAGCTTCAAGCAATTTGAGAACTTACTTGCACACTTCTTCTTTTATGGTTCGGTTGAGTCACCTTTTATATTTCCTTATCGGTCTATAATCTGCCTCCATCATGATCTTGTGCATAAAATATGATGGACTAATCCCCTTAAGGTCGATATGTGCCACCCAATTGTGTCTTTGTGTTTTTTTTTAGCAAATCCACCAATTTAATTTCTTCCTTTGGAGACAAAGAGATGCTAATGAATACTAGTTTAACATTGTTCTATTCTAGGAAGGCATACTTAAGGTGTGGAGGTAAAACCTTCAACTCCACCTTATTTTTCTCAACTACAACATCCCTTTTTAGTTATTCAATAGTAGTCTCCCCCATAAGTACTTCTTTTGGTGCATCAAGGTCTTCCAAGCAAGCTTTGAGAACCTTCTCCCCTTCGTTAGTGAGCCAATCAATGGATTGACTAGAGCTTTAACAAGAGGGGAGCGCATCGTGAATTTTTGCACGACATTTTGAGCTCCATGCTCAATAGCCTCCACTCTAAAGCAAGCTTTGTGATCACTTGGATGCTTCATTGCCTAAAAAATATTGAATGTCATCTTCTGATCTTCCACACTTAACTCAAGGTTTCCATTCCCATGTCAACAATACATCTAGCAGTATGCAAAAATGGTTTCTCCAAGATCAAAGGCACCTTAGGATCCTATTCTATATCCATTACGACAAAATCCACTAGAAATGTGAAATGCCAGACTTTTACAAGGACATCTTCAACATTGCCACACTGTCTTTTGATGGAGTGATCTACGAGTTGAAGAGTCATTCGAGTTTGCATGTCCAAGTTGCCAATTCTTTGGAGCATCGAAAGAGGCCTTAAGTTGATGATTTTCCCTAAATCAATAAGAGCTGATTGAGTGTTTTTAGTTTAATATTTTTCTATTCTTCTTAGCTTATTTGACTTCTCTTGAATTTTTATTTTCTCATTCTAACTCAATTTTTGTCGCAGGCAAACAAGTGGGCTTAATTAATAATTGTTGCTTATTTTTAGAATTTTTTGCTTACTTAACGTATCTTCCTTGTGCAAGACCTAGAGAGTTCTATAGAACTCCAAATGGTGTATATGAGTAGTCCCTAGAAAGATAAGGAAAATATCTACAATTTTTTCAGAACTAAGTCGAGGCCAATTCTATCATTTTGAGGGTCATTTTGGGCTTGGAAGTTAGAACCCCTACACTCAAGTTTTAGGCTACGAATTAGTGTAATTAGTAATTAGTAATTAGTTAGATTAGATGGGCTTAATCATGGCCCATCCTTTTGTACTGACTCAGTCACTATAAATTAGTGCAATTAGTTAGTGGATTGACACACTTCATTTGAGCACAAACAAAATTTGTAGTTTCTTTTAGAAGTTTTCAGAATTAAAAAGTTCTTTCTCTTTTTCTATCAACTGTTCTTCATTGTTCTTTATTTTTCTTCTTCCTTTCATCTTTGTTCTTTTATTTTTCTCGTACAAATTTTGTGGCTCTTACATTGATGATGATCATGGAAGGCTAAATAATCAATCAATCTAAGGATCTAGTCCAAGCAAGGAGAATTTGAGTTCTGGTTTGGTATTCTAATTGCTATGTGAATGTTCACCTTCTTCTTCAATCCTCTTTTCAATTTTCATGATTATGAATACATTTAGGATTGAAAATGAATTAGGTTATAAATTTATTTCCTAATTTTGAATTTTAATCATAGATTGTTTGGATGATATTTCAATCTGATTTGTGATTTCAATTGATTTAGGAGTTAATTCGATTGAACTGCTTCTAATGATATTGAATGAACCTTCATAATATGATCATTATATGAGAACTATGATAATTTGCATTGCTTGGTTTGTTGTATTAGATTGATATTCTTGAATCTGTTTTACAACACATTTTATTAATTCTGTTAGTTTCGACATTTTTCTTCAATTCTTGTTTGTGTTTCTGCAATTTTTGTTCATTGTCTCTAACTGTTTGATAAACCCCCCTGCTGTTTATAAGTGGATTAAGTCAGGAACCAAATTGGACTGTATAACGACTTCGTTTAATTGACGTATTTAATCTAGTTCATTTTTAATTGACGAAATTTTTTTTTTTTATATATACGTATTTCTTTTACGTAAAATTAATATTTGAACCGGCTTATTTAGACTATGACGTACATAAATTTATCAACAAACGTGGTCCCCACATAGTTTAATACAATAAGCTAAATATAACGGTCCGTGTACAGTCTTCCAAAATAACATACAGACTATCATTAAAATAGTCTCATACCAATTTCATAACTTCAGAGGCAATACCATCAAACTAGGGTAACAATACATCAAGCCAAAATACACCAAGCCAAGTATAGCAAGCAAATCATCCAAGCTTCACCATCACATCATCTCAGCTCTTTACTGTCTTTCTGCTCGCCCAAGTAAATTGGGGTCATCACAGGTGTCAACCACAGACACAGAAATAGGGTAAGTACATGATAGACATAGTTTAGATAAATTAACAGGTTTTCAACAGTACAAAATAGTAAAATACAGAATAATAGTAAAATAATCATAAATCAATGTTCATAATGGCTGATGCATGTTTTCTCTATTAAATGATGCATGACTTCTTGTTTAAATGATGCATGACTGAGATCTCAGGTTATTAAATCATCAACAGTGGCCACAGTCAAGATAGCCTCACCCACTCTGGTGGCACAAATAAACTTATCCAACCAGTCGGGGTAGCCCAGGGGCGCGTAGGATAGTCACCTCCACCTATGTGATCATCATGGTGGTGTGGTCCTCCCTGTCTCAACTACCCCCAAGTTCATAACACCTTTGAACGCGTGGACTCAGTTTAGCTATCTGACAACAACAACAACAACAGCAACAACACGGACTAGCCCCCGCCAGGCATATGCATATGAAATGCATGATTGGTTTAATTATTCTTCTTTACCATAAATCTCCAATTTATTTCTCATAGTCTCATCTTGGCACTATAACATTTTTTAATCATCCATCAATCTCACAAATATCAGTGCCCACAATTTTCTTAAGAACTAATCTTAAGAATATATATATATATATATATATATATATATATATATATATATATATATATACTAT
>CM023941.1:23625918-23640019 GCA_013407115.1 Glycine latifolia
GAATCTTTATCATAGCTCAACATCAAGTGAATGTTAGAATATCATACAGCAACATAAATAAAATAATATACAGCCACCTAATTAAATACAGCATCATAAAATACATAACAGCATACAGCAACCTATTAAATACCGTATCATAGAGTATACAATAGCATACAGCAACTTAATATTATACAACAACCTTAAATACAGTAACCTAATTGAATATACAGCAACCAAATAAAATATACCGCACTAATTAATTAAAATATACAGCAACTAAATATACAGCAACATATACAACAGCAACATAACAGTATAAATCGTACAGCTTACATCAACAACTTGATTAAATACAGCCACAACAACATTCAACTTAATTAAATACAGTAACAGCATACAACATCATTTAGTTATAATTACACTCATAACAGCAACATAATAAATTAAGCAACAACATACAGCAACATTAAATCAATTTACAGCAACCTAGTAAAATGTCCTATAGTAACCTAATACAACAAAGTAACCTATGGCCATAAAGTAGAATTAATTATCTTGGACAGCCACTTATTTAATTCAAGCTAATTATTCTTTTGGTTGCTTAAGGTTAGGTCTATATACTATTCTAGTTTATTGTGATATTTGAACAAACACTTGGTGTTCCATTAATTCATTCATTGAGACAATTTATCAAACACTTGGTGGACATAGTTTAAGTCTTAAAGGAATAAATGATAATATAGCTTAAATTCTATAGAAATAAACAATAGCATAACCTAATCAACATCTAAACCATGTATATCAACATACTTCCCCATACCTTTGCTTCTTTGAGTTAGAATTCAACAACTTGTCCTAGCACTCTAGCTTTTCCCCACGTGAACTACTTCAAGGGTGTGGCTTCTTTGTTTGGCTTTTGCTTTAGGTGAAAGGATAAGTGAAAGGGATGGGCTGGAAGTGGAATATTAGCCGTGCAAATCAGCCCCCACTATCCTTTTTATATGCTAAGTTAATAAGCTTTAAGTGAAAATATCTTCAAAAGTCATAATTGTCTTGCTTTTTGGTTGTTTTAATTTCATTGGCTATTGAACTAAGGCCTAACAAGTGTCCTATATCAAGAGTTTTCCACACAATTCTATTTCCACCTAGCCTTGTACGTGTATTTACTTGATGTAGGTGCATTTCCTTTGCTTTCATTCAAATTCGTGGGGTAGTTTAGATTTAGTTATAAAAATTTCTGCCCAAAACCCGTGTTACAAAAATATTTATTATGAACTCGTTAACCGTTGGATCTTCTTAAACTTTTAAAGGTATATTCCTATCTCATATATCTAACTTCTGACCGTTGGGATCTTTGAGATAATGTGTAGAAATGTCCACGGGTCCAAAGGAATCAAGAGTAAGTTTTTCTTCAACAAATATCTTCTTAAGCCATTTTTGCTTGGCTTTCCACTAAGTCTTTCCTCATTGGCTAGTGTTTTCCTACCTTCCATGTGTTCATTCTTAAATTTTCTTAAAGTTTTATCCTTTGATCCTAAATCACACGGCCAAAGCTTGTATTAGAAATTTAATTGACCAATTTTCCTTCAATTACATATAATAGTTTTTCTGGAATTCTTATTGGTCTGCTTTGTTTTAAATTATTAAAATTACTAATCTAACTTATTTAGAACACTTCTCCCTTTCATAATTAAGGGAAAATTCTATAGATCATATCCATACTGGTCTTATAAGTTTTTTGATACCTAAGATAGTCTAAATTAGGCTCTTTTCATCCTATCTTCCAAAATTTTTAGAAATTCTAGTTTATGGATTTCTGCCACCAACCATGTGGATAATTTGTTTTCTAAAAGCATTTTATCCAATATTCAGGTTCCCATAAATTTCTAAAAGTCATCTGGGCATTTTTGACCTAGAGGGTATTTTGGTCATTTATCACCCTTGGGATGTGATGGTAATTATCTAAATTGTTCGAGGGCATTTATGTCATTTATCCTAAAATATCTTCACTAAAATATCTAGGATATGTTGGTCATTTCCAAAAATGTCTAGGGGCAATATTGTCATTTTTTACCCTAGGGACATAATCGTCATTTGCCCTACATCTTTTTGTACTGCCTCTAATTAATATTTCACCCAGTAATTTTGAATATCAATTGACTGTTATATTAAAATTTTAGGGTGTTACAGACTGTATCTCTGAGTCGACCTAGGTTAATCCTGTGCTACAGAATTATCTTAGTTTTATTTGTTTTGTAGCGATTCGATAGCGTTGTCAAAAGCCTCCCCCACGGAGACTGCACGAAACTGTCACATTTTTGGGGTCCTTAAATTTTAGGGGTAAGGTTCTTTGGATTAATGCACTGAAATTGCCTTCCATAACTATACTCTCATTGTTGATGTATTTTCCCTTCTTTGTGAGGAGGTCCTTCAAAAATTTTGTGTACATTGGCATATCTTGGAGAGCCTCACCAAAGGGAATATGATTGTACTAAAAACATGATGAGGAGAAAAGTGTAGGAGTGATAGAAAGAATACCTTGTGCAACCTTATCCAATGAAATTGGTAGAAAAACTCATTTTCTAGAATCATGTGTTTTTTGAACTTCTGATGCACTCCATTTTCAAACTACTTGAGGCCTTGAGTTTAATCAAATTCTCTAGGTAGCATATAATGCATATTAGACATGTTTTCAAGCCCTCAAAGATTTCAAGTTTAGTAACTCAGTTGGTGCAGGAAACCATTTTCTCAAATTCTTTAAATTCACACACTTAAACCATGCGTAGCTTTGATTGAAAGTAACCTAAAAATCTAGATCTAGTTTTAAGGGAACTAAACCTGTTTTTTGGTCTTCGAGCTAAATCATCTTATAGAAAACAAACCCAAAGGAAATCTTGTAGTGAAAGTACGTTCTTGATCTAAAAGCCTTTGTAAAAGCTTAATTATGACTTATATAGGGTATAATGAGTCTAAACCTCTGGGGTTAAGTATATTTAAGTCTTGTCTTGAAAATAATGAGGTTGTCTACCTAGTAGATAAATAGAATCCTACCAGAATCTACTATGTTTTGAGTATCTATTTGCACATATAGACCTAGTATATATCTATTAATAACAAATATATATTGTAACCTTGTGTCACAAAGGATAGCAAGATAGGAATGAATCATGTTAAAGGAATAACTTCTTATAAAAGTTGTATAAGACTAAGTTATAGAGTGATGGATTAGTTCCAGAATAGACAAAGTAGATTATACTATTAGATCACCTTACACTGAGCTTAATTTTGAGGACGAAATTTCTAAAAGGGTGGGAGAGTTGTAACACCTTGAAAATTAAAACTCATATTTTAGAAACTTTTGTTTTGTATGATATGTAGAAATATAATGATACTGAAAATTAATTACAATAATAATTTAATTTATGTATTTAATTTAAAATTTCAATTATATATATGTTATTTTATATTATAAGTTTAGTTGCAATTAGAATTTCATTAGAACATAATTTTTTTACACTTTGTAAAATTACACTATACAAACATAGACAACGTAAATTCACACTATGTAATTTACTCTATGTATGATTAATTGTGTTTACTCATTGATATGTGTAATTAGCACCATTGTCTAGGTTAATTAGCTACAGTTATACTTCTTTTTGTAAAAGAAAAGTTTCCTTTTATGCCTAATCCTATCTTAACCATTCATGGCAACATTTTCAAAAGTGAAACTAGAAAAAAAAAAAGGCTAGAGTAGCACAACCAACTTCACTGTCTCTCCCTCCATCATATTTTTCCCTCAATCAAAGTCACTTGGTGAAATGACAAATATAAAGGACTAATGCGCACTTGAAACCCTTGAACCTTGAGTTGTCCTATACTTCCTTAAGAGTCCATTCCCACTTCATTTGTGCCTAGGTTACTGTCATTTTCGTTTTGGGTCTTTGCTAAGTTTTGGAGAAGAAGAAAAGGATAGTGCTTGTTTTGAATATTTATTTTCTAAGTTTTGAGCTTCAAGCCCTTCATCCTTTAGAAATTTTGTGCTTCAAGCTGTGGTATGGAGGAGTAATGTTTATTGCTCTTGCTTGTTCATGGAGTATTATCCATTAGATGTGTTGTAGGAGCATAGGATGTTAGCTCTACATAAATCAACACTTTAGGTCCTTTTCCTTTAGATTTCATGTTAAGGTTCTTAGAACCTGTAAATTGTTATTATTTTGAGTGTTTATTGTGTGAAAACATGCTTGATAGGTTTGGGATTCCATTTGGGTTTATTTTGGAAGCTATTAAAAGAGAAAAGTTCCTTTTTCGAAGCTCTGCGAGGTCATGGCACTTAAGCGAAGAGTTAATCATGCTTAAGCGAGATGGCCTGTAGGGAAAAATGGGCTACTGCCTTTCAAGCTTAAGCGTGATTGAAACCAAGCTTAAGTGTAGGTTGAGTCAGGCGTAAGCATGACCAAACTTAAGTGTAGGTTGAATCAGGCTTAAGCCTGACCAAGCTTAAGCGTAGGCTGGACCAGGCTTAAGCGAGATTACCTACAAGGGAAAATTAACTACTAGATTTCAACCTTAAGCATGGAGTGAATCAAGCTTAAGTGTGGCCAAGCTTAAGCGTATGTTGAGCCAAGTTTAAGCATAAGGCGAGCCAAACTTAAGCGTGAAACCTTGCATAATGTGCATGAATGACTTCCAAATGGATTTTAATTGGAATTTCCTTAGTGTATAAGAATGTTTTAGATGCATAAATAGGTTTTTAAGGTTATGTTAAGAGAATATACTTTTACTAAGTATCTATGAGTTGAGAGTTGAATGTATTTAAGTACAAATTCCTTGCACTTTATTGATATTATTGAATTGTTATTGATTGGATTGGAGATCGAATAGACTTGTGATCCTCAAGCAAATGGTGTGCTAGAAACCTTAATTGGTGTGTGCTTGTATGATGACTTAGATCAAGTTCTTATAGTTACAATGCTTGAAAAGTTGTACAACTCTAGTATTAGTTTTATGATGAAAACCCTAGAATACCACGTCATATTTTGAGTTATACTTATCCGTTTGAGGTATCTTTCGTGTCATTGGAAAACTTGATGAAAAAGCTACAATTCATCCATAAACACCTTGTAAAACCAAAATAGGCTTCTATCTTAGATAAAATTGCTCCAAAGTAGGTCACTTCCAAGTCCCACATTGGGTAAAATCACTTCATGAATCCCTTTCTTCCCTTATATATAAAGGAGACCACCAAGCCTTAAGAGAAGCCCCTTATAGTTAATATTTTTTAGCTTCCCTTTGAATTTATAAACTCAGGGCATTTACGCAACTTGGGGTTGTGTTTTAAATCATACCCAAGTTTTTGTCATAGTAAGAATTGTCGTGGAGATCATGGTGGACAATGCCATTGGATGAATGCATTCTTGGGGTAGTCACGAGATTGCATTCCTTTTCCTTGTTGAGGAATGAATTCTTTTGAGGTTATTAGGAGTGAGTTCTCTCTTTCTCTTTTATTGTTTAAGTGATAATAAGCCATAGTAGATTGTATGATCTCAGGCTTATGATTATAACAAGTTTACTTAGTTGGATGGGTTACGAATACCCTGATGCATTTAGTTTTATTATGATTTGGGTGAATTTGATTGTTGGATGTTTTTTATGCTTTAACCTTTTGATATTCTTGAAATTGAAATTGATAATTGATGTTGGATACACGTGCTGATTTTTCTGGTAGCAAATGTTAACTTGTAACACAAAACAAGTATGAAAACGATGGAATTATACTTTGTGGTCTTTACAATAGTTGTAGCTGTGAATGTTATCTAATCAATTGCTTTGGTTTCACTCTAAAATGATGTATGTAATTCTAGATATTTCCAATTTAGTGATTAAAAGTCAATCTGTCAACATTATGCGATTTGCTTATATGTTTCCTAATTTTGGGCTTAGTATACGATTGAACTAACTTTTGAGGTCAACATAGAACTTATAGATGATTGTCTTCACTTTCTAACAAGATAAGAATAAACTTAATAGTATTACTACAACTTTGTATATGAATATCATACTATATGAAGGTCATAGTAATGTAGGAGGAAAAATGTGTAATATTGATATTGTAAGAATCGTAGTATGTTGCATGATATTTATATTTATGATCTGTGTATTGTAACACCCTAAAAATTGCAACTCAAATTATGGGAATTTATGTGTTTGTGTGACTTGTGAAAACATAATCGATGTTGAAATTAATTATAATGAAAATTTACATTGTGCAATAGTAGATAGTATAAATTCACACTGTGTAAATTAACTTTGAGCATGATTAATTTTATTTACACATTGATCTAGATAATTAACACTACTACTTATGCTAATTAGCACAAAACTAACTAGTTTTGGTAAAAGCAAAATTTCCACTTAAAGTTAATCCAACTTTAACTATTTAAATTAGCAAAATTAAAAAGCAAAGCACTCAAATTATAACTATTGCTGTAGGGCCAGCTCAAAACCATCACACATTTCACCTCTAATCACACCCATTAAGTGTCAAGAGCCCTATTAACCATTGAACAAAGCACCCACCTATACTACATGAATAAGAAAGTTCACTTAACACTCAAAACCACTCTTTTATTAAAACAAAAACTATTGGCCTCACTCCCTATGTCCGAACGTGAAAGCTTGAGAGGAAAATGAAAGAGTTGCATGCTTGCTAAGTCATTAACACCTATAGCTATTTGTTCGAAAGGCCATTTGTAGAAAGTACTAATGTAAGAGTACCTCAAAGCTTCATTCTTCTTCCATTTTTCTCCTTAAAAATGTGTCATTTCCTTTCTCAATAACTAAACAAATTTTATTCTCCTCTTTTTATTGGTTGCGAGTAAAGTTTACACACTCACAGATGCTTGAATCTTGTTCATTCAGTAGTTGGTTGCTCAAAGACCCAAGGTATGGGGAGTTTGTTGCATTCCCATCTTAAACCATGTTATTTTCGTGCACTCTCAACTGGTTGGGGTGTTTTAATGCTGGAAAAATGTGGTGGGATTGAGCCATGGTTGAAAAAGAGAAGCTTTCATGAAAATGGGTTTTGGGCTGGGATGCTTTTGATTTTAGTAATTTTTTTCAAACATTATTTTTGATTTCTGAGACCACTCTTAAGGTTTTGGGGTCTCTCGATCCATTAGCGAAATTTCCAAAGTCATTTTACCACTGTATGTATTTCTTTTCGAATTTCTTTTCTTTTTCATAGAATCTTTCTAAGATAGTGTTTGATTTTTCAAAATTTTGGTGGCATGATTTTTTATAAAACCATTGAGTGTAGATCTCACCCTAGTCATAGGGAACCCCCACAAAAATTGTCAAGATGTGAAGATGAGTGAAAACTATATATTTAATGATCCAAAGAGCTAGATCTGAACCCAAGCTGAGAAGAGACAAATAATTTGGTGAAAAATATCTCTACTGTGATTAGGGCCTGGGAAGAATTATATGTTGGAACATGAAATTTAAGTATTATTTTAGAATTTTCTAGATTTATTCTGTTGTCAGAATATATTTTTAAAAATTCATGGGATGAAATCTAGAAATCTGTAAGGTCTGTGAAGAAAAATATTTAATAAATAACTTCCAAGATTTTTCGACCTTGATAAAAATATATGTTATATAAATTCTTGATGAACATTTGGAAATATACTATGTTGCATTTGGATCTGTGAAAATATTTTAAATAATTTCGAAAAGGAAAAAATCTGCTTCTGGACATATTGTATTTTAAATGGAAAATAAATATTATGAGTGTGAATTTGGGGATGGGGAAATTTTGTGATGAAAACTATGTGATTCTGAGTGTTGTGGTAATAATTGGTGATTTTATAAATTAGTTTGATATTTATGGGTTTATTCATTAATTAAATGTGTTGTATTTAATGCTAACAAATGAAATTGTCTTGAATGTAATTATAATGTTGTGACATGCATTTTCCAAGACAATGATGTTCAACTCTAAAGAGTGGGCACTTGTTATTATTAATGTGACATTATTATCAAGTGCAAACTTTAATTGTAGCATCCTTACTTGTATATTAACTATCATCTGAGACCTAGAGAGTGTGAACGCTAGGTATTGGGTTTTGTGTACATGTTAATTGTTTGTTTTCATTGATGGTGTGGGCAAATGGGAACTCAAAACCCGTGGGAAGAAATGAGCTCTATGAGGAGGACATTTGTAATTATTATTAATAATCGATTGTTAAATTCATCATGAAAGTAGCAAATCCATTAATTAAAAAGAGTGAGAACCTTAAATTAATAACTTGGCTTAATTTATTGGAGATGATCAAGGGGAGATACATAGACTTAGGGATTCATTAGGACCTATGCTATGCTTGGAAAACCTTTACATAATTGAACATAAAACTTGAGCGTTGTGAAGGTTGCATAAAGCGAATAAAATATGTAGTCACGAAGTGGGTTCGTGATGGGAAATATGTTAGAGGACACAATTGTTTGTGGATGTTTGTGTTACCATATCTTTCGATTGTGAGAATTGAGGAAAGGGAAACCTTTTGTCATGGGATTGTATGTTACTGATAATGATGTATGATAGTGATATTATGATGCACGTCAATCAAGGATCCAGGAGCATGTGACGTGTGGTCGCAGATACGACATAGATCTTGAGGCAACTGTGTCATCATCAAAGAGGAGATCACTGTAAAGAATTTATAATGCTTAAAGCATTGTCTCGTACCATTGCGATGGAAACCACAATGATCTATGGGACAATCCCAATATAGGGTGTTGTTGAGGAGTCAGTCCTCAAAGCATCGAAAGACCACATAGTGGTATCTGGGAGATAATCACATGTGGCGTGATCATCCTAGTGGGTATGGCCCTAAGTCTTGACGTTAGATCACATGAGTCAACTAGGAAACCCTGACATAGTATGTGAGTCATCATCAATTAGTGAGAGCTGACCATTATATCATGGTGTGATGTACTCCCGACAATCATCCCAAGCTAAAAGTGTAACACCACTGAGTTCTGAGAGTTCTAGTGGTGGCAAACTCAAGTTAATCAAGTTATGAGAGTTGACCTAAGGGGTAATAAGTGAGATCATAAGAGTCTCGATTATATATTTCTTTGTTTGTAGTATGTTGTCTGTGACCTTAGGGTCGTATTGTTTAGTGGTTTATGTGTGGTGGTTGAGGACTCACCCATACAACCAATATCTTGCATATTTTGATGGCAGCCCTGAGATCAAGGATCCACATGACCATGTGGATGCTTGACGGATATTGGCTTCATGACAAGGATTACCACTATGACTTGTTTGTGGGAATACTTTGTGCTACAGTGAGGATGCTAGATGAGCTCAAGACAAATGACACCACCCTAATACCGACAAGCTAGGCAGGTAGAGGTTATTGAGATATCATCTGACAAGGAGATAGAGGATGCTGAGTTTGAGGTCGAGGTTTAGGTTGTTAAGCCTTAGGTTAAGGCTAAGGGTGTTGTAACAACTGCCTCGTCGCTACGTATCACTACCTTAAACGTATAATTTTCAAATTTTAAATGAAAACTCTATTAATTTGATTATGAAAATGAGGGTAATTTTTTTTGTGATAATACACTCATCAAAAACACACAAATACGTAAATAAATACATACATATATATAAATTTTAAACCAATACATATCATTCAGATGCCAGATCATAATTAAGTTTTTACATATATCTAAGTCTTTAATTTACATGCCCGATCAAGAGAATCAAGGAACCAACTAAGAAAGAGTTGATAACAAAACACTACTCTCTCCTAAAATAAATTCCAACGTTATCACATCAGCATGACAGCTCTGAAAATACAATGAATATACTGCAAATAAACCAAGAGGGGGGGGGGTGAAGTGGTTCAAACTTGATATTTAAAACTTTCTAAAACAAATTGCGGAATTAAAAACTTGGATCGTATCACTTGTTCACCTTTTGAAAATCCAGAAATCTTTCTTCAATCAAGATCAACCTTTGATATGAATGCAGTGACAGAAATTGTTTCTTTGATAATAATATTTTGATTTCACAAAGACAAGCAATGAAACATGCAGAATTTTAAACAAGAGACAATGCAATTTATATTGGTTCACCTCTCAACCTTGGAGGCTACATCCAGTTACTTCCAACCCACACTAGGTTAGAGTTATCACTATATCAAAAAATCTTTACAAGCAATTTTACAAAGACCTCCTTTATCAACACTAGATAAAGAATAAGAAATCTAAACCCTATAGATTTCAAAAGGTCAAGACCCAGAGAACCCTTCTTTGTTCTTCCCTCTAGAGAACCCATCTCTAGACAACAACTCTAAATAATCAAAGATATACAACAATAAAATTCCTAATTCACAAAAAAAACTCTAAAAAGGATTCAAGAGATACAACCTGTGATCTTTCAAATGAATGAATGAATGAGTAATGTTGCCAATTAGCAGGTTGAATAAAATTCAAAGCTCAGAAAAAACTCTTGAGAAACCTTCTTTTCTTTAACACATCTTTCCAAAAACCCAGAAATCTTGATCTCACAAGATATGGTTTAAACTCAGAACAAATCAGTATTTTGGACACTTTTGAAAGCTTAGTATCTTTTGGGTAAGTCACACTTTTTAAGAATAATTCGTTCAATGTCTATTTATAGAGTACGAACCCAAATAGCTTTATAAAAAACTGATTTAACTAATAATAATCGATTAAAATGATAGTGTAATCGATTATTTCATCATATGCAATCAATTAAAATACAAGATAATCAATTAATATGTTCTTGAGCTTTCTGGAAATGTATCAATGAACAAAATAATCGATTAAACCGTACCGTAATCGATTAAAGCAATAAAGCTCAAAAACAAAAATGGCCTATGTAATTGATTACTGAATATGGTAATCGATTAAACCAGAAATGCATCATGGCAAACGAACTAAGATAATCAATTATTCCAGTGATGCATGATTTTCATAAAAACACTATGTAATCGATTACTGAACATGGTAATCGATTAAACTGTTCTTCAAGGCTTTTTCAGAAATATTATGAATGTCTTTAATCGATTAAAATGCTTGTGTAATTGATTAAAACAGTAAGTTTTCATTTTTCAAAGACTTAGTCATGAGAACTTAACTTCTAATAAAATCATTGGATTGCTTTTAGATTTTAACCAAAACCCATGTATGTATGACAATGAGAATGCAAATGCAAATGAAGGATCACAAGGCAATGCACTTGAACCACTTAGAAAAATTACAAATGCCTTCAAATGATTGGGCATGTAAAAAGCTAAAACATCATGCCTTCATCTTTGCTTCAATCTTCTTGCAGCTTCCCTTAAAATCAACAATCTCCCCTTTTTTGGCTTTGAGCCATGCCAAATCAATTGTCCATTTGTCTAATCTTTTAATTGCTTTAAAGGGATGAATGATTCCTGAAATCTAAGTCAGCTTTTTGCAAGAGCAAGCATAAGCATCAGTCATAAAAAAAAATATGCTCCCCCTGACTTGGGTAGATTTTCTCCAAAGATAAAAGCATTCATGCAATACATGATGTAACATACAATATTTCAAAAATTTCTCCCCCTAAACTTATTACAATTATTTCTCCCCCTATTTGGCTTATCAAAGACAAAAAATGATAATATGAACAAGGAGAATAAAAGGAGAAAAAGAAATACGTGTATTAATCCAAATGCAAGCAGTACATTAATCAAACTGAAATTTTAAAATACTGAAGCAAACAATAAACAAAGCAATGACTGACAAAAGACAATAAGGGCATAATGAAGCAGTAACTAGAGAGAAAACAAAAGCAACCTAAGCAACCTAGACTTATTTATCAACATCATTATGTACAAGCCTAGCTTCTATGTTTTCCAATCTAGATTTCATCTCTTCCATAGATTAATTTGTCTTAGCTCTATGCTCATGATGAAGAGACAACAATGCATCCATCTTTTGAATCATAAGAGATTCAAAAGGACTGTAAGATGGTTGAGTAGAGCCTTCAGCCTCTTCTTCTTCTTCTGCATTAGCTTCCTCTTCAGCACCAGCAGGAGGAATTTGTTGCCCAGCCATCTGCCATCCATAAGGTGTTTTAACCATTCCAAGCTTGGTAAGATGTTTCTCCTTAATGAGGCTATTCCTGGAATTTGTGTTGTCAACAGCCTCATTAGTGACATCTATCTTGAAATAATCAATAAATCTAGAAACCAACACAGCATATGGAAAAGGATAATTCATCAGTCTTTTGGACTTGAGCATAATTTCCTCAATGATGAGTATCCAGTTCATTTGAGCACCATTCTTCAGACCATACACAATCTGAATATCATCATCTGTGGCTTGTTCATGATTAGTTGACCTAGGAGTCAAGATGTAGGTGATGATATAATGAAGAAGTCTGTCTTCATGAGTCCTTGGACTAGTGCTAAGCCTCAGCTTCAGCCTCATTTGAGGGTCAAGAAGCATCCCTCTGTAGGTCTCTACTCTATTATACCCTTCAGCTTCCTCCTTAAATTTCCTTTCTCCTTCAAAGGAAATGCCAGCCACCTCCTGCCAAACTTCAGGAGTGATTTCCATGGCCACTCCATTTACTTGAGACAAGATAGTCCCATCTATGGAAAATTTAGAACAGGTGTAAATCACCTTCACTAATTCAGGGTAGAAAGTACCCTTCATCTCAACAAACTTCTTCAAACCTTGGGTTTCAAGCATAGCAGGGAATTGAAAACCTTCTCTAGTGAACCAGGCAAGATCAAGATGTTTAGGTGGACATATCAGTTTAGTGACATTGAATTGAAGGTAAGTCATTTTCTCACGCTCACTAGGAAACCAATGATCTAACCTACTTACTACAGGATTAGATTTTTCAGCACTCTTTCTCTTAGAGGTTTTGGTTCTTTTAGGAGCAGACATACTGAATATGTGAGGAAAGACTATCTAGATAGAGTTTCTAGACTAAGAAGAAGAAAAACACAACAAAGCTTAAGGTTGAAGATGAGAATGGTGTGTTTATTCCCTTCAACATAGACTGTATTTATAGATGATTTTAGGCTCCAAGATTTAAATTTGAAATGTGTAATAGATATTTCGAATTAACCCACTAAAATGAAAGCACTGAGGATTCAAAATTTGAATTTGGTGGCAGTTGGGCAGTTTCAATTTCCAATAAAAATCTGAAGATTCTGCAGTAACTCCATGAATAATCGATTATATGCTTATGTAATCGATTAATTCATAAGCAGAATCAGTTCCTGCAGAGGCTGTAATCGATTATTCCAGTGAAGATTCGAGCTTTCAAACAATTTGCATACAATGTAATCGATTACTATTCACTGTAATCGATTATTCCGGTGAATTGAAATTTTGTAAAAAAAATTTAAGCTTATGTAATCGATTATTTCGATGGCGTAATCGATTATTCCAGTGACATTCATTTTTTGGAAACATTTTCTGATAAAGAATAATCGATTATCTTGTTAATGTAATCGATTACCAAAGCACAAACTTCATTCTCAATAGCTTTTCAAGTTCATTTAATCGATTAATCTGTGCCTTAATCGATTATTACAGTGAAATTAACAGTATGAATAGTAATTATCCAGCAAATTTCGAATTTGTATGATTTTGAGATGAATGACCAACAAATGATGCAATTTCATGTAGATGAGCATATACACATAAAGCTAACACACACTGGATTCATCTAGTATCCCTAGCATGTTTCTAAGTGTGTAGAATCTATCTTAATCCAAAGGTTTAGTGAAAATATCAGCTAATTGATAGTTGGTTTCAACAAACTTAATTTTGATGTTACCCTTTTGGATATGATCTCTGATAAAATGATGTCTGATCTCAATGTGTTTGGTCCTTGAGTGCATAATAGGATTTTTGGATATGTTGATGACACTAGTGTTATCTGTTAGACTTTTGGCAAGCGTACCAATTGTTGTTGTAAGTTACAAAATTTATAAAATTTCGTCTCCACAGGGACTTGTGCTACTCAATTAATCCAAATAAAACTTAACAGTTTTATAGTTATGTACAACGAGTATGGTCGAAGTTTTGATGGTTT
>CM023941.1:23640119-23677513 GCA_013407115.1 Glycine latifolia
TTGATGTTACCCTTTTGGATATGATCTCTGATAAAATGATGTCTGATCTCAATGTGTTTGGTCCTTGAGTGCATAATAGGATTTTTGGATATGTTGATGACACTAGTGTTATCTGTTAGACTTTTGGCAAGCGTACCAATTGTTGTTGTAAGTTACAAAATTTATAAAATTTCGTCTCCACAGGGACTTGTGCTACTCAATTAATCCAAATAAAACTTAACAGTTTAATAGTTATGTACAACGAGTATGGTCAAAGTTTTGATGGTTTTACGGAAATAATGAAAGATTACAGAAGCTAATAAAATGATTTTAATTAATTCAAGAAAAGCGTAGGATTTGGATTTCATCATTCATACCCTCAGTATCCAATTAATATTACCATATATAAATCATTATCTATTATTATCGATGCACACATTAATTCACCTCGAATCGATCCCTCGCAATCGAGTTCTAAGGATATTTACCGAATATTGATCCCTCGCATATGAAGTAAATAACCCAGCATTACAATCATAATCGCGTGCTATTTGCAATCTAAACGTTATGCTCTATCCCTAGCAACGTAACGTAAAAAGTAAAATTATTCAGTTCAAATTCTGAGAGTACTTCCCAGTTAAACTTAGAATCCTATTTCATGAAACTAGTGATCAAGTAGAATCAAGCATTAAGAAAGGAATAAAATTACCAATAATAAATAGAAAAGACTTATGCATAAATAAATATTAAAAGAGATACTTAAAGGTAAGAAGATTACATTCAATCCTTAAGAGAAACTAACCAAGCATGGAGAGAACCTCCTTAAGAGAAGAATTGATGAAGGGCCCCATCATCGCTTCTTTTCGACAGAGTCTTTGCACTAAATCTCACTTCTCTCACTTTCCTAACCTACCTAATACTAATATTTAACGAGCCTAAGGCTTGAGAACAAGCCAAGAAGCAAAGGGGGAGGAGAAAATGGAATGCAAGAAGTGTAGAATTCCTTGGGGGGTGCATGGCTATTTATAGGGGGCTGTCTGCTCGAGTTCACTCGCCCAAGCGAGTGTTTTTGCCTATGTTTGCTCGCTTAGGCGAGTTAAAACCCACTTGAAGGCCCACTTGCAGAAGCTACTCGCTTGGGCGACCAATTTGCACTGAGGACACTCGCTTGGGCGAGTTAAAAGATGGTTCTGGAGAATGCTTTTGGGCCTTGATGGATTTTGGGCCTGTTTTGCTTGTAACACCTCCTATGTTTGCTTTTTAAGCCCTTTTTGATTGCTTTGCTTGTTTGGAAGCTTCAAAATTTCATGAACCTATCAAAATGCAACATATGATTGGATTAATCTTCCGAAATATAAAAACTACATTCATACAAGTAATAAATATAATTTAACTAGGTTTAGGGAAAATTTATAAGCAAAGTTATTGAAATCAAAAGATAAGTGCCTGTATTTGAAACATGAATTTAATTGAATTAGGGCACTTATCACTCCCCCTAACCTAGAATCTTGCTTGTCCTCAAGCAAAGTTAACTACACTAGGAGTATAAAGATACTTTTAATTATAAATATGAACATGCTTTGCAAAGAATCAACTTTTCAAGAATGATCAGAACACATTTTCAAATAGTCAATCTTGAGAATTGAAAACACAGAAGATGAAATTCACAAAGCCAAATGAGATTAAGATTAATTCACATTTCATTTCTAAAGAACATCAGAGGAAACATGTGCTTGATTCAAACAGAGGAAAACCTCTCGAAGGTGTTTAATTCTCACAGGTGAGTGTTTGTTCTCAATTCCAACACTGATACCTTATAGATTAATTTTTGCAGTTTATTTCCCATCAAATCAAAATACATACTTATCATGGATCATTAAGGCTTTTAGGGTTGGGCCTGGCTTTGAAAGAAATCTTGGTTTTTCTGGATATTCAAAAAGACCTCAAGAATAGGAGAGCAACTAAAGATAAAACAATTAAATTATCACTTCCTATTTCTTCCTTTTTCTTCCAAGATATCCATGTTTATCAATTTTCTATTTCATTTCACCCAAATGCTTTGTACAATACTTTAAAACACAAGGAATTTGTTTCCTTTTTATTTTTCTTTTTCTTTTATTTTTTTTTTCTTTCTTTCTTTTCTTTTACTTATCATATGAATAGCATATAGCCACATTTAAATTCTTTTTCATAGCATGAACTACCCAAAAGAAGTTTCCATCACAAATTATTCCCTTTTGCTCTCCTAACCTAAGGTAAGGTAAGGAATTCTTATCCTAGGTTAGGGTTCCAACAAAATATCAAGTGTTTGGCTTAAAAGGGTTTGCAAATGGTAAATCATTATATTTATGTTGGGATAGCTTTTTGGCCAATGGCTTAAAAAGATGTTCAAAAAGAAAGAAGGCCTAAATCATATCTATGCATCATATGTTATGACAATTAGAAATTCATGCAAAATCAATTATAAATCATATCAGTGCGGACACTCAATGTAATTTATGAGGTTGCACACACTCACTAAGCTTAAGGTCTATTTTCATGTTCAAATCAAATCAATGTTTCGAAAGATGTTATTTTATCAATTCCATGTAAAAAGTCTTGCCTTCATTTGATATTTGAAAACCCATTCATTTGTTTTTTCATTCTCAAAGTTTCCAAAAAATTATTTTGTGGTGTTCTGATCCAATATAAAAATAAGTTTCAAAAACATGTTGATTCTTTTCAAAACATGTTATATCAGTTAAGCCCCAAAAAGATTTATACACTATGTTAACAAAAAGTAACCAAAATGTGTATTTTCAAAAAGATAGAAACCTCTGTGTGCAATACCAAAAAGAATTATAAATGCACACAACTATTCAAGCAAATATAGTAACTAAATAAACAAAGTATTGAATTTAAACTACAAAGCAGTAAAGAAATTTAAAAACAATGTCATTGATTTTTGAAGATCGTGGCTGAGGAGCTCGATGTCCTTCATTCAGATAATCAACAGGATCTGCCACATTCTTCTTCTTCACCTACTTTGCTACTCCCCCTAACCAATGGACCTATATCCTAGTTCTAGCAAAATAGATGATACTTTCCAAAAAGACATAAAATTCAAAAAGTAAAGTTAAGAAATATAATTCAAAAACATAAGACTCAAATTTTAAAAGAAAGCTTAAAAACACTGGGTTGCCTCCCAGGAGCGCTTCTTTAACGTTGTATTACTTGGATGCCTTTGTTATGGCTTTGGCTCCCAGCAATTGGACAATAGGGATGAGCCAATGGCTTTTGTATGTTCCTCCAACATTTTCACCAGTTTCTTTTCTTTTTCAGAGAGATTTGAATGGCTTATGACTGATTTCTGTGAAGTCCCTGCAAGAAAAACATTTTTAAAATATGGAGGTACTGTGTTTACCTTTGTTTGTGATTCTTGATCTTTCTCTTCCTCTAACAATTCCTCAAAGATAGTTTGCTGGTAAGGAATTTCCTTGAAAGCATTTGGTTGTTGGAGATGATCTAAACTATCTTCTTCTTCATATTCACTCATCTCTTCTAATGCTTCAGTTAATGTTTTCTCTGAATGATCTTTTCCTTGAACCAACTTCTTGGAGTCAGAAATTCCTCCATTCAAGACATCCACTCTAAAACATCCTCTTGGTTCTTTTGGATTTTCATGTATGTTTGCTGAAAAAGATCCACCTCTATTCTCAGATAGTTGTTTTGCAAGTTGTTCAACTTGAACTTCAAGATTTTTGATAGAAGCCTCGGTGTTCTTTTGATTTGTGATGGACATCTGTATAAACTGAGTTAGAGTATCTTCCATTTTTGATATTCTATCAGGTTGAGCTTCTTGTTGTTGTTGTGGTGGACTCATATTTGAAGAAACTGCATAAGAGTTGTTAGAGGGGCCTACAAAAGAAGAGTTAGTTGGACCATAATACGCATTATCCTTTTGTTGCCTCCAGCCATAAGGCTGATTTGAGCCTGGACCACCTATGTTGCCTTGGTAATTTCCTTGATAATTTTGCTGAGGTCTAGTCTGATTCTACAAATAATGGACCTCCTCTTGTTGGCAACCATGAGGTGCTTGTTGAATTTGTTGAGGAAGTTGGCCTATCTGTTTTGTTAAGGCCTCTAATTGTTGAGTCAAGAGTTTATTTTGAGCTAGAATTGCATTCTGAGTATCCAGCTCAATTATACCTTTTCTTTGACTTGGAGATTTATCATGATGAGATTGGTAATCACTGGCTGCTATGGAGTCAATGATTACAATTGCTTCCTCCGGGCTCTTTGACATCATCGTACCTCCAGCTGAGGCGTCAAGAATCATCTTTGTTTGAGGTTTCAAACCACTATAGAAAATATGTAATTGCGCAACATCATCAAAGTTATGGTTTGGGCACCTTTGCAGTAGTGATTTGAATCTTTCCCATGTTTCATAGAGAGATTCATTAAACCCTTGGGAAAAAGTAGCAGTGGCTGATTTTACGCTTATGAATTTGGATGGAGGAAAGAATCTTGCAATGAATTTTTCCTCCACTTCTTCCCAAGTGCTAAGACTTTTGTTTGGTTGGGATTGAAGCCAAGTCTTTGCCTTACTTGTTAAAGAAAATGGAAAAGCTCTAAGGTAGACAGCTTCAACATCTTCATCAGAAGCTCCCATGGTGCTGCACAACTCCATGAAGGTAGACATATGAGTGTATGGATCTTCATGATCTAGTCCAGTGAATGGATGTGATCCAATAAGACTGAGCAATGCGGGCTTTAATTCCACAACCTTCTTACTGAAAGGAGGAATGACTATGTTGTTGTAATGCTTTGGTCTTTGTTGGTACACATAGTCACCAAGAGTCTTCCGTGGTGGTCTATTTTCTTCTCCCCCTCCTTTATCAGCCATAATATAAATTACAGGTGGCTTTACAGGTGAGGGAGAATCAAAATAGAAGAAGATTTTACTCGGTAGCTTTTTGGCTGTTTGTTTCTTTTCCTTTATGGTCTTGGTAATTTCTAAATTTAATAACAATGTATCTGCAAGAAATTTACCTCAAAAGGAAAAAGGACAAACTTGCAATAATTCGTAAGTACCGAGGTTAGGGAAAATAAAATAAAATAAAACAAAAGAGAATTTATACAAAATAAAAAATAACGAAAGCAAAGAAAAAGTCATATTCAACTGAAAAATTAAATTTGAAAGAACTGAGCGAGCGACTCAAGTCCCCGGCAACGGCGCCAGAAACTTGTTAGGCTTTTGGCAAGCGTACCAACTGTCGTTGTAAGTTACAAAATTTATAAAAGTTCGTCTCCACAGGGACTTGTGCTACTCAATTAATCCAAATAAAACTTAACAGTTTAATAGTTATGTACAACGAGTATGGTCGAAGTTTTGATGGTTTTATGGAAATAACGAAAGATTACGGAAGATTACGGAAGCTAATAAAACGATTTTAATTAATTTAAGAAAAGCGTAGGATTTGGATTTCATCATTCATACCCTCAGTATCCAATTAATATTACCATGTATAAATCATTCTCTATTATTATTGATGCACACATTAATTCACCTTGAATCGATCCCTCGCAATCGAGTTCTAAGGATATTTACCGAATATCGATCCCTCGCATATGAAGTAAATAACCCAGCATTACAATCATAATCGCGTGCTATTTGCAATATAAATGTTATGCTCTGTCCCTAGCAACATAACATAAAGAGTAAAATTATTCAGTTCAAATTCTAAGAGTACTTCCCAACTAAACTTAGAATCCAATTTCATGAAACTAGTGATCAAGTAGAATCAAGCATTAAGAACGGAATAAAATTACCAATAATAAATAGAAAAGACTTATGCATAAATAAATATTAAAAGAGATACTTAAAGGTAAGAAGATTACATTCAATCCTTAAGAGAAACTAACCAAGCATGGAGAGAGCCTCCTTAAGATAAGAATTGATGAAGGGCCCCATCATCGCTTCTTTTCGGCAGAGTCTCTACACTAAATCTCACTTCTCTCACTTTCCTAACCTACCTAATACTAATATTTAACGAGGCTAAGGCTTGAGAACAAGCCAAGAAGCAAGGCAGGAGGAGAAAATGGAATGCAAGAAGTGTAGAATTCCTTGGGGGGTGCATGGCTATTTATAGGGGGCTGTCTGCTCGAGTTCACTCGCCCAAGCGAGTGTTTTTGCCTGTGTTTGCTTGCTTCGACGAGTTAAAACCCACTTGAAGGTCCACTTGCAAAAGCTACTCGCTTGGGCGACCAATTTGCACTGAGGACACTCGCTTGGGCGAGTTAAAAGATGGTTCTGGAGAATGCTTTTGGGCCTTGATGGATTTTGGGCCTGTTTTGATTGTAACACCTCCTATGTTTGCTTTTTAAGCCCTTTTTGATTGCTTTGCTTGTTTGGAAGCTTCAAAATTTCTCAAACCTATCAAAATGCAACACATGATTGGATTAATCTTCCGAAATATAAAAACTACATTCATACAAGTAATAAATATAATTTAACTAGGTTTAAGGAAAGTTTATAAGCAAAGTTATTGAAATCAAAAGATAAGTACCTGTATTTGAAACATGAATTTAACTGAATTAGGACACTTATCATTATCACACAACAATGGTATCTCCTTTACCTCAATACCAAAGTCTTGAAGTTGTTGCTTCAACTAAAGACTTTGTGCACAGCAGCTTCCAGCAGTGGATAAGGCAACACATGATTGTTTCTTATAGTGCCAAGAAATCAAGGAGCTTCCTAACATGTGGCATGTTCCACTGGTACTCTTTCTATCCAATTTGCACCTGCAAAGTCAGAATCAGAATATTCAATCAAGCTGATATATGTACCTTTTGGATACCAAAGTCCTACTCTTGGTGTAGACTTGAGATATTTGAGGATCCTCTTGACTGCAGTTAGATGGGATTCTTTGGGATTTGCTTGATATCTAGTACACAAGCAAACACTTAACATAATATCAGTTCTACTAGCAGTTAAGTATAACAAGAATCCAACCATTCCTCTATATTTAGACTCATCAACACTTTTTTCCCTTGTCATCTGAATCAAGATAGGTAGATGTTGCCATTGGGGTTGCATCATCCTTACAATTTTCCATTTCAAACTTCTTGATCATCTCTAGACAGTACTTGGCTTGAATAAGGAAGGTTCCATTCTTTAATTGCTTGACTTGTAGTCCTAGAAAGAATGTAAGTTCCCCCATCATTGACATCTCAAATTCACTCTGCATTGAGACTGAAAATTCTCTGCACATAGATTGATTAGTTGAACCAAAAATAATGTCATCTAAATATATTTGAACCAACAAGATATAATTTCCTCTTTTCTTGATGAACAGGGTTTTGTCAACTTGTCCTCTTATGAAAGATTGTTCAAGCAGAAATTTGCTTAACCTTTCATACCAAGACCTTGGTGCTTGTTTCAAACCATACAAAGCTTTTCTTAATTTGAAAACATGGTTAAGATGTTTCTGATCAACAAATCCAGGAGGCTGGTCTACATATATTTCTTCTTCAATGTAACTGTTTAACAAAGCACTTTTGACATCCATTTGAAACAATTTGAAGTTCATCAAACATGCATATGCAAGTAACAACCTAATGGCTTCTAATCTAGCTACTGAAGCATAAGTTTCATCATAGTCTATGCCTTCCTCTTGGTTGTATCCTTTAGCAACCAATCTAGCCTTATTCCTTACTATGATTCCACTTTCATCTAGCTTGTTTCGAAAAACCCATTTTGTGCCAGTCGATTTATAAGTTGATGTTCTAGGGACTAACTCCAAACTTCATTTCTTTTAAATTGGTTTAACTCATCATGCTTATCCATTAACCAATGTTCATCCAACAAAGCTTGATCAATACTTTTTGGTTCAATCTGTGAAACAAAAGCCATGGTACAACAAAGATTTCTTAAAGAGGATCTAGTAGAAACTCCCTTGGATGCTTCCCCTATTATATTGTCAAGAGAAAGATCTTTAGTTGTCCTCCAATCCCTGTGCTTTTGTAAAGGAGTTGACTGTTCTAGTACATCATTTGGTTCAGCTTTTTCTTTCTCATTCAGATTATTAACCTGCAAAAAATCTTCCATTTGTCCTGTATCATCATCATACTCCAAATCCTCCTTGGAAGGGTTAGACTCATCACATATGACATGGACAGATTCCTCAACAGACAATGTTCTTTTATTAAAGATCCTATAAGCTTTACTTTGCAAAGAGTAACCAAGAAAAAAAATTTCATCAGCTTTAGAATCAAATTTGCCAAGAGAATCTTTACCATTGCTTAATACAAAACACTTGCAGTCAAATGCTCTCAAATGAGATATGTTTGGTTTCCTTCCTTTGTATAGTTCATAAGGGATTTTCTTCAAAATAGGCCTTATGAGAATCCTATTCAAAGTATAACAAACCATACTTACAGCATCAGCCCAAAAGTGTTTAGGCAAGCTTGTTTCACTTAGAAGTGTTCTTGCACCTTCCTCAAGAGATCTATTTTTCCTCTCCACACACCATTTTGTTGGGTGTTCTTGGAGCTGAAAAATTGTGATTAATTCCAAACTCTTCATAAAACTTTTCAAAGTATTCATTTTGGAATTCACCACCATGATCGCTTCTAATTGAAACAATATTACAAGCTTTTTCATTTTGAATTATCTTGGCTAACTTTCTAAATGCTGTGAATGCATCACTCTTGGATCTTATGAATAATGTCCATGTGTATCTTGAGTAATCATCTACAATAACAAGCCCATAGAAATTTCCTCCCAAGCTCATGGTTCTTGAAGGACCAAATAAATCCATATGAAGCAACTCAAGGGGTCTAGAAGTAGAAACAACATTTTTGCTTTGAAAAGAATTCTTTGTTTGTTTCCCTCTTTGACAAGCTTCACATATTTTATCCTTCTCAAACTTAAGCTTAGGTAAGCCTATGACCAAATCCTTTTTCACAAGCTTATTCAAATGATGCATATTTATATGGCTAGCTCTTCTATGCCATAACCAAGTTTCATCAGTTTTACTTACAAGACAACTAGTCTTATGAATGAATGCATGGTCAATGGACAAAACATAAATGTTACCCTTTCTCTTACCAACATGGATAACCTCACCACTTTGACTGTCACAAATAAAATAGTAATTGTCATTGAATGACATTTTAAAACCTTTGTCACATAGTTGGCATATGCTTAGGAGATTATGTTTCAACCCTTTAACATATAAGACATTTCTAATAATGGTTTTGAGGCTGTCTCCTATGTTTCCTTCTCCAATTATCTTCCCTTTGTTATTATCACCGTAGGTGACAAATCCTCCATCTTTTAGTATAACATTTGTAAGCATGGAAATATTGCTTGTCATGTGCCTAAAGCAGCCACTATCAAGATACCATAGTGATGATTTTGCTCTTAGACACACCTGCAAAATTCAAATCAAGTAACAAGGAAAGGTACCCAATTGAGGTTGGGTCCATAGGGGTTGGCTATTTTCTTTTCCTTTTTCTCCCAAACACATTCTACATTAGCCACATAATATTTTCTTGCATAGCATTTAAAAGATGTATGTCCTTTCTTCATACAATAGTTACAAGTTACAACTCTTGATGATTTTTCAAAGTAAGCATTTTGATTCATCTTTGATTTATAAAAGCTCCTTTGATTCTTCTGTTTTGGTGGTACAAATATGGTTTTTTTCACAAGATTTTGAACCATGTTTGTATCCCAAACCAGAAGTATCTCCAGCATATTTTTGCACACTTAACATTTCAGCCAAGTTGCATTTTTCTCTATACAGCTGTTGCGAGATCGGCAAGTGTACCGTTCGTTTCAAGTAATAAAGTGAGTAAGTAAAGTATCGTCTCCACAGGGATTGAATGCAACCTTATTTAACTTAAGTCTTAGAAATTGGAAAACAAAATAATAAGTTTGAGAGAGTTGTTGAGTTGTAATTGGGCACTGTAACTTAAATGATAGAAAATTAACTAGAATGTAAGCGAAGGTAATTAGAGTTTACTGCAGTGATGAGAGATGATTGTAGTTAAGCGCAATCCCCTATGATCCCTTCCTACTATGTTTGATTGATTATTAACTTGAACTAATCTTAATTACTCAGTTGATGTGTTCTCTTATGATTAGCTAAACCCTAATCCCTTAGTAGTTTAACCCTTTGATGAAATTAAGAACCCTAATCCCTTAGTGATTCCCTCTTAAACCAAGCATTAAGCAAACAAAACCTAGAAGTGCTGCAACCACACATCCTATCCCTAGGCAATGTATAAATTGTTGTTTTACTCATTTCAGAAATTAAAATCCCAATATCCCTATTGCGAACCCTAACCCTAAACCTCTTAAGAGAATGGCCAGTCCAATTAAGAATTATGCAGTGAATAGAAGAATAGAACAAAGCAACCATGATATTCTTATTAAAACCAATCAATACATAGAGGAATTCTTCATAGGTTCATGGCTCAACCACAATACAGAAATTAGCCAAGCATACTCAAAGTTAACAATACTTTCATGACTAACATACCAGAAGAAAAGAAAGGATTACACAGGGTGTTATTCTGTAGACTTCCAATCTCCTCCAAAGGTGCTTCAAGGGCTTCCTCCTTTGCAAATCTGTCTAAAACCTAGTAAAAGTTGCTTCATTCTGACCCAGAGGCTTCCTTTTATGCCCCCAAAAATGTCCTAGGTTTTATTCCAGTAACAATGCACTATTCCTTCCAATGAATCAATTTAAATCTTTTAATTTGGGGAAATAGCGAGCTTCTCACGCGAATCGCGTGAAGTTCCACGCTAATCGCGTGCTTTATTGGAGTTAAATAAACTGTTCTGGGCTTCTAGCGCTGATCGCGTGAGTGTTGGCGCTGATCGCATGACTTGTTCGAGCTGAATGCTTGAGTTTGATAGAATGGCGTGACTCGCGTGGATGATGGTGCTAATCGCGTGAGTCATTCAAACTGAACTTGTTTTTCTGAACACTTCCACACTGATCGCGTGAGATCCCACGCTGATCGCGTGACTTGTTCGAGCTGAATGCTTGAGTTTGATAGAATGGTGCGACTCGCGTGGATGATGGGGCTAATCGCGTGAGTCATTCGAACTGAACTTGTTTTTCTAACACTTCCACGCTAATCGCGTGAAATCCCACGCTAATCGTGTGGTTCATTCGAAAGCTTTGGCTTGCTCTTTTTGGCTTCTTTTCCTCTCTTGTTTGGTTCCTAGATGATAAAATACTCATAATTCAAATTAATATGCAATTAAATGATAATTCATCAATTCCTACTCTAATTTACTAATTCTTAAACTATTTATTAATTAATTAAACCTAAAAACTATTATATGCTGGAAGCATATCAACATCCTTCTCAAAAGATCAACCAAATAGTTATTTTCTGAAAGAAGTAACATATACTTTTCTCCTTGGCCTCTTTTGAAAGCATCAAACTCATCTTGTAACAATTTGCATTTTTCTGCCTTAGAAGAGGAATAAGGACATATACAACCATTGGCCTTGTAACTTGAAATAAATTTTTCATTCTCTTCTTTCAACTTACAAAGTTCACTTTGCCTTTGCTAACCTTTGAGCCTCATCATGAATTTCATGAAAAGCATCAACAATGTTATCATATTGAGAGCTTACCTCAGATTCAGCACTTGAGTAATCATCATCACTCAATGTTGAAGTGAAGCATACATTGCTTCTTCTTCATTTTCACTGCTTGATCCAGAACTTGTTGATTCATTATCTTCCCATGCAATGTAGGCTTTCTTTGGCTTTCCTTCCTTCTTAATCTTCCTCTCACCTTGTTGTTTCTTTAAGAAAATTGGACATTCAGATTTGATGTGTCCAGGCTTTCCACATTCAAAACAGGTAAAGTTGGTGGAAGTGTTGCTGTCATTCTTGTTGTTGTTGTTGTTGTTGTTGAACTTTTTGAATTTTCTGTTTTTGTTCCTTCTCATGAATTTGCTGAACTTTTTGACAATAAGATTCATGTTGTCATCTTCATCTTCTTCACTTGAATCTTCTTCTATTTCAACCTTAGATGATGCAGCTTTCAAAGCTATGCTTTTATGTTTCTTTTCTGCATCTTCTGCATTGCTTAGTTGTGACATTTTAATTTCATATTCAAGTAGCTTACCAAACAGTGCAACCATGGATATTTTGGATAGATCTTTTGACTCCTTGATAGCTGTGACTTTTGGTTGCCATGGTCTTGTAAGACACTTCAAGATTTTGATGTTTAATTCTTCAGTATCAAATATCTTTCCAAGCCCAAGAAGATGATTGACAATATGAGTGAATCTTGTTTGCAGCTGAGAAATGGTTTCTGTATTGTTCATTTTGAACATTTCATACTCATGAATCAAGGCATGCTTCCTTGATCTCCTAACTTCATTTGTTCCTTCATGAGTTACTTCTAGCATTTCCCACATTTTTTTTGCGCCTCTACATCTCACAGTTCTAAAAAATTAATCAGAAGACAAAGCAGATTTTTAGCTTTAAAGTCATATTGCACAACCCTCTTTTCTGCATCTGTCATTTCATCCCATTCCTTGGGAACCAATTTATTATCAATAGTTTTCATAGGAACCAAAGGACCTTTTTCAATTGCATTCCATGCACCGAGATAATTGGATTGAATAAAGATCTGCATATGATTTTTCCAAAAGCTAAAATGCTCACCCTCAAACATTGGTGGATGATTGAAAGAAGCTCCCTCTCTAAAAGTTATTTGAGTATTATTCATTTTCTTTAAAAAAGAAAATGATCTTGAATAACTTTCAAGAACCAGCTCTTGATACCAATTGAAAATACAATGAATATACTGCAAATAAACCAAGAGGAGGGGTGAATTGGTTCAAACTTGATATTTAAAACTTTCTAAAACAAATTGCAGAATTAAAAACTTGGATAGTATCACTTGTTCACCTTTTGAAAATCCAGAAATCTTTCTTCAATTAAGATCAACCTTTGATATGAATGCAATGCTAGAAATTGTTTCTTTCATAATAATATTTTGATTTCACAAAGACAAGCAATGAAACATGCAAAATTTTAAACAAGAGACAATGTAATTTATACTGGTTCACCTCTCAACCTTGGAGGCTACATCCAGTTACTTCTAACCCACACCAGGTTAGAGTTATCACTATAACAAAGAATCTTTACAAGTAGTTTTACAAAGACCTCCTTTAGCAACACTAGATAAAGAATCAGAATCTAAATCCTATAGACTTCAAAAGGTCAAGACCCAGAGAACCCTTCTCTGTTATTCCCTCTAGAGAACCCTTCTTTAGACAACAACTCTAAAGAATCAAATATATACAACAATAGAATTCTTAATTCACAAAAAAAGAACTCTAAAAAGGATTCAAGAGATACAACCTGTGATCTTTCAAATGAATGAATGAATGAGTAATGTTACCAATCAGCAGGTTGAATAAAATTCAAAGCTCAGAAAAAACTCTTGAGAAACCTTCTTTTCTTTAACACATTTTTCCAAAAACTCAGAAATCTTCATCTCACAAGATATGGTTTAAACTCAGAACAAATCAGTATTTTGGACACTTTTGAAAGCTTATTATCTTTTGGGTAAGTCACACTTTTTAAGAATAATTCGTTCAATGTCTATTTATAGAGTACAGACCCAAACAGCTTTATAAAAAATTGATTTAACTGATAATAATCAATTAAAACGATAGTGTAATCGATTATTTCATCATATGTAATCGATTAACATACAAGATAATCAATTAATATGTTCTTGAGCTTTCTGGAAATGTATCAATGAACAAAATAATCGATTAAACCGTACCGTAATCGATTAAAGCAGTAAAGCTCAAAAACAAAAATGGCCTATGTAATTGATTACTGAATATGGTAATCGATTAAACCAGAAATGCATCATGGCAAATGAACTAAGATAATTGATTACATACTAAGATAATCGATTATTCTAGTGATGCATGATTTTCATAAAAACACTATGTAATCGATTACTGAACATGGTAATCGATTAAACTGTTCTTCAAGGCTTTTTCAGAAATATTATGAATGTCTTTAATCGATTAAAATGCTTGTGTAATCGATTAAAACAGTAAGTTTTCATTTTTCAAATACTTAGCCATGAGAACTTAACTTCTAATAAAATCATTGGATTGCTTTTAGATTTTAACCAAAACCCATGTATGTATGACAATGAGAATGCAAATGCAAATGAAGGATCACAAGGCAATGCACTTGAACCACTTAGACAAATTACAAATGCCTTCAAATGATTGGGCATGTAAAAAGCTAAAACATCAAGCCTTCATCCTTGCTTCAATCTTCTTGCAGCTTCCCTTAAAATCAACAAGCTCCATCTATTTCCATGCAATTATGAAGTATGAAACATGGGCACCATCAATGAACTGACCGTGGATAGTTAAAAATTTTAAGCAACCCCTTTCCCTCTCCAAGAATGCTTAAAATTCTTAAACCAATCATCTTCCCTCTCCAGGGACATTCAACAGGTCACTGCACCCCTCTTGTACATACACAACATACATCCATTACAAAGACATCGTCAACATCAACATCATCTCATCTCAATGTCATCATCAACATCAACATCATCTCATTAATATAATCATCAACATAATCTCATTTCAATTTTAACAACATCACAAGCAATCACATCCCACATATAACACATGCCTGGGATTCATATTCTCAGGTCTTCAGACAACACAAATCTTATACATTCACAATCCATAATACCATGACACTGATATGTTAGGAAAATTTTAAATTAAGAAGAGAACTAAAATATACAAAACAAATTCATGCCCATTTTAAATTTAATAGAGAAGTAAATAGTAGAACAAATCATAAAATTTTGGGCAAAGTCTCCTCTGTAATTAAGACTTTTTCCAAAAAATCTAATCATTACAACAACAACATCATTCACAATTTCATTCATCAACAACAAATATATCGCACCCCATTAGTTTAAAAGACAATTTTTCTTGAAAACCAGCACGCAACATGGGACAAACATAAATCCCCATAATTGGTTCCCTAACCCCAACTATGGTATCAAAAGCTTTAAACAAATAATAACTCCCATCACCTATCAATATCCCTCTATTGGCTCTTCGTAGCGTTGTTTTGATATCTCTCAGGCTCACGTCCTTTGGTCCAAACACAAAGCTCTATATACCAAATCGAAGATAATTCAGTTTAGATTTCGAAGACAAGGTTAATATTAACACTCTAGGTCAAATGCCCATTCAAATTTAAAAGGGGCTAAAATGATATTTTTGGAGTCTACATCAAAGAGATGTCATTTTGAAATTTTGATCACGCCAATGTGACTGAGGTTTAGCAAAGGTCACGAAAATGACATCAATTTTATAAAAATGAAATTTTTACAATATCTCATTTTCAAATATCTTTCAAAGGAAGTGTAAAAACATCCAATAATGGTACCCAAATCACAAGAGATACTAAGAGAGGCTAAAACTAACTAGAAGAAGACAAGGAAATCATTGTTACCTCGAAGAAACCACAAAAGGAGGATTGGAGGCTTACTGAGTCTTCAAGTTGAGTTTTGAAGATTCTACTCCAATTAAAGTGTTCCTCTCTATGCAGTAGTCCAACGGCAAGCAACGGTGGCTCATGGCGGTCATTAGTGGTTGTGTGTGGTGGAGGAGAAGGGTTAGGGCTTTGGGTGAAGGTTTAGAGAGAGAGGGGTGAACGTCGTGTTTTTAAGGTTGATAGACATATTTATAAGCTGCAGATCTCACTTGGAAAGCTGGTCTCACTAAACACAATTTTCTCTCTGTCTGGAATTACGCTTAGCGCACTGGTCACGCTAAGCAGGATATCAAAAGTTGTTATTTTGAAAATCCCAATTGTCCAAACATGAAGAGGTGAGTTGTGAATATATTGTAAAACTTTGAAGGCGGTCCAACGGTTATCAAGTCCAAGATTAGGGTTTTACCAAAACAGGTTTCAGGTCAAACGTTAAATCACACATTTCAAACATAGATCAAACAAACTTCACATAACCTAAGATCCACACCAAGCAATTACAGGGTGTTACAGGTCTTATACTTCATGTTGAGGCTAAGGGTACTATACCCGAGGTTAAAGTTGAGGGTGTTATGTTAAAGTCAAGGGGAGCTCAAGAGGATCAAGAAGCTGAGTCTCAAAGCTTACAAAATATTTAGGCTTTTTTACATGCCAAATCAATTTGATTGGTAATTGTAATTTTTGTATGAGATGAAACTTCCTATGATCCATTGCATAAAGCTCATACATGGTTTTGCATTCATGTTTTCATAAAAGAATAAGTTTTGTGAAAAAGATTTTCTGAAACAAAGAGTTTTCATGATTCCATAAAAAGCCAAAGTGTTCAGTATTTAACTTTTTGGAAAAATAATTTCTCACTACTTTAATCGATTACCAGCAAATGGTAATCTGTTACTTAAGCTTTCATGAACACTTTAATCGATTACAAGAATATGGTAATCGATTACACTTCACAAAGTCACAGAAAAATTTTCCCGTGATAATCGATTACATTGTGAATTAATCGATTACATTGCTCAAAAATATTTTCCAGAAAGCTCAAGAACACTTTAATTGATTAAATGTGTTAATAATTGATTGCATTAGTGAATTAATCGATTACTGGCAATTACAAACTGATTTCTATAAATAGTTGTTAGGTGTTTTGAAAAAGAAGAATAAAATATCAAAGTATTTTTCATTAGCTTTCTGAAGTAAGAAAAGATTCCAAGTGCTAAACTCTGTTAAGTCCCTCAAATCCTCAAGCTTCAAGATTTCTAAAGAGGATTTCTTCTTGGGCAAGCTTTCAAAAGAAGTTTTGGAAAGAAAGTTCTGAAGTAGCTTTTTTCACCTTTTAATTCAAGTCTGGTAATCATTTGCATACATTACTGGATCATCAGGTGGTTTCTTTCTTTACAACCTTGTTGTGAATTCTTTTGAGTTTCTTTTTGTGTATTAATAACAATAGGTTTCTTAAAGCTTTTCTAGGATAGGTGTTCTCTATGTCTTGATCACAAAGATTCTAAGTAAGTTAGAAATCTTGTTCTTGATCTAAGTGTGATTAAGAGTGGTTGTATAAAGCTTGTAAGAACAATTTGTTATTAGTGGAACTATAACCTTTTGGTTAGAAGAACTAGATGTAGCTTCTCAAGGTTGATAAGTGAACCAGTATAAATCCTTGTATTGACTACTTTTTTCTAATCTTTTCTTGTTGTTATAATTTGTCATTCATTGGTCTTGCATTTCTTATTCAACAGTAAAAGTTTTTCTTCATTGCATTCTTTGAGTAGTGGTGTTTGATTGGTTGGAAACTATCTTGGACTGTTTGTGATACGATCCTGATTACTCTGATTGTTTAAAGAATTTTTAATTGTACAAGATCAACCAATTCACCCCCCCTCTTGGTTCTTGTGTGTTGTTCATACTATTTTTAATTGGTATAAAGAGCAGGTTCTTGAGTGTTATTCAAGATCACTATCTTTTTTCAAAGAAAATGAATACCACACAAATTACCTTCAATGAGGGTGCCTCCCTTAATCGTCCACCGATGTTTGAGGGAGAACATTTCAGTTTTTGGAAAAACATAATGCAGATTTTCATTCAATCAAATGACCCTGGTGCATGGAATGCAATAGAAAAAGGTCCTTTGATTCCAATCAAAATTGTTGATAATGAAATGATTCCCAAAGAATGGGATAAGATGAAAGATGTAGAAAAGAGGGTAGTTCAATAGGATTTCAAAGCAAAGAATATGATAACCTTTGCATTATCGTCTGATGAATTTTTCAGGACTATTAGGTGCAAGAGTGCTAAGGAGATGTGGAAATGTTAGAAATTACTCATGAAGGGACAAATGAAGTAAGAAGATCAAGGAAGCATGCCTTGATTCATGAGTATCAGATGTTCAAGATGATCAACACTAAAAACATATCTCAACTCCAAACCAGATTCATACACATTGTTAATCATCTTCTTGGTCTTGGAAAGACATTTGATATAATAACCTTGAATTCTTAAAAAAAAAAATGTGCCCTGTGAATAGTACCGCACGATTAGCGTGGATCCGACGCCGTTAGCGTTGGAGACGTGCCTGAGTGGCGCGATTCGCATCAGTTATGGCGTGGTTAGCGCCAGAATGGCCCTGGAGACCCCTAGATTCGCTTATATGGTACGATTAGCATCAGATATGGCGCGGTTAGCGCTAGAATGCTCCAGAAAGCCATTTCTTGCGCATTCTTGGCTCGATTAGCGTAGGGATGGCGCTGTTAGCATGGGAACGCGGTCAGAACCCCTATAAAAGGCCATTTTTGCGAAAATGGGCCAAAATCCTTGCTTTCTTCTTCCTATGAACGCATTCCACCATTGTTGAGCTTGGGAAGCTCCATACCAAAACACTTCCCTTTCAACATGAAACTTGTAGGGAATCATCCTATGAGCTAGAATCCTTCATCTCTTTTTCCTAAAAACCATCAAACGGAGAGATCATTTTCTCTAGAGAACTTCTAAAAACTCGAGCTCGGCGAGGAAAGGAGGCTATTCTCGGACACCCAAGCTTGGGGAAGTGGTCCACTAGCTTTCCTTGTCCTTTTTGAGGTAAGAAACTTGAGTTTTACCGTTTGATTTGTGATTTTGTTCTTGGGATGAATAGTGACCCTTTTGAGTTAGAGCTGGAATTAGGCTTGGGTCCTTTAGAAAAGTATGCATCAGGAGGTTGTTGTGATGAAGGATTAGCTTTGAAATATTGATTTCATGGACTTTGGTTTTGGCTCTAAGAAATGCATGTGTAAGAAGAATGTTGGTTAATTGATAATTGTAGAACATGCAGGAGCCTTGATACTTGTTCTTTATGTGCTTAAGAGGCTATATAAACGGTGATATTGTGTTGAAGTAACCGTTTTAGCCATATTGTTAATCCTTGAGTTTTGGGCCTGAGTAATGTTAAACTCTTTGAATTGGCTTATGCCGAGTCTTGGGAAGACTCTAGTGCCTTGGTTAGGCCGAGATAGACCGCTGAGGGTCTGGGAGTGGTCTATTGAATTGGTTAGTTCAGATAACCTTAAGATAGAAAATTAAGAGGTTTAGACGGAGAGGAATGATGTTTCCTTTCATTTTTAACGATTGAGAACCGTTGTTATTTTGCTTATGCCTTATATGATTAGATTGAATATTGATTGTGCCTGTGTGCCTTTATATAGGGCGTGACACCGAGGGTGTCAGTGGCGTAGACCACGATTTTGGGGTTGAACTGCAGAGCACGGCTTTGCCAGGTAAGCTCTTCGCTCTTGGGGAATGTTTCCCATTGCCTGTGTTCCACCATACTCCGAGGGAGTGATGGTTGCATTCATGATGCATGTGCATTGATTTGGTTGTTACTTTCCTCATGATGATATGTATGCAAGATTCTATGCCTTGTGTGGATGATTACCTGTTGAATAGATCTTCTGGCCAGTTAGATAGCTATGGACCTCCCTAGGAGTAGAGTGCAACTCCTAGTTTGGTTTGCTCACGTAAAGGGTGATGATGATCCCTTAAGACCAAGAGATAGGTGGTCCCGTTGCGGTTGAAGCCTATTCTCGGAGGTGCCATATATGTGCATCCATGTGTAAAGGGGTAGCTCCCGATGGGATGACACGGGTGTGAGTTCCGGTCTCACACTGGGGACTGAGAGTCCCAGATGCTGATGATGATGCATCTTGTGATGGGGGTAGTACCACGGATATGCATTAGAGCTAGATGATGGCTATGTATTGTCGTGAGGGCCGAGAGGCCTAGTGATTGTGATGCCTTTGATGTTGTGTGTCATGGAAGTAAGCTAGGGAGGAGGAGAAGCCTCCAAGAGCCCTGAGCTTACTGAGATGTGTATCTCACCCCATGTGAAAATTATGTTTTTGCAGATGATTCATCTGGCAGAGATGATAGGTCTCAGGGCGGGAGGCCCCAGTAGAGACAGTTCCTGTGTAGCTGCTTGGCAGCACTTTGAGAGCATGGAGGCTCCTTTGTTTTGGTTATGTTGATGTATTTTGTACCCCTGTGAGGGAAGATGTGTGTGTGTGCGCACATGTTTTGGATTTGTTATGTATATGGACTTTATATATTTTGTATGCCCTTGTGTGAGAATGAGATCTTTGAGATCGGGGCACATGGAGCTTATTCTTTTGTATGACCACAGGAGTGGCTCTGTGGATGATGATGTATTGTACATAACCAGCTTAAGTTATGTAGTTATGTTTCTCCTGCTATATTTGTTGTATTACTTGGTTATCTACCTTTATGTTATCTGGATCTGAGGGGCTAGTGGTGGTTATGGCATTTTATGATTTTGTTGGTAATGTACCGTACATAATGAATCAAGAAATACGGTTTTGTTATCGCTTTTGCGGGTTTTAATTAAAGTTAATTACTGCGCTTATCTGATTAAGTAATTGTTAATACACCGGATGCATACGGGGTGTTACATTTGATGCTGAGGAATTAAACATCAAGATCTTGAAATGCTTAACAAGATCATGGCAACCAAAGGTGACAACGATCAAGGAATCTAAAGATATATCAAATATGTCCATGGCTGCACTATTTGGTAAGTTAAGTATGAGTTAGAAATGTCTCAACTAACACATGTAGAAGATGCAGACAAGAAGCAAAAAAGTATTGCATTGAAAGTTGCATCCTTAAATGTGGAAAAAGATGATAACTCAAGTGAAGATGAAGGTGATGAGAATCTAAACCTAATAGTCAAAAGATTCGGTAAATTCATGAAGAAAACAAGAACAGAAAATTCAACAAGTTCAACAAAATGAGTGACAACAACAACAACAACACCAACTTTAGCTGCTTTGAATGTGGTAAGCAAGGCTACATTAAATCTGAATCTCGTATATTTTTGAAGAAGCAATTAGGTGAAAAGAAAGCAAAGAAAGAAGAAAAATCAAAGAAAGCCTAAAGAAAATGCTTCAACAACTTCTAAATCATCAAGTGAAAATGAAGAAGCAAATGTCTGCCTAACTTCAACAATTAATGAAGATGACTCATGTGTTGAATCAGAAGTAAATCCTGAATTTGATCAACTTGTTGATGCTTTTCATGAAATGCATGACGAGGCTCAAAAACTTGAATCTCCAACAATAAGCTAAAAGGTAACCTTAGATGGCATACCATTAAACTTGCATCAATGCAAGCTAAACTTTGTAACTTGAAAGAAGATAATGAAAAACTTGTTTCAAGCTACAAAGCAAATAGGTGTGTGTGTGCTTCTTCCTCTTCAAAAGTAAATTATCAAAAAGCATTGCAAAAAGAATTTGATGAATTCAAAAAGAGCCAACTTGAAAAATGCATGTCTTTACAAAGTGAAAACTCATACTTGGTTGATCTCATAAAAAAGCTTTACAAAGGAAAATGTAGTTTGAATCAAATGTTAAGTATGCAAAAGTATGCTAGAGATACATCTGGATTGGGTTACAAACATCAAACAAAACCTTTTGGAAACACCAAGTTTGTACCTCCAAAAAAAATGAATAGAAAAAGGTTTTCATAGATAAAGCATTCTAAAAAGGCTCATTTTGAAAGAAAATCAAAATCTGTCATATGTCATTACTGTATGAAGGAAGGACACACATCTCATAAGTGTTATGCTAGAAGGTTCTATGTGTCTAATGGAGACTACATTTGGGCTCCAAAGAAAAAGATAAAAATAGCTAACCCTTATGGACACAACCTTAATTGGGTACCTTTCTTTGCCACTTGATTTGATTGTTGCAGGTGTGTCTTAGAGCTAAAGCATCATTATGGTACTTAGACAGTGGATGCTCTATACACATGATGGGTGACAAGTCCATGCTTACAAATCTGACTTTAAAGGATGGAGGATTTGTCACTTATGGAGACAACAATAAAGGAAAGATAATAAGAGAAGGCAATGTAGGAGACAGCTTTAAAACCAAGATCAGAAATGTATTTTATGTGGAAGACCTAAAGTACAATCTTCTGAGTATAAGTCAGCTATGGGATAAAGGATTAAAGGTATCCTTTAATGATAATTGTTGCTTAGTATGTGATGGCCAATCCAGTGAGGTCATTCATGTAGGAAAAAGAAAGGGAAACATCTACTTGCTTACTATTGAACATGCATTCATTCATAATACTAATTGTCTAGTAAGTAAGATTGATGAATCATGGTTGTGGCATAGGAGAGCTAGTCACATTAACATGCATCACAGAACAAGCTTATTAGAAAAGATTTAGTTATTGGTTTACCTAAACTTAAGTTTCAAAAGGACAAACTATGTAATGCTTGTCAAAAAGGGAAACAAACCAAGATCTCTTTTCAAAATAAAACTTTGTTTCCACCTCAAGACCTCTTGAACTGCTTAACATGGATTTGTTTGGTCCTTCAAGAACAATGAGCTTAGGAGGCAATTACTATGGGCTTGTAATAGTTGATGACTACTCTAGATTCACATGAACTTTGTTTTTAAAATCCAAGAATGATGCTTTCATTGCTTTCAGAAAATTAACCAAGCTTCTTCAAAATGAAAAAGGCTGCAAATTTATCTCAATAAAAAGTGATCATGGTGGTTAATCCAAATGAGCATTTTGAAAAGTTTTGTGAAGAAAATGGAATTAACCACAATTTTTTAGCTCCAAGAACACCTCAACAAAATGGTGTTGTGGAGAGGAAAAAATAGATCCCTTGAAGAAGGAGCAAGAACTCTTCTTAATGAGACAAATTTGTCAAAACATTTTTGAGCTGATGCAGTGAATACTATTTGTTACACTTTGAATAGATTACTCATAAGGCCTATTTTAAATAAAGAACTATACAAAGGTAGAAAACCAAAGATTTCACACCTTAGAGCTTTTGGCTATAAATGTTTTGTTTTAAACAATGGAAATGAGTCACCTGGCAAGTTTGATGCAAAGGCTTATGAAGATATCTTTCTTGGATATTTATTACAAAGCAAAGCATATAGAGTTTTCAATAAAAGAACCTTATGCATGGAAGAATCTATTCATGTTATTTGTGATGAATCTAACTCTTTAAAAGAGGAAAAGAGCTGGGATAATGATGCAGGTCCTATAGAAGATTATCTCAAAATCAATGGATCAAATGAGAAGAAAAAGGATGAACCAAATAAAGAAATTGATCAGTCAACACCTACTCAAAAGCCTAAGGACTGGAGAACAACAAGAGATCTCTCCCTTGACAACATAATTGGTGAAGTAGCTAAATGAGTGTCTACTAGATCTTTTCTCGGGAATTTATGTCGTGATATGTCTTTTGTTTCACAAATTGAACCTAAGAACATTGATCAAGCTTTACTTAATGAACATTGGATGCTTTCCATGCATGATGAATTTAATCAGTTCAAGAGAAATGAAGTTTGGGAACTTGTGCCTAGACCTTCTTCTCACAAGCCAATTGGCACCAAGTGGGTTTTTAAGAACAAACTTGATGAAACTGGCATCATAGTCAAAAACAAAGCTAGATTGGTTGCAAAAGGTTACAACCAAGGGGAAGGCATTGACTATGAAGAAACTTATGCTCTAGTAGCAAGGTTGGAAGCCATTAGATTACTGCTTGCATTTGCATGTTTAATGGATTTCAAACTATTCCAAATGGATGTAAATAGTGATTTTCTTAATGGATATATAGAGGAGGAAATCTATGTTGATCAACCTCCTGGTTTTGTGGATTTTAAACACCCAAACCATGTTTTCAAACTAAAGAAAACTCTCTGGATTAAAGCAAGCTCCTAGGTCCTGGTATGAAAGATTGAGCAACTCTTACTTAGCCAATCATTTATAAGAAGACAAGTGGACAAAACATTGTTCATCAAGAAATCTATTAATGATATCTTACTGGTTCAAATATATGTTGATGATATTGTTTTTGGTTCAACTAATCATTCCTTGTGCAAGGAATTCTCAATCTCTATGCAGAATGAATTTGAAATGTCTATGATGAGAGAATTAACATTCTTTCTTGGACTTCAAGTGAAGCAAATGAAGAATGGTACATTTCTTAGCCAAACAAAGTAATGCAATGAATTGATCAAGAAATTTTACATGGAGAAAAGCAAAGATGTTGCAACTCTTATGGCAACCACCACTTACATTGTTTCAGATGAAAAAGACAAGAAGGTTGATGAGTCAAAGTATAGAGGGATGATTGGATCACTGTTGTACTTGACTACAAGTCGTCCAGATATAATGCTAAGTGTGTGCTTATATGCAAGATATCAAGCTAATCCTAAAGAATCACACCTTACAGTAGTCAAGAAAATCATCAAATATCTTAAATCAACTCCAAGAGTTGGTCTTTGGTATCCCAAAGGTGCATTACTGAATTTAATTGGATACTCATATTCTAATTTTGCAGGTTGCAAATTAGACAGGAAAAGCACAAGTGGAACATGCCATTTGTTGGGAAGTTCACCGATCTCATGGCTATGTGACAACACAAGTGCTATCAACTTATCAAAGAATCCAATAATGCACTCAAGGACAAAGCATATAGAGATCAGACATCACTTTCTTAGAGATCACATTCAAAAGGATAATTGCTCAATTGAGTTTATTGACACAAATAATCAATTGACTGATATTTTTACTAAACCCCTTGCTAGAGATAGATTCTATGCTCTTAGGAACATGCTAGGTATTCTTGATGAATCTAATATCTAATAGCATGCTTATAATGTGTCTGACTACATGAAATTTCACTCACAAATTGATTATGCATCACATTTGGCTAAAATATGAATTCTGATGAATGGATTTATTCATGCTGCAAAATTGTCTATTTTAATCAATTATTATACTATTAATCGATTATTTGGTGTTTAAAGACAATTTAGAGTCAAAAACTCTTTGGACTAATTGATTACCCTGTGTTTTAATTGATTACTTAGTACCTAGAGTCTATTTCAAAATGTAAAACTCTCTAGAGTAATTGATTACCTTTCGTATTAATCGATTACCCTACATTTTAATCGATTACTTAGTGCTTGAGAGCTATTTCAAAATTCAAAATTGGAGTAATCGATTACCCCTTCGTATTAACCAATTACACTATGTTCAGAGGCATACTTTGCCCTGGAATAATCGATTACGAGGGTTCTATAATCGATTACTTATGGCATTTATGCAAATCTGCATAATTTTCAATGAAACATAACTGGCATCTTATCTCTTATTCAAATTCAAAATCTGGTTTAGTGAATCCCAACACTCTTGGAATTCGAGATAGTTATTATCAGTTTTATAAATTCAAATTTTAAACTTGAAAATCTCTATAAATTTAGAATTTTAAAGCCTAAAATCCTCACACCTGAAAGTCACTCTCTCCCTTAGCAAAACTGAGCTAATCTTCTATTTTGTCTCTGTCTTTTTAAACCAAACATCTGTCAATTCCTTTCTCTAAAAATCACTATGTATCATCCATCTGCATCTAAGAAAATCTAGACTAGCAAAAGGAAAGCTGGCCAAACCTCTAGAGCTACTAAGAACAGGTTAGATACCTAGTTCTCTATTGAAGTTGAGAGGAACAACTATATGCAGTTCAATGCAACCAAGCTTGTGATGCCTCCTAAATATCTAGAACTTGATTGGTTTGTAGATAAGGGATTCACATTCCCTGAAATGTTGCAAGCTCAAGGGCTAATAAAGTTGCTGGCGATGAAGGGTACCTTTTACCCTGAATTGGTAAAAGTATTTTATACTTGTGCCAAGGCAAGCATGGATGGTGTTCTCCGCTCCCAAGTGAATGGAGTGGCCATGGAGATTGATGACAATGTGTGGAATGCAGTGGCTGGCATCTCTTGTGGAGGTGTTAGAAGGTTTGAAGAAGAAATAGGAGAATATTCAAAGATGGATACATACAGGGGTATGTTGCTGGATCCACAAGCTCAAATAAGGAACAAATTGGGGGTTGGTAACATAACTGGTGAAGACAGACTTCTTCACTACATCATTACCTACATCCTTACACCAAGGTCAACCAATTATGCACAGATCACTAATGATGATCTGCAGCTGGTGTATGGGATGAAGACTAGAACTCAGATTAATTGGGTTCTAGTCATTAAGGAAACAATGATGAAGTCTAAGAGGTTACTTAGCTATCAATTCTCCTATGTTTGTTAGATTCAAGTGATTGAAGAATCTGAAGAAGACAAGTTTTTGATATTTGTTTCATGCCTTGTAATTTTCATTTTCTTTGTAAAGCTTGGTTCATTAAAAGGAATAATCTTATAATCCTTTGCAGCTACTAAAAATCAAACCAACATGCATTCATATTTAGGATTAGAATCATAAAAGTATATGCATTTTATTAGAAAAACATTGATAAGTTTTAAACATGCATAAAATGTTTTTGCACTGAAATAATCGATTACATAGGTGATATAATCGATTACATAAGCCTTCTGCATAATACTGTTTATTCTGAGAGTGGTTTTAATCGATTACCATTTAATCGTAATCGATTAAATTGTGCTAGAGAGAAAAATGCACTCCACTGTGATAATCGATTAAAAGGCATTTAATCGATTACCTCTGCTTATGTTTTTTTCACTGATGTTCTGGAAATAATCGATTACAAGATAAGATAATCGATTACTTTGTTCTTTCAAGTTTTCCAGAATTGCTATGAACACTTTAATCGATTAAATAGTCGAATTAATCGATTACTTGTATTAAAATAATCGATTACACTAGCGAAATAATCGATTACAGTCTGTTAAATCTGTTTTTTTATAAATAGACATGCATTGACTCTGAGAAAAATATACAGATTTCGAAAGCACTCATTTCATACAGGAGTATTATTGTTCTCTGAGTGATAAAAAGCTTTGAAGAGAGTCTTTTATGTTTTGTTGTTCTTAAAAGTGAAAAACATGAAGATTGCATAGAAGAAGGAAGTGATTAGTGATCATTCATGCATTAGTTTGTATCAAGATCATTCAAGAAGGCATTGCATTCATCACCAGGTTATAAATTTCGTTTGAAATCCTTTATGCTGCAAAAGGAAGTTAAGGTGATATCCTTCTTGAACCTCAAGCTTAATTCTTTGTGAATTTTTGTTTTGTATTGTACTGTTTGTGTTGAAATTTTCCATGTAACAGTTTGGAATTCTTTAAAGCATAACTAGATAGGGTTTCTAGTGGGTAGAACTGAGTGATGTGCTCAGGTTCTAAGTCTTTAGATAAATCTTGGGATTAGATTTAGAATTTTGCCTAGGGTGGGTGAAAGAGACTTGACTGATTGCTTGTAAAGAATTGAATATTGTTAGTGGAACTCTAATCTGGTTTAGATTAGAAGACAACTGGATGTAGCCTCAAGTGGTTAGAGGTGAACCAGTATAAATTTGTGTGTAATTGTGTTTTGATTTACATTACATTCAATTGCTTGTGATATTATTTTGTGAATCAATTCAAACTTTGTTTCAGCACAAGAGTTAAGTGATTGGAAAAGAAAAAATTTGCTTATTAAAAGTGTTTTGATTTAAGATACGATCCAAAGTATTTCTTCCGCTGAGTTTGAATTTCAAGAAAAATTAAAAAGTGTTAAAAACCAATTCACCCGCCTCTTGGTTTATTAGATTAGGTATTCATTGTATTTTCAATGTTGTCTTAGTCTCAAGGTTTATTGATTACTTTGGGATTGATGTGTCAAATGAGATAGTTGTCAACATCACCAACATCACCAACCTCATCACTGTCAGGCATCTCACCAAGTTGGGATTGATGAAAACCCCAAATGAGAGGATAATGGCTGGAGCTCAAGCTCCTCAAGGAGGTGTAGATGAGGATCAAGAAGCATATGAGGAAGAAGATGTTGCAACTGAACCTGTTGAGCAGCAGTGGAGCCCTTTTGAATCTCTTATGATTCAAAAGATGGATGCAATGATAGCTCTGCATCATGAACATTCAGCTGATGTTCATTCCTCTTTGGATGAAATCACCACTAGATTGGAGAATATAGAGCCTAGAATGACTCTTAAAGACTTTGATAATCTCTAGATTAGTGGATGTATTGTTTTGCTTCTGGTTGTGTTGTTTTTATTCTATCATGTTCAGCACTTATCTTTGATGTTTACCTTCATGTCCTGCACCTTCAATTAATGAATAAAATTATGCTTTATGTTGTTTACATCTTCCTTTGCTTATTTCATTATCACTTATATATTTAGTCTTTGATAAGCCAAAAGGGGGAGAAAAATGAACATATAAAATGAAACATATGAAGGGTGTTGGGTGAATAAAAGAATATAAGGGGAGAAGAATGATAAACTAAATGATAAATTTCTGCTCTGATTTAACTAAACATAATTATTTCTCTTATCCTAACATGATATGAAATTACATAAGAAAGGGGGAGCAATACATATGCTTATGATGTTTGAAAATACTATGAATACACTGCAAATGAACCAAGAGGGGGGGTGAATTGGTTCAAACTAGAAACTTAAAACTTTTTGAAACAAATTATGGAATTAAGACTTAGGATCGTATCACAAGTTCATCCTTTTCAAATCCAGAAATCTTTCTTCACCCAAGATCAATCTCAGTTTTGAAAGCAATGACAGAAAATGTTTCAATGATAATAAAACTTGATTTCACAAAAACTTGAAATGAAATATACAAAAATTAGACAAGAGACAAAACAATTATACTGGTTCACCTCTCAACCTTGGAGGCTACATCCAGTTCTTCCAACCCAAACTTAGGTTAGAGTAATTATTAAATCAAAGAATCTTTTACAAGTTGTTTACAAGTGACCTCTTTATCAACACTAGGCAAAGATACAGATTCTAAAACCCTATTAGAATACAAGTCACTAAGATAATGAGAACCTTACTCAGAATCTTAACCCTAGAGAATCCTACTCTAGTTTGCTTGAAAAGAAACACAATGATTTATCACAATACAACAGAAATTATCAGAACTTCTAAAAAGAAAGGTTCAAGATAAACAGAACCTGAGATCTTTCGTGCATGAATATATGAAATGGAATGAGATTACCAAAACCCTTCAGGTTGTAAAGAATAATATCCCAGAAACACACTCTTGAGAACCTTCTTTCTTTTAAAACATCTTCTCTAAAAAACTCAGAAATCTTGATCACCAAAGATGTTGTTTTATCTCAAAGTAAAACAGTATTTTGGGCACTTATGAAAGCTCATAAAATTTTGGGTAAGTCACTCTTGTAATGAGTAAATCGCTCAATGTCTATTTAGAAGAAAAAGACTCACCAAGCTTTTAAAAAAACAGAATTAACTGACAATAATCAATTAATCCGCTAGTGTAATCGATTAAATTGCCATATGTAATCGATTAAAGCAACTAGATAATCGATTAAACTATTCATCACCTTTCTGGAAATGGTTTCAAGAACACAATAATCGATTAATCCGTACAGGAATCGATTAAGTTAGTAAAGCTGAGATACAAAGAATAGCCTGTGTAATCGATTACTGGAAATGGTAATCGATTAAACCAGAATGCATTATTATAAAATGAGTTAAGATAATCGATTACGTGAGGTAATCGATTATTCCAGTAATGCATGGTTTTTCATAAAACATTGTGTAATCGATTAAAATGATCATGTAATCAATTAAACTGTTCTTCAAGGCTTTTCCAGAAAAGATTGAATGTCTTTAATCGATTAAACTTCTTGTGTAATCGATTAAAGCAGTAAGATTTGCTTTTTTAAAGAACTTAGCCTTTGAGAACATAACATCTTGTAAAACCATTTTGATTTCTTTTAAGATTTGAAAAGCATGAATGCATGATCATGAGAAAGCACATGCTAATGAAAGGATCACAAGGCTTTTAACTTGAACCACTTAGACAAATTACAAATGTCATCAACTGATTGGGCATGTAAAAAGCTAAAACAAAAAACAAGTCTTCAACCTTGGTTCAATCTCCTTGCAGCTTCCTTTAAACTCAACAATGTTTTGAGTTTATGCAAAGAATACTTAACACCTGGTCTTGGTTAGAGGCTTATTATTTTTCAGGTTTTAAGTAAAAGCTCCTAGAAACTCTCTCCTAAGAAGAACCCTAAGGTTCAACATGTTCAATTGAAGTTTGGCATGATCAAAGCCAAAAAAAGGGAGATTGTTAGAGTCAAGGGGAGATCAAGAGGATCTAGAAGTTGAGTCTCAAAGGCTACAAAGTATTTAGGCTTTTTTACATGCCAAATCAATTTGATTAGTAGTTGTAATTTGTGTATGAGAAAAAACTTCCTATGATCCATTGCATAAAGCTCATACATGGTTTTGCATTCATGTTGTCATAAAAGCATAAGTTTTGTGAAAAAGATTTTCTGAAACAAAGAGTTTTCATGATTGCATAAAAAGCCAAAGTGTTCAATGTTTAAGTTTTTGGAAAAATAATTTCTCACTGCTTTAATTGATTACCAGCAAATGGTAATCTATTACTTAAACTTTCAGTAACACTTTAATTGATTACAAGAATATGGTAATCGATTACACTTCACAAAGTCACAGAAAGTCTTCCTGTGATAATCGATTACGATATTGTTGTAATCGATTACTTGGCGCGTGTTCAGAACAAGACTTCCTATGATAATTGATTACATTGCAAATTAATCGATTACATTGCTTATAAATCTTTTCCAGAAAGCTCAAGAACACTTTAATTGATTAAATGTGTTAGCAATCGATTATATAATTGAATTTAATCAATTACATTAGTGAATTAATCGATTACTGGCAGTTACAAACTAATTTCTATAAATAGATGTTAGGTGTTTTGAAAAAGAAGAACGAAATATCAAAGTATTTTTCATTAGCTTTCTGAAGTAAGAAAATATTCCAAGTGCTAAACTTTGTTAAGTCCCTCAAATCCTCAAGCTTCAAGATTTCCAAAGTGGATTTCTTCTTGGGCAAGCTTTCAAAAGAAGTTTTGGAAAGAAAGTTCTGAAGTAGCTTCTTCTGCCTTTTAATTCAAGTCTGGTAATCATTTGTATGCATCATTACTAGATCATCAAGTGGTTTCTTTCTATACAACCTTGTTGTGAATTCTTTTGAGTTTCTTTCTGTGTATTAATAACAATAGGTTTCTTAAGGCTTTTCTAGGATATGTGTTCCTAGGGGCAAGAGTAGAGATAGGTGTTCTCTATGTCTTGATCACATAAATTCTAAGTGAGTTAGAGATCTCGTTCTTGATCTAAATGTGATTAAGAGTGGTTGTATAAAGCTTATAAGAACAATTTGTTATTAGTGGAACTCTAACCTTTTGGTTAGAAGAACTGGATGTAGCTTCTTAAGGTTGAGAAGTGAATAAGTATAAATCCTTGTATTGACTACTTCTTTCTAATCTTTTCTTACTGTTATAATTGGTCATTCATTGGTGTTGCATTTCTTATTCAACAATAGAAATTTTTCTTGATTGCATTCTTTGAGCAGTGGTGTTTGATTGGTTGGAAACTATCTTGGACTGGTTGTGAAACGATCCTGATTACTTTGATTGTTTAAAGAAGTTTGAATTGTACAAGAGCAACCAATTCACCCTCCCCCCCGCTTGGTTCTTGTGTGTTGTTCATATTGTTTTCATGTTATACCTGAGGTCAAGGCTGAGGGTTTTGAGGCTAAGGTTGAGATTATCAAGATATCATTTGAAGAGGAGATTGAGAGCGTTGTTAAGGACATAGCTCTAAAGGCCACACCAGAAGACTCAAAGATAGAGGAGGATCTAGACTAGGTGAATGAGTACACCAAGAAGGCTCTTCGCGATGACCTTCTTAGAGGTTCTATTTAGATGAAGCTAGGTCTGGACGACCAAGCGTCTCATCCATCTTAGATTTTGATGTATAACAATAAGTATAAATTATTGATATTCTAATGAGTTTTGACAAGTAGACTTGATTATTATGTTAAAGGAATTTACAACATTAAAGATCATCCATAGCTATAGAGCATATGCTTTATTTTAACCTAGCATCCAACATGTTGTATGCAGTGAGTGTCCACTCTTATGCTAATCATATAACACACAATCATAAGGTGAACTCGTGCGTCCAGTCTCAAAGACTGAGTATCACAAAAAAGGAAAGTGCACATGTACTATTTTATTTAAATTATATTTCCCTCTCTTACATTTGAGTAGCTAGCGCTTGAATTTAACAAAAGGACAGTATAAAAGAGAATAGAAGGCTTCTGTGGAATATTCCCCTGAAGGTTTCTTTCATAACGAACAAAAAACACATAGTGTTATCTATACTTTGGATAAAATCCTCATCATTCAGAGCTTGACACGACACCTTATTCTTCTATGTGAGACAACAGTCCTTTCAAGATAATGACACAGATCCCATAATGGATACTTCATTTAAGTATATAAAAGGATGTCTTCCTCAATGAAGCATCTGACGAAAAATGAGAAAAAGATAGAACAAGAGCGCAAGAAAAGTACTTAAAGCGAAACACTCCTAAAAACACTAGATAATATACATTGTTTATCCTTTGCGAAGCAAAGTAGTTTTGTATATGTACTTAACTGTATATTGACTCTTTGAGTGTTAAGAATACTTGTGTTCATTCAAACATTTGTTTGTGAAAGCCAGGAGTGGCTTAGTGTTAAAAAATACATGGGTTCTTACTTAAGGGGAGTCTAAGAAGATACAAGAAGTGGTGTTAAGCATACTTATGTTTTCCATTTCCCTTGTTCTTCTTAAACACCTCAGTTTTTACTTTTCCTCTTTTGCGTTTTCGAGATGCCTTGAGTGGAATGGCAATCTCGACAATACCCTCATCTTCCATCTTGGCATCCAGCTCAGGATCATCATCCTAAAAATCCTCTTCCATATTTTCAACTCCATCATCACCTGCATCATCCTCAACAACAATGGCGGTATCACCACAATTGGTATCCATTTTCTCAAAAATAATTTTATCCCTTGAAGTTTTCCCTACACCCTTAAGACCCTTCATCATTTCCCTAAACTCCTCTTCATCAGAAAAAAAAAAAAAAAAAAAAAAAAAAAAAAAGAGAAGATTCAAAATAACCCTTTGTCTCCTCCCCATTACCCAAAATCTTTGTGGCCAATATAGACTTTCCATGGACAACCAGAGACTAATCCCCACCAGAACCCTCACCAAAATGAGAAGAAAATGTGATTTACAAAAAATAAGAGTAAAGAAATAGTCTCAAGAGCGTATCTATAAGGAGACAAGAAATAGAAACAAATACAAAAAGAGGGCTCCTCTAAAAAAAAACAACAATCAACAACGTAGAAAGACTCAAGATACTTGCATAGGAATTCAAATGATTTGGGTGATAGGTGAACAGGAAAGCGAAGAAATGAAATAGAAAGGAAAATACTTATAAACCCTAAAGAGACTCTTCGGGAACCTTTTAATGTTAGAAATAATGGTTCATGAAACCACAAATCAAGAGGGGTGAATTGGTTTTAAAACAATTTTAGACCGAGTGTAAGATATGTTGTAAACACCCTTACATTTTCTTTTAACACAAATTATGGTTAAAACAAAGATATCAAGAAAATATCAAAAACCAAGTGTTAAGAACCTTAACCAATAAGCAATAAAAAGTCAAAGGGATAGAGAAAAAGATACACACACAATTTATACTGGTTCAATTTCTAGGAAACCTACATCCAAATGATCCATAGCAACCCACTAGGATCTTTCCACTCTGATATTTGACTTACAATCAAACTCACAAGAAAATGCACACAATAAATGCCTTAACTCTTGAAAACCTAAAGAACTAAACCTACATGTACAAAACCCACTACATGCACACCATTGAGAAACCAACCCAATGAAAACAAAAATCAAAAATGAAAATTAAGGAAAGATTTCACCTGACATGTGAAAGATGTTAATGTTTGAAAACATTTTCTTTGGTATCAACTTTCCTTCATGATCCTTTGCAAAGAACCATTGCACCCAGTGAAAAAATGATTTTTTCAAATAAGGATCAAACTGGTGATGACACTTAGAGGTTCTAAAACTCTCTAAATGAAAGTCGTAGTGTAAAATATGAGAGAAAAGGTGTCACACTCAAAGTCCTTTGAAAAACTAATTTTTAAAGCCTTAGAACAGATATAGTCAATTTTCCCTAGAGATAGTTGACTAAATTTTTTTTGCATCACCTAAGTTTCCTAATGAACAGATAGTCGATTATATTGTCATATAGTCAACTGTTTGCGAAAATGGAAACTCATGAATCCTAATATAGTTGATTAGATACTAAGGATAGTCGACTAAATGTGAATCAATCCCAATTCTAAAAGAAAGAGGATCAATCTAGTCTACTATATCAGCATATAGTCGATTATATTGATGCAGAGTTGAAACTTAGTGATTTTAAAACCCAAGTTATGAGAGTTTCAACTCTTCAAGGCTAACAACCATGAAGCAATGCAATGCCAATCATTTTAAGCATGTTGAATTACATCTCCTAGTCTAGGATGCATGTATGCATGATATCACACACAATCAAGCATTAAATCAATAACAATCATCCTAATCAACTAGTGTTTATAAATTTTACAACTCATCATCAACAAAAAAAACTAAGAATTACAAAGTCTTCATAAACCTTTTATCTTTAGATCTAACTCATTGAGAGTGATGACCTCAAGGGTTACAAACTCATCATGGAGGCAAGAAAACCAAAGTACCACCTACATTCAAGGGTTTTAACTCTTTGTAACACTGCTGTCAGGGGTTTAATCCCCTCAAAATGACATAACCATTAAAGTGATGTGTGCATCGATATGGTAAGATCACAATATTTCTCAAACAATGTGTCTTAATCAAATGGCCAAAACATGTTTTGTTTGAACATTTGCAATGTCCTAGTTGAATGTAAAATAAAACAATTTGACCATATTGTCACCATCCTTGGTATAAACGTGTTGCATCCGTCATCACCTTGGTTGCTTGCATCTTATCTAATCATCTTTGGTTTTCTCTTACTTTCAATATTTTTCATTCTCATCAATTTGGAGTTTGGGAGCTTGTGTACCTTAAGGTATCCACAACTACTTGACTAGTCAACCGAGTAGCCCATTGTTGAGAAAAGTCACTAGAGGAACTATATGTTTTAATGATGACAAACCACTATGAATCAAAATCAAAGTTATTGAACTTAGCTACTAATGGTTGCTTTAAGTGTTCTTATTAAGACATGACATATTCAAAAGCAGGGCACAAGTGTGAAGCATAAGCCCATAGTGGAAGCTTCTCCATGACATAGATTTTGCAATCAGAAACATAACTACTAGAAGGAAAGCTATTTAGAAGATGGAAACACAATCATGTCTTTTGAGTCAAAGTTCAGGTATCAGAAGTTGTATATGATCAAAGGCATGATCTTGGGGATAGCTTGAATCAAGGGGTAGATATTAGAAGCTATAAGGATCATCAAAAGTTACATTGCATTTGGAATTGAAGACGAATATGTCTTGCACTCCAAAAGCACACATCAATCAAGATGTATCAGTGCTTGGACAACAATTATCCTGATGATATTGTTCTTTGTGATCCTTGACACAATCCAAGTCAAAGGAACTCAAAGGAGACATTTGTCCTAGTCAAAAGAACCAGCAACCAATAGTAGAAGAGAGATTGTAGAAAGTAGTAATAAACTCTTCTCCAGAAAACTTGTTGCAGAAGCAATTTTCAAAAAACTTTCCATGATTCAAAATTCAAATTCATGTGGAAGCCACCAAGACCACAATTAAGTACCAACAAATCCTTCTTCATGGATCCTTCAACGGTTATAAGGTGGAAGCTGGTGACAGTGAAGCAAAAGTATAGATGAAGAAAATAGCTCAATGGAGTTGTATGGAGGAATGGAGTTGTATGGAAGAGATTGGATCAAGTAGAACGGCTACCTGCATGGGCGTGGACAACTAATGCAAAATTTGAATTTAATCTACAATTACAATAAATAGTTAGCTCCTTGTTGCGAAACCGGCAAGTATACCGTTCGTTTCAAGTAATAAAGTGATAAGTGACTTATCGTTCCCACGAGGATTGTTATGCCAATTAAATTGTAATTCGTATCGATAAGTTGGATGACAATTAATTAAGTAAAGTTGGTTTTGTGTATGTGTAATAATTGGAATTAAACTAAGCTATGGACATTAAAAGCGTATTAACAAGTAAATTGATGTTATAACGATATGCGACGACAGTAGCTAGGGCAACCCACACTCAATGTTTCCTCCCAATGAAATTGTATTGTTCACTACATTCAAATATCTAGATTACTCAGCCATGTGTTTAAATAACAAGTTAGCTATTTCCTAATTCCTTAGAGAAATAACCCTTTAACCCAATTGCAAGCCCTAATCCCTTAATGACCTTCCTAGGGTTAAGCATTAAGCAACACATTCAAGAGAACTGCAAACATACATTCCTATCCCTAGGTAATGCAAGTAAGTTACTTCACTTAGTTCCAAGACTAGTGTCCCAACATTCCTATTGTGAACCCTAGCTCTTAATCCTTCATTAGAGTGATCAAATCCAAGGAAGAAATAAAACAATCCAAGCAAAGTGTAGTAAAATAACTTTTGATAAATGAATAATAGCATTCAATACATCCCAATGGAAGTTACATTAAGTGTTTGGCCCTAACTACAATATAGAACTAGCCAAACCTCATAATGGTTGGCTATGTTACATCAAAAAGAAACATGCCCAGCTGAAGCACAAGGAGAAGAAGATGAAGAAGAACCTCCACTTTGAACCTTCAACTCTCAAGCCTTAGCAAAGCTTCCCAAGCTTCTAAAACCCTAGAAATTGTGATTTCTGAAGTGTAGTAACGTGCCTTCAATGCTGAGGTTAAGATATTTATAAGGGAAGGGTGAAAACCCACTTCTACCCCTTATCAGCTTTAAAACTCTGCAACTTTCGAGCTTTGGCGCCTAGGGCGTGGATTTCATGCCTGGGGCGTGAAATTCCAGTGACTAACTGTCTTGGTCTTCATTTCCCACGCTTGAGGTGCCATTTTGGCGCTTGGGGCACCAAATTCCAGTGGCCAACCTCCTATTTTGTGCTTCTGGCGCCAGGGGCGTGGAATTGGCGCCTGAGGCGCCATTCACTCTGCTTCAATTGACTCCCTTGGTTGATTCCTGCTTCATAAGATGCTTCATTACTTGAATTCACAGCATGGGAGGAAATCTCTGCAATTTAGCATAAACATAGGCACTTATCCATGGTTTAGGATCAATTCTTAGCTTCTATTAGCTTGGAAAACATCATATGCTAGGCGCATATCAAATAATTCCCAGATTTAGATATTGCTGTCCTCAGCAATAAACAAAAGTTTCAAATAGGGAGCAAAGATCAAG